>CM040121.1:259856272-260180061 GCA_022559845.1 Amorphophallus konjac
TGCTGGAATCTGGCCAGAACTGCAGGGGCAGGTTCTGACTTCTCTGAAGATCGATGTTGACCAGAGAGAAGACCTCCGAATCTGGAAATTATTTCTTCAGAAAAGTTGAAGGTCTCTGAGAGAGGAATCCGGGACTATTTTCGGTTTTTTGATTGGATAAGAAATGGATTTTCTGGGATTTTTCAACTAGACCTGGGTCGGATCTGGGAAACTGTGGGCAGACTGTTCTTGGGAACTTGGACGGTTTTGTAAAATACTTGGAGGAAGAACCAAAAATTAAGAAAATTCCTGGTGGTAGAGGGATGTGGACAGAACTCCCAATAAATTTGGGCGACCCAAAAAAAATAAAAAGATGGTTCGAATGGGGTAAACTCAGAGTTGATGAACAGTAAACAGAACCAGGACAGATCTGGAACTTGGACTTGGACGAAAATCAAAAAATAGCTAAAGGATGAATTTTGACGTGATTTGGTTTGTGGGGATAAGAGTTCTAGAGGGGAACCAACCCTGAAATTTTGAGCTTCAGAAGATGAAGGGAGTGATAGCAGGAATTCGGAGAAGAAGGATCTGTCCTGAGTGGACAGAACACCGAAACCGTTGGCGACGACGCGTCGGCGGCGAGACGATGGCGGCGACGATCACCGGAGTTGCTTCAGATGCTGGAGGGGATCAAGGGGGAAGGGATTACACTCTAGAAAGGGGAGAGTGGGTGGAGGAACCAGGGAGAGAGAGGGGAGGGGCGCAAGCTTCACTTGGGGCAAATGCCTTTTTTTCTCTTCATTAATTCATTCAATATGAAAAATACAACCTTATATAGGATGCCAACCAAACTCAACCTCAACCCTTGGATCTAGGGGTTTGGATTGAAGGGCTGGGATACAATGTGAATCACACATTTAATACATTAGTTTAATCTAATTTGACCATGCTTATTCAACCTTGGACTAAAGCTATTCAAACACCACCTAATACACACCAACCATGCCTAATAAGGCCAAAAGAGGGGGCGCCCCATTCATGGGCCTCTTCTTGGGCCAAGTGTGGTTAAAGGTCATGTAACCAGCCCACCAACCATGCTAGACCCTTCCAACTTAGTTGGCCCATGAAGGAGTGTAACCCAATTTGGGCCTTAAGTGCATTAATGACCCATTAACAACCTAATGACCCAATATGGCATAAGCTCCCTAATGGACTCTACTAATGGCAACCTAACCTTGGACTTGACATAACAAATGGCCCATTGGCTTGATATAAGCCTTACAAGGAGCCCAAAAGAAAGAAATTACACAATTACAACTTCATACAAGCCATAACACACAAATACACTTCACCCGTGTATGGAAATCGCCTTTGATGCCCCATCAATTCTCCCCGGGTGGGAGGAACTCGACCCCGTCGAGTAGGGGTATGGCTGCTCCTGTCCTCCGGTGGATCCGTCACCGTGCTAAGTAGCGCAGGTATGCTCCACTCCAAGTGATCGGCACCTGCTCATTCCATATATACTCGATATGCGCACTGCTATGGCTAAAGGTGGTCACTCCGAAGGGGCACTCTCAAAGGAAGGAAACAGCTCGAAGACTCACTAGGAATCACCGTTGAGTCCCTATAGGTGACTGATCTGGATATAGAAGTAAAACCGATCCCATACTCATCAAGTGAGTCCACTCGCCTCTTACTCGTAAGAGACCGACAACGAGCTTGCACAAGACACATGCAGACTCACCATGCACAGACACACGAATGCAAACCACGCAAACAATCGACTCAAAATCACCACACAAACAAACCACACAAAGAAAACACACCGACTCATGCATGACTCTAGACTATGGTGGTAGCATCAAACCCACTAGGTGGCGACATCCTGGGCGGCCGAAGGGTCGTCCAGCTCTTCCCCCATGGCATAGTATTCATCGGCCAGTGCCTCATCGGCCTCGTAATCGACATGCTCAAGCTCGGGAGGTGCGGATCCGCCAACACCTAAGGCTAGGGTGGTGCGAGCGGGACACTCACTAGCAATGTGGCCATACCCGTGACAGTGGAAACACTGTATTCGCGATCGACTACTCTCCCCGATAAGAGGGGCCTTACCCTTATCATCCCGCCGGGTAGGGGGTGTAGGCAACAATGGGGGAGGTGTAGGTGCCTTGGACAAGAGTGGAGGGGGTGCCGGTGCCAGAGGACGGGCTATAGGAGCTGGGGGACGGGCAAAGGGTGCCGGTGGTTGGGATGGAAATAGATCCCGGGGTGGAGGAGGGCGAGGCCGTGGAGCGAAGTGCTCCTGACGGGTGGGCTCCTGAGGTCGAGCCATGGGAGGCCGCTGATGTGGGCCTATAGAGTGATGGGGCTCGGACTACGGAGAGGGGTGGGGCCCAACCGATGGCTAGACTCGAACTCTCCCTCAAATTGCTCCATCTCGAGAGCAACCTGGTATGCCTCTTCCAACGTCTTGGCATTGCGGCGGAAAAGCTCATACTGGTAGTGTGGCCGCAAACCACGTCGAAAGCGGGACACAGGCATGGTACTCTCCTCCGTGACACCACATCGTAGAAAGTACTCATCAAACTCCGCGATGTATTCGAAGACGGACCGGTCTCCCTGGCTAAGACTTTGCCATCTATCGATGAGTCGCTGGCGGTATGTGGGAGGAAGGTACTTTTGCCGAATTTTATTCTTCATCTCGGCCCATGTGTTGATCGGGGGTTCTAGCCGCTGAAGTAGCAGGCTCTCCACATTCTTTCAATAAGTTTGTGCCTGCCCCATAAGTTTCATGGTGGCAAATCGGACCCTTCGACGCTCCGACATATCATACCATTCAAAATAACGGTCCATGCCAAACTCCCAATCTAGGTATACTTTCGGATCCAAAGACCCATAAAAAGCGGGAGGATCCGCTCGCACGGTCTTAAGGACCCGATCATCATCCTCATCTCGTTGTGGCTGAAAACCACGACGGCGTTGACCATACCCCTCGTAGTCATTGTCGGACCCATAGTCCTCGAGACCAAGGTCACGGTGTGGTAGTTGGGGAACCCGAGGAGGGGCTGGTGGAGGAACCAGTGGTGGCTGGTTTTGGGTCGCGGGAGCGGCCTGGACTTGGGCCATGGGAGCGGGTTGGACTTGGGCCCCCGCGGGAGGAGGTGCGGGTCGACCTTGGGCTGCCCCAAGAGGGTCCCCGTGTGACATCCTATCTAACCGCCCAACGAGGTCTTGGACCGACCTACCGGAGTTCTCCATGCGTCCCTCCATGGCCCTAAGGCGACCATCCATATTCTCGGAGAAGGTCCGAAAGTTAGCATCGGATTGGTCCAACCTAGCCATAATGGCCATCATCGCCTCTTGTAGGGAGTGGAAGTCTCCCGAGGTATCCCATGGGTTGGCCATAGGTGGGGGTGGGGGTGAGTACTGAGTACCCCGATGAGTGGGCATGCAAACACACCGACTAGAAGACACCGACTAAAGCAAAACACACTAATGCAAAATGATGCACCTAGACTTAACCAAAACTCGGTACGCGGCGGAGACAATCGACCCGAAGGTCACTCGCACAAGTGTGCGGCCTTCCCGATAGGCGTAACCTAACGGTCGGACAACACCTTTTTATATACCGAGTAAAGGGATGTATGCGACCCAAAAATGACTCTTTTTGTTGTTTTGAAAATATGATGATCCTAGACTCGACTTAGACCGACTAATGACTAGACGTAAATGACACTCTTTTTTTTTTCTTTTTGACACCCTAGACTCAAACCTGGCTCTGATACCAAATTGATGTGGGACGGGACCACGGACACGACAAGCTCGCGATCGTCCCTTAACGAGGGAAGCGTCGGATGTGCGCGGTTGAGAAACCGGCAATGAGCTAGGGTGGTCGGCTCTCTTTTGCGCCCGGATCGGGTCACGGGACGGCTTCGCTCTCTCTCGCAGCAGTGATATTATAAATTGAAAGCGGGCTAGGTATCCCTACACATGCTCTCTAGAAGCGGCATATAAAGCATATAAAGAATTGAGCTAATGCCAAGTGTAAGGGTGAAGGCGATACCTCCACGCTCTCGGCGTGGCGAAGATGGGACCCGGCCGGAACTCGTACCCCCAGGAACTTAATACATTATGGTTACAGCAATGCAACTAAGCCCACTCCACGCAGGGAGGTAAAGGGCGACACAAGCGGGCCCGGGAGGACCAGTTTCGGGTTGACGGGCGGTTCCGGGTGATGCTTCGGCTTCACGCGTACTCGTGTTAGTGGGGGCCCACGTGCTGACCGGAGGGGTCGTGTGGGGCCTGATGACTCCTCTGTTGTGGAGACACTTGGGAAGCGTTCCCCTGGGATGGCGAGCTGCTGGAACGACCACCGGACGCCGGGCGGCCCTCGGACGACGCTCGCGGGGAACTCGGCCACAAACCTGAACTTCTGTTTGCAGGCGCGCGACTTGGAGGAAACTGCTGCTGCGATCAGCCCCGTCGTCGGAATGCGACGAGATTAGCGCCGTTGGAAAGCTAACTCAGAATACTTCGACGTAGGGGTCTTCAAAAAAAATAATCAGATCTGTATTTATGATCATGTATTTTACAAGCTTGCTGGAATCTGGCCAGAACTGCAGGGGCAGGTTCTGACTTCTCTGAAGATCGACGTTGACCGGGGAGAAGACCTCCGAATCTGGAAATTATTTCTTCAGCAAAGTTGACGGTCTCTGAGAGAGGAATCCGGGACTATTTTTGGTTTTTGATTGGATAAGAAATGGATTTTCTGGGATTTTTTAACTAGACCTGGGTCGGATCTGGGAAACTGTGGGCAGACTGTTCTTGGGAACTTGGACGGTTTTTGTAAAATACTTGGAGGACGAACCAAAAATTAATAAAATTCCTGGTGGTAGAGGGATGTGGACAGAACTCCCAATAAATTTGGGTGACCCAACAAAAATAAAAAGATGGTTCGAATGGGGTAAACTCAGAGTTGATGAACAGTAAACAGAACCAGGACAGATCTGGAACTTGGAATTGGACGAAAATCAAAAAATAGCTAAAGGATGAATTTTGACGTGATTTGGTTTGTGGGGATAAGAGTTCTAGAGGGGAACCAACCCTGAAATTTTGAGCTTCAGAAGATGAAGGGAGTGATAGCAGGAATTCGGAGAAGAATGATCTGTCCTGAGTGGACAGAACACCGAAACCGTTGGCGACGACGCGTCGGCGGTGAGACGATGGCGGCGGCGATCACCGGAGTTGCTTCAGATGCTGGAGGGGATCAAGGGGGAAGGGATTACACTCTAGAAAGGGGAGAGGGGGTGGAGGAACCAGGGAGAGAGAGGGGAGGGGCGCAAGCTTCACTTGGGGCAAATTTCTTTTTTCTCTTCATTAATTCATTCAATATGAAAAATACAACCTTATATAGGATGCCAACCAAACTCAACCTCAACCCTTGGATCTAGGGGTTTGGATTGAAGGGCTGGGATACAATGTGAATTACACATTTAATACATTAGTTTAATCTAATTTGACCATGCTTATTCAACCTTGGACTAAAGCTATTCAAACACCACCTAATACACACCAACCATGCCTAATAAGGCCAAAAGAGGGGGCGCCCCATTCATGGGCCTCTTCTTGGGCCAAGTGTGGTTAAAGGCCATGTAACCAGCCCACCAACCATGCTAGACCCTTCCAACTTAGTTGGCCCATGAAGGAGTGTAACCCAATTTGGGCCTTAAGTGCATTAATGACCCATTAACAACCTAATGACCCAATATGGCATAAGCTCCCTAATGGACTCTACTAATGGCAACCTAACCTTGGACTTGACATAACAAATGGCCCATTGGCTTGATATAAGCCTTACAAGGAGCCCAAAAGAAAGAAATTACACAATTACAACTTCATACAAGCCATAACACACAAATACACTTCACCCGTGTATGGAAATCGCCTTTGATGCCCCATCAGGGACGCCTAGAGGGACGAGCATGAAGATAATGGCAAGAGTTTGCGAGCTAGTGGACCCGCCTCCTCTCTATGATTTTAGTGTTTATGATAGCTTATGTAGAATTATGAATAGAGTGATTTGATTTTCTGCTGCTTGTTTATTCTCTTGTGCGTTCCTTCTTCCCTACACTTCTTCTCCTTTGCACTGTTCCCATGTGATGGGTCTGTCGAGACTCCACCCCAAGCGGAGAATCGCGTCTTGTTGTGACCATTTTCCACGGGAATCTGCCGTCGAAGTCAATAATGACGGCCCTAGTCCCTTTTCCCGGATGTTGTGTCAAATTTTACGGACGTCCTCCAAAACATGATAGGGTATCCCTAGACAACATAGGGGGCTAGTCGTCATATTCTTCGTCCAATCAATCACTCTGTGCGAGTGGTGAAGTGACACACGGGACCGCATGGTAGGTGCCTCATTGCGAGGGCTATCATTAAAGGTGATAGAGGTAATCTTGGCCTGCACTCCTTCCATTTCTATAAATTCTTGTCCCTTTTATCCTCCCAGGTATATCGAGAGCTAACTCGAGGAGCATAAGTTCTCACAGGAGAGGAGGAGTTCAAAATTCCAAGAGTTGGATGGAGGGCGAATCTTCCCACTCCTCGAAGAGAAGCAGGTCCATTGGTAGTAGTTCCAGGAGGCTTTCGGACCTCGAAGGGCACTTCAGCGAAAGGACCCGATCGCAACTCGTAAGCCAAGTTTTCCTGCCCTTTTTCCATTCTTTTTTCTTCCTTTCTTTCTGACCAAACCTCCTCTCCATTCCCTGCATGCGTAGAGTATGATGAAATCACAGATCTTATGGGAGTTGGTAGTGGCAGCATACCGAGATCTCCCAGATTTTCAGAAGGCGAGGCTAGACGTGATGGGATTTGGCACCTTTCTTCGGATCGAGCCGCTCGAGCTTGACCTGGTCCTGATCCAAGCCTTGTGTGAGAGATGGGACCCAGTGAGTCGGGCATTCCTGATGCCCTGGGGGCACATGATGCCCAGCTTGGAGGATGTGGTCCGGATCACAAGCCTGAAGGTGGAGGGCGAGGCAGTGACCGGGGTCACTTATGCGGATTACCGAGAAGGTGCTCGGAAGCTACTGGGTTTGGACCTAGATTGTCGGAAAAATAGGTCGGTAGCTAGGGCGTCCCTCATGGATGCATTAGGGCTCACCGACACTCATCGGCGGGACGATGAATCCTCAGAAGAGTTCATGGAAAGGATGGAAATAGGATACCGTGCCGTGTACTGCACAGATTTCGGCAACTGGGAAAGATGCAACATAGATTTGAGGAGATTTCTCCTCTTCCTTTTGGGGAGATTGGTATTGAGCTCGAAAGGGGACGATATCCAATGTCGCTTCCTGGAGCTGCTATCAGATCTTGAAAGAGTAGGATACTATGTATGGGGAGTTGCCATGCTGGCACACTTGTTTGCAAGCCTGTTCCAAGAAGCGGATCGTGAGATGGCTGTGAGTGGTTTTACACCATTCATCCAGGTATTTTTGGTTTTGCTTGTTTTGTATTTTTTTTTATGTTTTTGCAAGATACTGATGATCTGCGCCGAGCAGCTGTGGAGCTATTATTACCTCCCCATGGGGAGAGCTCGGCATTGGCGACCCGCGATGGTGCCGCTAGCCAGGCGGTGGGAACCCATCATGAGTGCGGCACCCCTAACCTACCAACTGATGGTGCTAAGGAGAGAGCTACAGGAGTTCCATGTAGTGATGGTAAACTGGAGACCCTACTCAGACATGGTCGATGCCGACCAGCCCTGGGTTCTAGCAAGTTGTGCCCGGTTCGGACGGGAATTATGGATGCACTGCCTGAATGAAATCGAGCCGCTTCGATTACGATTGGTTATGAGGACTTTGGGACTGGCTCAAGAATGGGTGGATTCAGCTGCGTCACCTCGCGTTGGCAGAGAGACGCGAGGACCGGTGACCTGCATTGACTGGCATGTGCGATTCCCCGAACAGTACGAAGACTGGCAACGGGGTGGCATAATCGTGGAATCGCAGGCACGGGATAGCGAGGATTACATGCGTCTATACAAGACAAGGTACGCAGAGCGATTCCAACCCCGGGGACTTGCGGAGGTAGGTCTCCCCTTTTTCTCTTTTTTTTCTTTCTCCCTTTTTGGTTTTCTGGTGGAAATGCGGACTCGTATGGCTGCAGGATATCCGTGATACGATGATAGCGACTTTACGAACTCGCTTGGCAGAGATGGAGCAACGGTTGGGCGATGCCCGCGGAGCTACGAGCGCCTTGGTAGGTGTACAGTGCGTTCCTAATTAAAACCCCAGATTCCAGATGTTGGCTACTAATTCACGCGGTCGTAGCATGCCCAGATTGGCGCGGCTTCCCCAGCGATGGGAGTAGGTGGTGCCTCTTCCGGCTTATGGATTCCCACCTCAGAACTTGACTTGCTTCATGAGCAACTTGCTCACGCCACGCAGCGTGCTGCAGAGGTAGAAGGGATGCTCTGTATACAGGTAAAAGTTTCAGTGTTTAGTTCTATTTGTTTACGCCTTATCGCGTTTCTGAGATGGTACACTCGGCAGGAAAAGGAGACGGAAGAAGCGCTTGCCCAAGCTACGCAGAGGGAGGCTAGGATAGCAGAACTGGAGAGGGAACTGCGGCGTCATCCTGATGACAACTCTTCTAGGGATGCTATGGAACTGAGGATCACTCTCCAGTTGGAGAGGGAAGATCGTGAGAGAGAACGGGCAGAGAGAGAAAGAGACGCAAAGAGAGAAAGAGCCAACAGATTGACTGAAAGGGAGGAACGAAGGGCCATGGAGGCCCAGTTGTTCGAACTCTGAACCAGCCTTGGTCTTGCTGAACAGTGGCTGAGAGATGGTGAGGAGCGCTATCGAAGAGCACGAGAGCGTGGCTTTCGTGTTGGTAGCTTCTCTGCTATTTCCGTGGATCAACATCGGTGTGTGGGAATAGGAAGGGGAATACAGAGCGGTAGGAGTACCGCTTTTCGTAGTTGGGTAGCACCCTTGAGAGCGTTTTGCCTGGAGAGTAGTGAGACGAGTGATGCAGAGAGAGAGGGCGGAACTTGATGTAATTTTTTTGGTTTTTGGAATAAAATACAAGGTTCGATTTGTTTGGTTTTCACCTCTGCTTCTGTTGCCTGAATCCCTGCACACATCACTGAAACAAATAAATCAAAATTTCTGTTCTGACTTGGCCCCTTGCTCAATAAGCAAATGGTCACTATGACTGTCCTTGATAACTGGTCAAGGGGCCAAGCCTTTATTTAAGGAAGGTAAGAGAAAGATGCAGTGATGATAAATGCGACAGACAAGCACACGAATGCAAGCGGTATTAAAAGTGAGATGCTGCACGTAAATACAATCATGCAAAATTGATTTGTTTTCTTTTTTATATTTTTATATTTGGCATTTTTTTTGTTTTGTTGTATCATAAAAAAGATTTTTTTTTGTTTGTAAATATGTACATTTTCTCTTTTCCATTTTTTTTACTTTTATTATAAAAATTTTTTATTGCTAATGCCTGTCAAGCACCCAAATGGCAGCTAACCTACGTGAGAACATGGGTTTCTTACTAACCTCCCAAGTATCCTAAGTGCACATCTAGGTTGATTTGGGCCTCTAGACCCCTCGAATGATGATCCCGCCGGCTAAGACTTACCCTGATGACAATACCATCATGCCATGCTTAGGCTCCCAGTCGCTTCCGACCACAGGGATTCACCCAAAAGGTGTTTGAGGTAAGAGATTTGCCCGACCCGGGTCTGTTTCCTCACAACTCTAGATGGTATAAGATGGAACACCCTGGAACCCCAATGACCAACCGTACGACGCTTACCCGGAATCAGACGCCGTCGCACCCATAGGTGACGCGCTTGCATTGGCCTAAGCCCGAGGTTAAACAAGAAGACATCAAGGTGGTAAACAGGGGTCTTGACTAGCCAAAAATACGGAGACTCCTTCGCATCGATAGCTTTTGCTTTTCAAAGTAAGCAACCAAATGTGTATATTAAAATAAGGTCACAGACCCTGGGCAGTTTTCACCCTTCAGAAACTCCATCGAACCTTCATCTTTAGAGGGAGAGGGAAGAGTGTAGGGGATAAACCTCCTGAGAGGACCAACAAAGCCGTTAACCCGGCGAGCGAATAAGGGCCCATTAACTCTTTCCTTTCGGACAACTTCGGACCAAATCTCGAGCATTTACATTCCATAGCCCCCCCCTTTTGTGGATTCAAACTTTTGCTTTGAGGGGTTCCATTTATCGCATCAGGCACGGTCACGACCAGGCTCTTGATTTTGATTTTGTATTTCTTTTTGTGAGGGAGATATAATCGTTTGACGTTTGTGGGCTCCCTTTCGTATGTCTGCGGGGACACTGCCCTTTTCTCGTGCTCTGATCGATGCTCGAGGAAATGGATCATACTCTTGCCTTTGGGGTTTGAGTTTCGATTTCTCATGCTCAACGTTTTAAGGGCGCCGACTGTCTCATTTGGTCAAAGAGAAAAGAATAAAGATTACAGCTTCCGGAGATCTTCTGGGTGGGGCCCCACCATAGGTGATGCTACCGACTTTTTTTTTTTGAATAAAATACATAAGTGAGCACATGTTAGCTTCCTTCGAGCGAGCATAGGCCGACGTGGCCGGACAGGGATCTCCACGGTTCTGGCAAACCAAGATCCGGTGCCTACCAAGCCTTAATGGGCTCTATCCTAACATGAAGGTTAGATGCAGTGACTTGACTACATGATGACCACCAGGCATTGGCATTTTGAATTTTTCATATTTTTAGTGGTTTTTAATACTTCTTTGTTTTTGATGTTTTCTATCTTTTCATCATTTTTTGTGTTTTGACATTAAGCTAAGGGTAGTATTTCTTAAGATAAAGCCCATTCCAAGGGTGGGATAACTCGGTCCCTTCGGTGTTGACTAGCTTGTAGGCGTTGCCAGGGTACACGGCTTGAATTACAAATGGTCCTTCCCAATTGGGTTGGAGCTTAGAACGCGGACCTCCAGGTTTGACAAAAATTCTTTTTACGACCATCTCACCAACTTTGAATTTTCTCTTAACGACTTTCTTTTGGTAAAAGCGAGCGAGTCTATTTTGATACACACGCGCGTGTTCGGCAGCGGCCAGCCGCTTCTTATCCAAGAGTTCCAACTGGGCGAGGAGTGAATTACGACGATCGTCGAGGGAAAATTCCTCGTCCAATTGTACCCTGAGAGAAGGGATCAGAGACTCGTACGGGACTACCGCTTCCATACCATAAGTAAGGGCAAATGGAGTCTGCCCGGTGGGGGTACGGATTGAAGTGCGATAGGCCCATAGGGCTTCGATAAGTTTTTCTGGCCAGTCTGAAAACTTACTAGACTCGCAGGTTTTTTTGATGATTTTGAGCAATGTTTTATTTGTGGCCTCCGCTTGGCCGTTACCTTGTGGGTAATAAGGCGATGAATGATGCAATGCAATTACGTACCTTTTACAGAGGTCGTATAGGTTCTGAGAAATGAACTGTGGCCCATTGTCGGTGACGATTGTGCTTGGGACGCCAAATCTGGCGATCAAGTGGACCTCATGAGCCAAGAAGTAGTGCTTCAATTTCTGTACTACCCAAACGAGGGCAGCACAAGTTTTCTCCATGATGGTGTACTTCTGCTCACAGGGATTGAGAAGTTTGGACAAGTAATAGGTTGCCCGTTCCTTGCCTTCTTCATCAGCTTGTGCGAGGACGGCTCCCACGGAGTCATCCAAGACTGAGACGTAAAGGATCAGAGGTTTTTATGATTTGGGTGGAATGAGAACGGGTGGACTAGCCAGGTATTCCTTCAACCCTTCAAAAGCTTTCTGACATTTAGAATTCCAGTGGAATTCTACTCCTGGCTTGGTCAACTCGTATAGAGGTTTACACCTTTGTGAATGTTGGGACGTAAACCGACGAATAAACTGTAACCTCCTGATTAAACCTCAGACTTCCCTCAAATTCTTGGGAGGCGGCATATCCCTGATGGCCTTAGCTTTGTCGAGATCTATCTTGATCCCTCTTTTACTCATAATGAACCCCAGCAATTTACCCGATGACACACCAAACACACACTTTTTCGGGTTCATTTTCAATTGGAACTCCCTTGACCTCTGCAAGACCTTAGCCAAAACTTCTGGATGTTCCATCCTGGTCCTTGATTTCACCAACAAGTCATCCACATACACTTCCAGGTATATGTGCATCATGTCATGAAATATGGCCATCATAGCTCTTTGGTAAGTAGCTCCAGCATTCTTTAACCCAAACGGCATGACCACGTAACAATATGTTCCCCAAGGGGTAGTGAATGACGTCTTCTCCTGATCCTCTTCTGCCAAACGAATTTGATTATATCCTGAAAATCCATCCATGAATGAGAGGGTCTCATAACCTGCCGTGTTATCGATCAACACATCAATGTGAGGTAAGGGAAAATCATCCTTTGGACACGCGTGGTTAAGGTCCCGGAAGTCGATGCAAATCCTGACTTTCCCATATTTCTTCATGACCGGGATAATGTTCGCCACCCATTGAGGATAAAGGACGACTCTAATGAACCTGGCTTTGTGGAGCTTATCGACCACTTCTTTCATTTTCAAAGCCATCTGAGGGTGGAAACGCCTTAACCTTTATTTTACCGAGACGGACCCTGGTTTTAGGGTTAAACGGTGTTCGACCAAGGTTGAATCTAGACCCGGCATATCCTCGTAGCTCCATGCAAACGTGTCCTTATATTCCTTGAGAACTTCAATTAATGCCTTTTCTTCAGAAGGTGGTAGATTGTCACTTATGAGGATGATTCTAGGGTCTTCCTCAGTTCCCAAGTTAACTTCTTTGGTGGATTCTTCTACGGCGGTTGACGGCTCGTCGAATCTCTTTATTCCACTAGCGTAAGCGCCCGCCGCATCCTCATATTCTTCACCCTCATCTTCAGTGGGGCATTCTTCATCCGTGATCTCGTAGACTCCATACCCTTCATCAAATGCATAGTCGCCCTCACATTCTATTTCCGGTAGCCGGATGGGATTTTCTAACAACTGGGGGATGGCAAGAAGGGCCTGACACCTGGCGGCTAAATCCAGAAGGAATCGACGAGGGATCTGCCTACCCTTGGATTTCTTCCTAGGTACTACCCTTGACCTATCATTCCTAGATTGACTGACTTTATTTACAGAAGAAGAGGAAGACGAAGAGGATGGTGTAGAATGTACAGGAGAAGACCCCTTAGAGGAGGGGTAGAAAAGGTCGCTCATCGGACCTTGGACGGGTGGTCCGCAGGGCGGGACGCACCCGTGGGAGATGTAAGAGGTTTCCTCAACGAAGATGTGTTGTTGAGGAGTTTAAAAATTGACGTTTTTTTTTCATTTTCAGTTTTAATGACAAAGCAGTGAAAAGAGATTGGAGGAGAGAGAAAAGTGGTTATGGCTAGAGGATTGTGAGGCTCATAGAGCAGATCATGGTTGAAGACCTGGCGCGGGTTGAGAAGCCCGTGTAGGTATGTAAGCAAAGAAGGGGACCTGGGAAGATCATCAGACAACTGTCTGGCCCAGGAAGAAGATATCAGCAAAGGCTGAGACGAGTGGATGGAGAAGATGGCGGCTAATGAGCCATCGACGGCAATGTTGAGGACGGATGAAGATCCGTCGATGACAGGGTCCTTCTGGCGAGGACGAGGATAGTTTGGAACCTTGGCAAGAGTGGTAATATTCTCTGGTATTCTGGAGATCAATGGTGGTCCTTCAAGCTGCGGAGATGAGAACATCCTTTCCAGTGCAACGGAAATGTCCTGTATGTCGAACCATTTGTTCCACTCGCATTCCGGATCTTTGATCTTGCCTCTTTTGGTGATCCTCGGACATTTTTTAGCCAAATATACAGCATGTGATCCCCCACATGCTTCTCGTGGGTAATCTCCCATCTGAACAACGGGCCCTCTGTTGAAGTGATTTGATAGAGTCCATGTGAGGGGCTTCCAATCCGCCATGAACGGTCCTTTGAAGCCTAGGCCAAACCTACGGTTCGGCCTAATTTCATTTGGCGGTTTAAGCCTACCCTGTAACTGTGCGCCCAGACCTTTACCCTGTTGGTAGTCGATGTTCCTCATAATCTCCGAACCTTTGGAGTGAAAAGGGAGATATGATGTTGCGGTTGCCCTGACCGGCTTCTTTGGTGCTAGTGGAACGTGAGATAGATCACGCACGTCCAGCAATGACAATATGGGCAGATGAGATGGCCAAACAGAGGGCAGAGAGGTGTTGATAGGATCCACTGTGTGAAGGACAGGTGTACTGACCACTTTAATAATCCTCCCATTGTAAGGAAACTTCAGGCACTGATGGTTGGTGGAAGGCACAGCGTTCATGGCTTCGATGTAAGGGCGACCCAGTATAGCCTTGAATGTGAGGTCCATGTCGAGGACACGGAATTCCGTGAGAATTGACATGAGGCCTAGTTCTGCCTTCAGAATAATCATCCCCTGCGGCGGCCTTTTGCTATTGTCATAAGCCGTGACCGTGATCGAGGAAGGTCTTATTTGTTCCTCGTCGACCCCACACAACTGAAGAGTGCTCATGGAGATCACATTTATAGGCGCACCCGTGTCTACAAGGCACGGGTTTATGGATACCCCATTAATTTTTATTGAAATGCACAGTGCATATTTTCGAGCTTCCTTGGGAGCGAGCTCGTAGTTGTGGAACATGATGGCCGGTTGTGTGTCCGTTGGGGTCAGGACGGTAGAGATCTTTTCTACAGGGAGGTCCTCATTCACCATGACCCTTTGAAGGTACTCCATTAAGGCTTCCTGGTGGGATGTGGATCTTTGAAGTAGCTCCAGGATGGAGATCCGAGCAGGCGTCTTGTCCAAGTGTTTCAATAGATCATACTGTGTTCCAGGGATAGCTCTTTCCAGTTGTTCTCCATCATCCTTCTCTGACTGAGATTGCTCAGGATTCTGACTATTGTGGGGGAAAACCCTGTGGAAAATCCTTCCACTCCGGAGCACCATTGCCTGCGGCTTTTGTACCTCTGTGGGGGTAGCAGTGGGTTTTAACAGAGATTTGAGGGGTAGTGGTGGAGGAATGGTTGATGAAGCAGGGGTGATGACGGGAGCAGGGATTCTGATGAGGGGTTTGTTAGGTGGAGGCATGGTGGAGGTAGAGGGGATATCACACGGATTATGGAGGATAAGGGGTCTGGAAGGTGGAGGTGGAGATGAAGTAGAAGTGGGTAAGGCTTGAAGCGGGCAATGATTTTGAGGTGGGTGATGGGTAATGAGTGGTTTTGAAGGCATTAGTGGTGATATAGTGGAGAAATACGGGGTTATGTATGGTTGACGGATGATAAGAGGTTTAGAAGGCGTAGGGGTAAATGTGGTAGAGGTGGATGGTAAAGTGGGGGAGTGAGAGAAGATGAGAGGGTGTGAAGGCGTAGTGGAGAGTGTCGGTTGATAGGAGATCGGGGTGTGGATGAGAGGGCGTAATGGTAGTGGAAATGGTGAAGGTGATACTGACACGGGTTGATGAGAGAGAGGTGCTACCCGGGCAAGGTAAGGGTGTTGCGTGATGATAGGATTGGCGGTAGAAAGAATGGAGGTACTTTTCGGGTGCCACACCTACTCTCTCCCGACTTCCGGGAAGGAGGAGATGGGGTTAACATGATGATTGGGCTGTTGGTGCTCCGGCAATGGATTCTGGATTATGCCCATGTTGGGCTGTTGTTGTGGGGCCTGCTGAGGCTGTTGTTGTTGTTGTGGTTGCTGCTGCTGCTACTGTTGTAACTGCTGTTGTTGTAACTGCTGCTGTGGCCTATGAGGAGGTCTCCTAGCCTTGAGAGCGGCGACGTATCGTCTCATTTCATCCCAATCTATTTGATGTTCATCATTCATATCGTGGATGTAATCTTTGAAATGGAAGCAGTAATCTACTGTGTGTCCTGGCTGCCTGTGGTAGACGCAGTATTTGGAGGTATCAACATTCGGGGGCCACACGGGCCTTTCCCTGGGTAGCACAAGTATGTTTGAGGCCATGAGGGCGTTGAAAATATCCGCCAGAGTTTCTGGCAACGGTGGATAGTAAGCTCTCTTGGGACCGACCGGCCTCCTTTGTTGCTGTTGGGGACCATAATTCCCCGGGGGTGGAACTTGGTTGTACTGAAGTGGTGGTTGTTGTTGCTGAGGTTGTGGTTGTTGTTGCTGGGGTTGACGTAATAGAGGCATATTATCCTGGGGTGGATTATTTTGGGGTGGAGGACGAAAGAGGGAAAGGACCTGGTTGGAGGGGAAGTCGGGGCATTTGTGGAGGCCTTGGGTTGACTGCATAGTTGGCATTGTTGACCGCATCCACTTGCTCATTTGTCACGACCCCTTCTGTGGCTCCGCCCGGGACACCAGCGCCTATTTTTCTGACCACTTTGGGCTTCGGCGACTCAAACATGTTCATAATGGGGGAGTCTTTTAACTGGGTTTGGATGTACCGGGCCCTTTCATAGAGTTCCTCCATTGTAGTAAGTTTATTCATGGCCAGGATGTGTCTGAACTGTGGGGTTGCATTAGACACAATCATCTTCACTTGTTCGGGCTCGGAGAGGGTATCCCTTATTCTTTCCGCCAGAGACCTTCATCTATCAGCATAGCGGACAAAATCCTCGTCGGGCCTCATCTTTTCGGCCACTAGGTCGGTAATGGAGAGTGAGGGACCGACCCTATCCCTATATTTCTGCAAGAACCTTCTCTGGACTATTTCAAAATTCTCAGCCTCGCGGGGCTCCAAAGAATAGAACCACTCTAGTGCGGGACCATCCAATGATCTCCGAAAGAGGTATGCCAGGGACCTCTGATCGTTTTGCCAATAGGAAGACTCATACATGAAATCCTTGAGGTGAATGAAGGGGTTGCTGGTACCATTGTATCTGCGGTACGTGGGCATTTCGGAGGGAGGAAGATGAATGACAGGAAGGATTGGCAAAGCAACCTCCGGGGTGGCTTTCACGTCCACCATTCTTCTCAGATTTTGAAACTGCTCGTCCATGCGATTGAACCTATTGAGGAGCGATTGGGCGAGCCCCTCTGGAGGTGAAGGTGGCACTTGCCACTGGGGGATAAATTGTCTCCCGGAGACTTGAGGGGGGAACCCCGAATGAGAGGGAGCTGTCGGACCGCCGACAGTTGGCCCCGGCTGAAGCGGTATGTGGGGAACAACGGGAGTTTGAGATTGTGACGGGAACTGGAATGAGGGTGGTTGTTGGCTCGCTTGTCCTTGAAGCGAGGGAGACTGGATGGCTTGCGCCAATGAAGGAGATGGAATGGCCTGCACGGACTCTTGGAGAGGTGCGATGGCCGGAGTTGATGCCTGGGGCGTGGGGGAAACAGATTTCCCCTTCAGAATGGCTTGGAAGGCCCGGAGCTGTTCAGAGGTAAGCTCCGTGTTGGCGAGGACGCCCAGTAAGGAAGAGATATCCTGTGGTGGGGACGTGTCCCCGGCAATAACCTGCACCTCATGCGAGGGCTCATGAGAAGGACCCGAGTCCATAGCATAGACTCGCGGGTCGGCTGACAAACCACGACTAGGGTGGTTCTCCTCAAAAGACTCGTGAGCCATGCTCACAGTTTTCCCAGAACGCAAAAACATACACTAGCAAGCAGGTAGCAGAGATTATCAAACAAGTGGATGCCTTTACGCCTTTTTTTTGTATTTTGATTTTGATGATTTTTTGTGTGTTTTTAGCGAGATCCGAAGTTCACACAAAATAGGGACCCTAGTTTATTTTTGTTTCACCGCTGTGTCAGTTAGGGTCTCTCGTCTCACCACGAATGGGATGACTAACTCCGGGGAACTTCAATGGTACAACTAGCCCAGTGAACGAAGAGGAGATTCTTCGATGTCGGGGACTTACGGAGGTCCCAGTGGAGGAGATTCTAGTCCGTTGAGAGGAATTCTCAAACAGAGAGTCCTTCCTTCACCGGGAAAGGGTGATCCTTAGAAAAAATGAAAAAAGATATAAAAGAGGGATGGATGTATGCAATGGAATGCTAACAGAGATATAGAGTAAGAAAACAATAGAAATAATAAACATATAATAAACACCCAACCAATCATAACTGACAGTGCTGCCGTGAGCACAACGGGGGCGCGCGAGGGCGCCAAGGTGGAGAGGCACGGAATGTGCCGAACTTGCAAGGGTAGCCAAAAGGAAGCAGTAGATGTCCCACCGTGATTGCCAATCTGTGAGCGACGTCACGCGGTTCGGGGAGCGAAGAAGACGCGGAGCGCGCGGGCTCCTCTTGTTTGCTGCAACACAGAAATAAGAGAAAAAGATATGGGCGATTGCTCCGGCGGGGCGAGCGGAACAAATGTAATATAGCAAGATATGGGGGTTAAACGGCCATAGCGGGAAGTGACTCGCCGCGGCCTCGGGGGGACGGGAATGGTGCAGAAATCAAATAGCAAGAATTGAAACGACCATTGGGGAAGTGACTCGCCGCGGCCTCGAGAATATGAGCAGATAAGAATATAACAGAATATAAGGAGAATATCAAGAACGGGAATTTAAACGGCCATTGGGGAAGTGACTCGCCGCGGCCTCAAGAATATGAATAGATAAGAATATAACAAAATATAAAGAGAAGATAAGAATATGAATTTAAACGGCCATTGGGGAAGTGACTCGCCGCGGCCTCGAGAATGTGAGCAGATAAGAATATAATAGAATATAAAGAGAATATAAGAACGGGAATTTAAACGGCCATTGGGGAAGTGACTCGCCGCGGCCTCGAGAATATGAGCAGATAAGAATATAACATAATATAAAGAGAATATAAGAACAGAAATTTAAACGGCCATTGGGGAAGTGACTCGCCACGGCCTCGAGAACATGATGTGATCGCCGGGGGCCAAAAGACCCCAAAATAAAGAAAGTGATCGCGCCTACCTCAAGAGCGGGAGATGGCGGGTTGCTTCTTCCTCCCCCTTCGGCCGACCGACGGAGAGGGCTTTCCTTGGGTACCCTTACAAAACAACGATAAATAAGTAGCGAGTGGATTAGAAAGATGAAGGTGTAGTATTCAAATCCTTGCGATAAAAATAACGAAATGATGGTAAGACACACACCGGGTTGGTGTTGTCTTTTAAACCCCTCTCGGACTCGAGTAGGAGGAAAATGAGATGATGGATGCAAGTAGTATATAAGAAGAGGTGCCCTTATGAAGGGGATAGAGGATGCGAGATGATGAATGCAAAAGAACTACGAAGAAAAGGAAAGGATTGGCTTATTGGATGTGCCGATGGTGAAATCCGGCGGAGCTCCGGCAGCGTAGGGACGATGTGGAAGTGCGGTGGATGAAGACGACCTTCCTCTCGTGAGCGTGGGCACCCGAGAAGCCGGCGGAACCTCCACCTACAAAAGACCCCACGGGTTAGAAATGACTCCGGTAGCCTCTGGGCTCCGGCAGCCTATCGGATCTCTTAGAAGCTCCCTCAGAACTGAGGGGGTGGGCCTCTATTTATAGGGCTCCGGAGGGTGGAGGCGTCTAGGACCCTGGACACCTCCATCAGGGCCGAAGTAATATTTTATTCTATTTTTATTAATTTTTTTGAATACTTTCATGGAGGCGTCCAGGGTCTCGGACGCCTCAATAAGGTCCACCAAACTCCGCCGAAGGCCGCACGCGGTTTGGCACAACGCGTGGTTTTGTGAGCGGCGCCTCGTGATTCGGAAATGGGCGCGTCCAGTTGTCTGGGCGCGTCCACAATTGGCTTTTTTCACACACGACAGACCGTCGGTCGGTGGACGGGGCCCGGTGGGCAAGTTGATGGAGGCATCCAAGGTCCTGGACGCCTCCATAAATATATTATTTTTATTTGATTTTTGTTTTATTTTTTATGATTATTGATATTATTTTTATTGTTTTTGCATTGATGGAGGTGTCCAGGCAAGTGGACGCCTCCATGATTTTGATTTTTTTTATTTTTTGGTCATTGATGGAGGCGTCCAGGCACCTGGACACTTCCATGATTTTTATTTTTTTATTTTTTTTGGTCATTGATGGAGGTGTCCAGGTGCTTGGACACTTCCATGATTTTTCACGAAAAAAATCAAAAAAATGTAAAAAAATTCATAAAAATAGGAAATCACCAGAGTAATTAAAAATGTGAAGGCCGCCTTGAGGTATCATAGTGTAATATGAGATTTACTCATGGTAACGTCAAGAACGGCGTGCCTACAGGTGGCAGGGGCCCTCGCATTCTCAGGACGTGACGTGTGGCTGCACTGCATGAACGTAGTGGAGCCACTACACTACAGACTAGTGATGAGGACGAACGGTGTCCCACAGCCTGCGGTGGACTTCCCAGCGCTGGGAGTGCGCGTCAGTCGGCACCCGCGGGGAGCGGCGACGGTGGTTGACTAGAGAGAGAAAGTTACGGAGCAGATTTTTGACTGGGCAGCACACGGGCGGGTGGTGACCACTCGTGCCAAGAGCGACGCGGCATACTACACAGCGTACGCCAGGCACTACCGGGACCAGGTGTTCTGGGGTGCTCGCCGACCGGTACGACTTCTAAACCCTAAATGCTCTTCCTATTATGCTTCCTATATGTCTATGCACTGATGTTTGAACTTTCTAAATGTAGATCGACCCCGAGGGACGGATCGCGGAGCTACAGGGGCTCCTCCATGCGACGATCCGTGAGCGAGACGAGGCCCGCCAGGATTTCTAAACCCTAAACTCTTTAAATTATGTAAATGTTTATGATTATGCATGTGACTGACGTGGAGTTTTGGATGCAGCGAGCCGAGGGGACCTAGCGCCAGCGGACAGATGCTCCTTCTTCTTCTTCCACCCAGACTCCCACAGACCAAGCTGAGCGGGATGCTGACTTCTCACGGATTGTGGCGTGGGCCAAGGCGACCGAGGTGGCGCTCACCGAGAGGGTACGCAACTACTGCACTTTCCCTGTTGTTTATGATTATAAAATGTATGAAATGCTATTGACTAACCATGACGATGCATATGCAGATGACCAAGCTGACCCGCCTTAGGACCGAGCGTGAGCAGAGCCGGGCAGCGGCTCGGGAGGAGGTGGCCCGTGTGCGGGAGGAGGCAGCACAGAGCCAACCGGCGGACACGCTGGAGATGGCACTCCTACGGGCTGAGCTAGAGCGACTCTGAGCTGGAGCGGAGGAGCTGGTGCGGGTTCGGGCCGAGTGGGATCAGGCTCTGATCGAGGCGTCCGGGCTGAGTGGACAGCTACAGGCCTATAAGGAGATGAGCCGACGATCATGCAGCGGGACTCCGAGCGGCAGTCACGGCACTCATGGCTCCGTGAGGAGTTACTTTACCAGTTCATCTGGCCACCGAAGGAATGAGGACGAGGAGCAGCGCCGGCGGCGTCGCGACGAGGTGACCTCAGCGATGCCTTCCCGGAAGAGGCATGAGGGCGGTGGAGACAACGAGGGGGGTCAGGGAGAGGGACATGCCTGACTTGTACTTGGGGCCCGACCTTTTGTACATGATATGGTTTGATAGTGATATGCCTTTTTTTGTTTTGATTTTGTGGATGTATGAATGTATGAATGAATGCAAATGACTGACACTGACTTACTGACTACGACTATGACACGAGTGAGACGGGCACGTGAGAGAGAGAGAGAGATGAGATGAGTGAGTGAGTGAGGAGAGAGACACGACAGAGTGAGAGAGAGACGCCGACTCGGAGTAAGGGAGAGATGCCAATTGAGTGAGGGAGAGACGCCAAACTGAGTGAGAGAGAGACGCCAAACTGAGAGACGCCAAACTGAGAGACGTCAAACTGAGAGACGCCAAACTGAGTGAGAGAGAAAGAGACGTCAAACTGAGAGACGCCAAACTGAGTGAGAGAGATACGCCCACAACTTGAGTGATACAGGTGAGAACAGGTTTAAAATAGGGCCTCAGCTTACTAAACGATCGAAAAGAGACCGCTCAACCTCCACACGACCTTGTCTTAGACTGTTCAAAGCCTCTCTTCCATGATAATAAAATGGATTAATGTTAGCTGCTCAAACAATAGGACGGTTCATTTTTGACCGTGTGACAAATGGAGCGGTCGATTCCAGACTGCTCTAACTTCAGGATTCGAACGGTGTAGAAGCCTCAAAACGGTCGAAAGCTGACCGTCCAACTGATAGGGCGGTCTATCGATAGACCGCTCAATGCCATGACCTGAGAGTTCGAACGGGACTCTCTTGGATCGTCCCAACCCGAAGATAGACACCCTAAACCAACCCCAACTCTATCCCAACTCGATCTAGGCCTATCCTAACTCACTTCTAGTGGGTTTAGGCCTCTATCTAAGTCGTATAAAAAGGAGGGGGGTCTAAATTCATACTTCACACCAAACCCGTCTTTCTAGGCCTCAAACCTTTACTAATCTTCATCAAATCACCATGAAAAGGTCCTTTGAGGGGAGTTCCATGGAGAGGGTAACCTATGAAGGGCCAAAGCCGGCCAGGAAGGAGCGTGAAGTGCTCCAACAGCTGACTACAATCCCTCATCACCTGAGCTCCAGCCCTTTGAGAGAGGTATGTTAACATGATTTCATTCAAGCCAAATTATTCCTTTACTTACACCTTCTTCCTCTCTTTCTCCCGCTCTTTTCCCAGCATCGGCGCTATTCCACTCTAAATTGGCTGGCTCCCATGGTCCGTGCGTTGTCCCTAGGAGTGACATCCATCCTGAGATCCTGGCACCTACACCCACTCTTAGTACTAGATGAAAACTTCCCAAAGCTTTCTCTTGACTGGCATAGCATCTCAGCTTTGGTAGAAATTTGGCATCCTCAGACCCATACATTCATTTTTCCATCATTCGAGGCCACTATCCTATTAGAGGAGGTATAGACCTACTTCTCTTTCCCTAGGTCCCAGGTGGGAGAGGAGGACTCAGTGTGTCACACCGTTGCCCCTGTAGACCCTAGACTCATCTTGTGTAGCAACCCTGATAACTGAATATTTGAAATAAATTAAAACATATATATATTACAGTAGTAATACAGATAATAAGAATAGGGTTAATTAGATGAAGTAAAACAAAATTAAAATAACGCCTCTTATTAGGGCGTTAATTCAAAAAGAAACGCCTCTATCAAAGGCGTGACTAAAGAAAGGACGCCCACACGTGCGGTCGTCAACTCTCACGACCAAATAGGCAAGTAAGAGAAACGCCCATATATGGGGCGTGTTTCAAAAACAAGGAACGCCCTTATCCAAGACGTTTCTTAAGAAACGACCTGAACTAGGTCGTTAATTAAAGAATCGACGCCCTTACCTAAGGCGTTAATTCAGTTCGTGAACCGTTCGAACCCAGAACTTATCCAGGGTAAGTGATAAGCATTAGAAAGAGTTCAAACGTGGTAATGACTCTATCATAGGAGTATTGCTTCCACACAATCACTAACCCTAATAGGACACCCAAAATCCTATAAAAACTCTCGTTCGGCCAACCCTAAAACTATTTGGACGAACTACTGCTGCAGGTACGTGAAGAACATATGTTCTTCTATTTTTTTTCTTCTTCTGTTTACAGTCGCATGAAGAATATTGATTATTCTTCTTCTCTTATTAACAGGTTAAGAGGCTCGGGCGTTTGAGGAACAAGAGTTCTTCATCCGTGTGTAAGTACCCCTTCCTCTACCTACAGTCCATGGATTTCAAGGAAACTAATATCTTCAATCTATCCTCTGTAGGATTCATCCAACGTCTGCAGCATCATTGATCCTTACAAAAATCCCTCACGGTCATCTCCAAATCAACTCTTAAGGTAGATTTTCTCAAGTCACTGTAGCCCAAACTAAATTGATACAGTACGATAATTATCATGCATATACATGGTTTGGTTTACTATAGTTTCTGAACGACTTTCTGTTAATTTCTTGAAAGAAACGTCCTTAGCAAGGGCGTGACTATGAAATACACGCCCCAGACTAGGGCGCTACTTTACAAGTCACGACCCTGCCAAGGTCGTCAGTTTTGGATTTGACGCCCTGCGCACAGGCGTTAATTTCATTTAATCATTAATCACCCATGTTAAGAATTGAGTATCTATGAAATAATGATCCTACAATAATACATGATCACATGTCTTCAAACCTGCTAATTTTATTGTCATGACCATACATTCGTTCTCCATGAATTCTATTATCCTGAAAATATTTCTGCCCATGAAAATTCATGGTATCTCTTGAATTCACGACCTAGACTAGGTCGTTTTCCATATGTAAACGCCCCATCATAGGGCGTGAATTAAAAATAAACGCCCCTTACTAGGGCGCGTATCTGTTAAAATCCTGGAATATATATTCTGTGAAAATAAGAATTAATGATTAACGCCCCTGACAAGGGCGCGTTTTTGATAATTTCTGAAAATAAATATGTTCTGAAAAATATTGTAAATAAAAAGACGCCTGCTACTGTAGTCGTCAACTTTTGAAGAAACGCCCCTGACGAAGGCGCATTTTAGATAAATTATTGAATTATTGAAAATTCTGCAAAACGGACCATGTGTAAACGCCCTTCTGTTAGGCGTTAATTACTTGAGAAACGACTTGACCTAAGTCGTTATTTTACTGTGAACTGATTTTTCCTCTGATTTGCTAACCGATGGTTTATATATTATACATATATATATATATCGGCACTATTCTCCACTCCGTGAGTATAGTCCCACTTTTCACGGTGTTTTATCGATCATACTCAATTCTCATTGACATACAAGCTCTCCATTGGACATTCCGTTCCTTTGGACTAGCGAGTTAGTCATAGAGACCTCCGTAAGACTCCTCGTAGCCTTGGATTCCCTCAAGGCCGACTGAGCTGGTTGTACCCTAAAAACCCATTACACCATTGATGCCATGTCACTCTAAAGAAACATGGTATACCGGCCCTTATGATTATACAAAGAGTATATCATAAGAAATTCTTAATGGGATGATGATATCATGTCATATCATGTCGTTCTTGTAAACCTCAATTCTATGATAAGAATGAGGGTATCTTACCTTTGATATACTGTTCATGTGGACCTCAATTCTATATAAAGAATGTCCATATTGACTTGTCATGGTACCTAAGTTAAGGGAACCATATTCTACCTAGTTTTATCGATATCGTGATTATACCGTTATTATCGCCAATTTATGTCCTTGTCATATTTTTGGACTCTATTCTGTCAAAGTTGTCATACATGTCTACAAACTTGAATATTGAAATTCTATATTGGCTATATAAACAAGAGTGGATGTCAAAAATACATGATAAATGCCTGCGCATATAGGGCCCGATCTGGTCCTAGGAGGAGCACCCGAAAGTACTTGTGCCCATGGGAGTTAAAATGATAAGGTATCTGGCATTATACCGAGTACTTGACTTGCTTGATTGGACATTCCACACACATCTTGTACTTGAATCGTACTTGACTTTACATGAAATGCGTGGCCCGAAAGAGGGTAATTTACTTGCTTGATACATGATAGCCAAAGTTCTTGACATGACTCGATAATGGTACTTGCTTGAATATCTTGAATAAACTTGTATCTTGTTGAAAGTTCATGGTAAGTTCATCTTATTTCCTTGATATTACATTCTCTCTATCTTGTCGTTTCATGCGAGCATGCATAGCTTTATTGCATTCATGAAAATGTAATTACTTAAACCCCTTGCTAGTACTTGAGATATAATTTCCTACTGAGCGTTCGCTCATTCCGTTTGTCCCTTTTTACGTTTCAGGTAAGTCCGACGACGATGGAAGTCAATCGGATGGGAATGATCAAGAGTGAAAGAGATAGAGATTCTCCAAGTGTCATCTAGTCTTTTCTATAGTTTCTTGAGTCAACTATGTATTCTTTTCCTTTTTATTAAACAGAGTATTGGATTTGTAATAGTCTATCCGTTATGAAATAAAGGATTGGGTTATCTTGCTATTTTGCGCATCTCTATCTTTGTGTCGAATACACGACCACTCTGATTGACATGATTGATATAGACACGTCGCGCATCTCCGGGTATCTTCCGCGCTCGGGGCGTGACAGTCTTTGTGGTATCAGAGCCTAAGGTATTCAATTCCTAGGAAACCCAAGTCCAAGGATAGGTTTCAAAACCTTTAACCAAGTGAGAGTGGGTAGAACCAAGGGTTAAATGATCAATGAGTCCTTTATAAGATCATAGTGATATAATACTAACATAGCTATTGTAATTGTAGGATAATGGCTGCCGAACGTGCTCAATGGCGCAACATGCAGCGTACCCTTCAAGGGATGACCCAAGTGCTACAACAGGTAGCACAAGGTGGTGCTCCACGAGCTGGAAGCTTACACCAAGCATTCAAGAATATGAATCCCCCGAAGTTCATGGGATCGACCGATCCAGACGATGCCGAGCATTGGGTTCGGGAGATTGAATGTATATTCCGTGTTATGCAATGCACGGATCAGGACAAAGTCTTATTAGCTACTTTCCAGTTAGAAAAGGATGCTAGATGCTGGTGGGAGTCGATTGAAGCTACAATTGACCCAACTCAAGTTACATGGGGAGAATTCGTTGAATATTTCAACGCCAAATATTTCTCTGATAGGGTCCAGGAAAAGAAGGCCGCCGAATTTGCCGCATTAAAGCAAAGATCTTTATCGGTGGCTGATTATGAAGCACAGTTCTCTAGACTGTCTAGATATGCTAAGCATTTAATTAGCACGGAAAAGATGAAAGCCCGTAGATTTCTTAATGGGCTTAGGCCCCACTACATTACTCAACTGGCGCCTATGGATATTCAAGTTTATACTGAAATAGTGCGCCGAGCTCAGTTGCTTGAAGATGCCACGGAACTATCTGATAGGATCCGTGGGAAAGACAAAAAGGAGCAAGTCACAAGTTCGGGTTCTTTTAAACCCAACTTTAAGAAGAGGCCCAATAATGGGGGTTCTTCATCTCAAGATCAGAAATTCAAGAAGACCAAGCCTTTCTCTATCACCACTACCCCTTCGAATACAGTCTGCAAGCATTGTGACAAGGCTGGTCACAAGACAGAAGAATGCTGGAGGAAATTAGGAGCTTGTCTCCGTTGTGGAAGCCGTGAGCATCGGATTCCCGAGTGCCCATTAATGAATGACCAAGACGGTGAGGGTAAACGCCCAGTGACAAGGAACGCGCGTCTTCATGCAATCCAAGAGGCCGAACCAGAAGAAGAAGGCAGATTGGTGGAAGGTACATTAAAAATTTGTTCCAAATATGCACATGTCTTATTTGATACGGGTGCATCGCATTCCATTATTTCCAAGAAGTTTGCGGACCCATTACCTCTAGAACCAGAATGGATGAAGTTAATATTGTCTACTCCTCTCGGGAACGAGACGGATATCACACATCATTACCAAAACTGTGAGGTATTGGTTCGAGGAAAGAATTTTCCTATTGATCTTATCTGCTTAGATCTAAAAGAGTATGATGTTATACTAGGAGCAGATTGGTTATCCAAATACCAGGCAACGGTTGATTGCCGTGATAGCAAGATTGTTTTCAAGGAATTTCCGGAACTGACTTATACTAGTCCTAAGAGTCGAAGCAAATCCCCTCTTATCTCGGCTCTTCGAGCAAGCAAGCTCGTCAAGAAAGGATGTGTATCCTTCCTTGCTTTTGTCACTATTAAAGAAGCTAAGGAAACCAAGATAGAAGACGTTCAAGTAGTACGAGAATTCCCAGACGTATTTCCAGAAGATTTGCCGGGATTACCCCCTCAAAGAGAAGTGGCCTTCACCATTGACTTAGTCCCTGGTGCTGGTCCCGTTTCAAAGGCACCATATAGAATGTCCCCTGCTGAACTCAAGGAGTTGAAGGAGCAGTTGATGGAACTAATCCGAAAAGGGTTTATTAGACCAAGTACTTCCCCGTGGGGAGCACCAGTCTTATTTGTAAAGAAGAAAGATGGATCCATGAGATTGTGTATCGACTATCGACAGTTGAATCATCTTACTATCAAGAACAAGTATCCACTGCCGAGAATCGATGAGTTATTTGATCAGATTTCAGGATCCAAATATTTCTCCAAGATTGATCTCAGGTCGGGATATCATCAATTAAGAATCAAGGATGATGACATTCACAAGACCGCATTCAGAAGCAGGTATGGCCATTACGAATTTGTTGTTATGCCTTTTGGACTAACAAATGCCCCTGCTGCCTTTATGCAGTTAATGAATAGCATATTCAGGCCTTACTTGGATCAATTCATAGTAGTCTTCATTGATGATATATTGATATATTCTAAGACTAAGGAAGAACATGAAGAGCATTTGAGGATTGCATTGCAAGTCTTGAGGACAAATCAATTATATGCTAAACTCAGCAAATGCGAGTTCTGGCTTGAAGAAGTGGCTTTTCTCGGGCATGTCATATCAAAGGACGGATTATCTGTAGATCCGTCAAAAGTGGAAGCTGTGAGAAACTGGGAAAGACCCACTAATGCAAGCGAGATCAGAAGTTTCTTAGGTCTTGCAGGCTATTATCGGCGATTCATTAAAGATTTCTCTAAGATCGCCGTACCACTTACAAGATTAACTCGTAAGGAGATCCGATACGAATGGAGTGAGGAATGTGAAAGAAATTTTCAAACTCTCAAGGATCATCTCACCACAGCTCCGGTCTTAGCTCTACCGATAGAAGGAGAGAAATTCGAGGTCTACACTGATGCTTCTGGCATTGGCCTCGGATGTGTCCTAATGCAACAAGGAAAGGTCATAGCATACTCTTCACGTCAGCTGAAGAAGCATGAGGAGAATTACCCCGTCCATGACTTAGAACTGGCCGCGGTAGTATTTGCCCTAAAGATATGGAGACACTACTTATATGGAGCACAGTTTACTGTACACTCCGATCACAAAAGTCTCAAATATCTATTTTCACAAAAGGAGCTAAACATGAGACAAAGACGCTGGCTAGAATATCTCAAGGACTTCGACTTCAATATACAATACCATCCCGGAAAGGGTAATTATGTTGCTGACGCCCTTAGTCGAAAGCCGAGAGCAATGATAGCAAATTGTATGATGCAAGAATGGAGGTTACTTGAACAATTCTCCGAGCTCAATATAAGCTTGGACATGGAATCCAAATTTGTCACACTATCTCATGTAAGCATACAGTCAGATTTGTTATCTGAGATACAAACACTTCAGGATGATGATCCTATGTTAGTAGAAATCAAGGGCAGATTAGAAGGACAACCTGATTTTCAACTAACTTCTGATGGAAGATTATCGTTCAAAGATAGAACTTGTATACCTGATTGTCCGGAATTAAAGAAGAAGATCTTAGATGAAGCTCACCGATCAAGGTACACTATTCATCCAGGATCAACCAAAATGTACCAAGATGTAAAGAGGAACTTTTGGTGGCCTAATATGAAAAGAGAAATAGCGGACTATGTATCACGCTGTCTCACATGCCAACAGGTCAAGGCGGAACACCAAAAGCCTGCGGGAAAACTACATCCTCTAGATATTCCTAAGTGGAAATGGGAGGATATTGGTATGGACTTCATCATGGGTTTGTCTAAATCTAAAGGAGGACATGATGGAATCTGGGTTATCATTGACCGATTGACTAAATCGGCACATTTCTTGCCAATCAAAAGCCGATGGTCAATTGATGTGCTAGCTGCACTATACATCAAAGAAATAGTCAGGATACATGGATTCCTGTCTCAATCGTGTCTGATAGAGATCCCCGTTTTACTTCTCATTTTTGGAAGGGATTACAACATTCGTTGGGGACAAGGCTCAACTTTAGTACTGCTTTTCACCCACAAACGGATGGTCAGACCGAGCGAACTAATCAAGTTGTTGAAGATATGCTGAGAGCATGCATTATTGACTTTGGAGGAAGCTGGCATGACCACTTACCTTTAGTTGAATTTGCATATAATAATAGCTACCAAGCTAGTATCCAAATGGCACCTTTCGAAGCCTTATACGGAAGGAGTTGCCGATCTCCCATATGTTGGAACGAAGTTGGAGAAAAACAACTATTAGGTCCAGACATGGTAAGGGATACAACCGAGAAGATACAAGTAATCAGGGAAAGATTACAAGTTGCTCAGACCAGACAAAAGACTTATGCAGATACAAGAAGAAGAGATCTTGAATTCCAAATCGGAGATCATGTATTTCTCAAGATATCGCCTGGACGTGGCATACGAAGATTTGGTGTTAAGGGCAAGCTTACGCCAAGATTCATCGGGCCATTTGAGATACTCGAAAGAGTTGGCGAGGTTGCTTATCGCATCGCATTACCTCCTCAATTGTCCGAGGTACATAATGTATTTCACATATCCATGTTGAAGAAGTACGTGCACGATCCATCTCATATTATTGAACATGGAGATCTGGTGATCCAGAAAGATCTCACATATGAACAGAAGCCTATGAAGATCTTGGATCGAGAAATACGAGCTCTAAGGAATAAGGTTATTCCCATGCTCAAGGTGCAATGGAATAAGAATCCCGAACGCGAAGCGACATGGGAGACCGAAGAATCTATGAAGAAACGATTTCCCGAGTTATTCTAAGAGGTATATGTTCTACGCTCTCCACATGTATAATTATATATATATTGAATTTGGGGACCAAATTCTTTTTAAGTGGGGGAGGGTGTAGCAACCCTGATAACTGAATATTTGAAATAAATTAAAACATATATATATTACAGTAGTAATACAGATAATAAGAATAGGGTTAATTAGATGAAGTAAAACAAAATTAAAATAACGCCTCTTATTAGGGCGTTAATTCAAAAAGAAACGCCTCTATCAAAGGCGTGACTAAAGAAAGGACGCCCACACGTGCGGTCGTCAACTCTCACGACCAAATAGGCAAGTAAGAGAAACGCCCATATATGGGGCGTGTTTCAAAAACAAGGAACGCCCTTATCCAAGACGTTTCTTAAGAAACGACCTGAACTAGGTCGTTAATTAAAGAATCGACGCCCTTACCTAAGGCGTTAATTCAGTTCGTGAACCGTTCGAACCCAGAACTTATCCAGGGTAAGTGATAAGCATTAGAAAGAGTTCAAACGTGGTAATGACTCTATCATAGGAGTATTGCTTCCACACAATCACTAACCCTAATAGGACACCCAAAATCCTATAAAAACTCTCGTTCGGCCAACCCTAAAACTATTTGGACGAACTACTGCTGCAGGTACGTGAAGAACATATGTTCTTATATTTTTTTTCTTCTTCTGTTTACAGTCGCATGAAGAATATTGATTATTCTTCTTCTCTTATTAACAGGTTAAGAGGCTCGGGCGTTTGAGGAACAAGAGTTCTTCATCCGTGTGTAAGTACCCCTTCCTCTACCTACAGTCCATGGATTTCAAGGAAACTAATATCTTCAATCTATCCTCTGTAGGATTCATCCAACGTCTGCAGCATCATTGATCCTTACAAAATCCCTCACGGTCATCTCCAAATCAACTCTTAAGGTAGATTTTCTCAAGTCACTGTAGCCCAAACTAAATTGATACAGTACGATAATTATCATGCATATACATGGTTTGGTTTACTATAGTTTTTGAACGACTTTCTGTTAATTTCTTGAAAGAAACGTCCTTAGCAAGGGCGTGACTATGAAATACACGCCCCAGACTAGGGCGCTACTTTACAAGTCACGACCCTGCCAAGGTCGTCAGTTTTGGATTTGACGCCCTGCGCACAGGCGTTAATTTCATTTAATCATTAATCACCCATGTTAAGAATTGAGTATCTATGAAATAATGATCCTACAATAATACATGATCACATGTCTTCAAACCTGCTAATTTTATTGTCATGACCATACATTCGTTCTCCATGAATTCTATTATCCTGAAAATATTTCTGCCCATGAAAATTCATGGTATCTCTTGAATTCACGACCTAGACTAGGTCGTTTTCCATATGTAAACGCCCCATCATAGGGCGTGAATTAAAAATAAACGCCCCTTACTAGGGCGCGTATCTGTTAAAATCCTGGAATATATATTCTGTGAAAATAAGAATTAATGATTAACGCCCCTGACAAGGGCGCGTTTTTGATAATTTCTGAAAATAAATATGTTCTGAAAAATATTGTAAATAAAAAGACGCCTGCTACTGTAGTCGTCAACTTTTGAAGAAACGCCCCTGACGAAGGCGCGTTTTAGATAAATTATTGAATTATTGAAAATTCTGCAAACGGACCATGTGTAAACGCCCTTCTATTAGGCGTTAATTACTTGAGAAACGACTTGACCTAAGTCGTTATTTTACTGTAAACTGATTTTTCCTCTGATTTGCTAACCGATGGTTTATATATTATACATATATATATATATCGGCACTATTCTCCACTCCGTGAGTATAGTCCCACTTTTCACGGTGTTTTATCGATCATACTCAATTCTCATTGACATACAAGCTCTCCATTGGACATTCCGTTCCTTTGGACTAGCGAGTTAGTCATAGAGACCTCCGTAAGACTCCTCGTAGCCTTGGATTCCCTCAAGGCCGACTGAGCTGGTTGTACCCTAAAAACCCATTACACCATTGATGCCATGTCACTCTAAAGAAACATGGTATACCGGCCCTTATGATTATACAAAGAGTATATCATAAGAAATTCTTAATGGGATGATGATATCATGCCATATCATGTCGTTCTTGTAAACCTCAATTCTATGATAAGAATGAGGGTATCTTACCTTTGATATACTGTTCATGTGGACCTCAATTCTATATAAAGAATGTCCATATTGACTTGTCATGGTACCTAAGTTAAGGGAACCATATTCTACCTAGTTTTATCGATATCGTGATTATACCGTTATTATCGCCAATTTATGTCCTTGTCATATTTTTGGACTCTATTCTGTCAAAGTTGTCATACATGTCTACAAGCTTGAATATTGAAATTCTATATTGGCTATATAAACAAGAGTGGATGTCAAAAATACATGATAAATGCCTGCGCATATAGGGCCCGATCTGGTCCTGGGAGGAGCACCCGAAAGTACTTGTGCCCATGGGAGTTAAAATGATAAGGTATCTGGCATTATACCGAGTACTTGACTTGCTTGATTGGACATTCCACACACATCTTGTACTTGAATCGTACTTGACTTTACATGAAATGCGTGGCCCGAAAGAGGGTAATTTACTTGCTTGATACATGATAGCCAAAGTTCTTGACATGACTCGATAATGGTACTTGCTTGAATATCTTGAATAAACTTGTATCTTGTTGAAAGTTCATGGTAAGTTCATCTTATTTCCTTGATATTACATTCTCTCTATCTTGTCGTTTCATGCGAGCATGCATAGCTTTATTGCATTCATGAAAATGTAATTACTTAAACCCCTTGCTAGTACTTGAGATATAATTTCCTACTGAGCGTTCGCTCATTCCGTTTGTCCCTTTTTACGTTTCAGGTAAGTCCGACGACGATGGAAGTCAATCGGATGGGAATGATCAAGAGTGAAAGAGATAGAGATTCTCCAAGTGTCATCTAGTCTTTTCTATAGTTTCTTGAGTCAACTATGTATTCTTTTCCTTTTTGTTAAACAGAGTATTGGATTTGTAATAGTCTATCCGTTATGAAATAAAGGATTGGGTTATCTTGCTATTTTGCGCATCTCTGTCTTTGTGTCGAATACACGACCACTCTGATTGACATGATTGATATAGACACGTCGCGCATCTCCGGGTATCTTCCGCGCTCGGGGCGTGACATCTTGGGAGGGTTCATACCAGACAGCAGGGACGTCCATACCTTCATAGGCCCACGTCAGATCCATCTCATTCCTCTTAGCCAGTGGGTAGTTGAACATTGTAGAAATCGGTGTGGATGGGATGAGGCCAAAGCCAAGACCGCGTCCATTTGCTTGTGCGGGGCCATCTTGTTCCCCTCAGTTGACCATGTGCTAGAGACTTCCCTTCTTAGTACCATCAGTGGCCTATGGCAGGGTCTTTCCATCTCCCAGGCCGTCCTTGCCTACTTGTACGAGGGTCTTACCTCAACCGCTCTAGGAGGTCCTCTCTTTGGTTCTATGATGCTCTTAGAGTGCTAGATGGGTGTCAGGATGAAATTCATTCAGAAGGAGGATGTCACTTCAGCTAGCAGGATCTTTGGGAGCCACCCCCTCTTCTTCATAAGAGGCTCATTCGGGTTCTCTCCATAGGTAGAGTGCAGGACAGCAGAGAAGAAGACCAGGGACGAGTGGCGATTGCACATCAACAGGCTGCCCCTGGATTGGTTCGTGATGTGCCCGGACTTCCTCCGTGACACCACTGTCAGAGTTCCTAGGAGGCCAGGCTTAGATCTGAGGCTCATGAGCGACACTGCACTAGCGATGTACAGCCCGCACCGGTGCTACCTACAGATTGGACTACCCCGGACTGTTCTACCAGCACTACCCCACCTTCCCGCACTACAGACGAGGAGGATCGATACGGAGGAGGACGAGCAGGCGATCAGGAGTGCCCTGATCATTTGGGAGGTGGGCAGGGTGCTTACCCTACCAATAGAGGTTGCAGAGATTCTGGCGACACGCCAGGCCTATGTTAGAGAGCTGAGAGAGATACATCCCCGCGGGGATGCCCAACGGGGGACTGAGTGATTTTCCCTTTCTTTCCATGATGTTGATGTAGCGACTTATGCTTTGATATACGAATGAATAAAGTTGATGATTTGTTTGGTTTGAGCTTGGACTTTTCCTTGTATGATTGAGTGGGTTGGGACATGAGTTCAGAATGCACACGGTCGCGGACTGACTGAACCTTCAGCTTCAACCTGCCCCTGCACATACACAAACAACGAAAATAGATTAAATCTGTTTTTAGGCATTACCCCTTGCCTGTAGCAAGTTAGGACATGACCAGTTCTCGATTTTTGGTCAAGGGGGGTAAGCCTTGTCAAATAGGCAAATGACAAAAATGGAAATGGATGCAATGAATGCTATGAATGCAAATCTTGAAAACCCTTTTTGTAATTTTGAAAATATTTAATTAATTTTTTTTTGATTTTGGAATGTTCAATTTTTTTTAGTTTTGAAATATTTGATTTTTTTTAGATTTTGAAATATTTGATTTTTTGGATTTTGAAACATTTGATTTTTTTTTGGATTTTGAAATATTTGATTTTTTTGAGTTTTGAAATATTTGATTTTTTTGGATTTTGAAATATTTGATTTTTTTGGTTTTGAAATATTTAATTTTCTTTTGAGTTTTGAAATCAGCTTAAACCTAACGACGGAGAACCTCCCATCTCACTAGGGGTCTCCCGGGTCGAACGTGTGCTAAAAGGGACCGCCCGTGGCCGGGGCCAATTTCGCTTAACGGTGCCTCTACCGAGGCCATACCCGGGGTAGGATCCATTCCTTGGAAAATAAAAGAGAGTTTGATAGAAAAGCTGGCAACAGGTATAGAGGTTTTTAGGACTTGAGTTCTTTTCATGACACCCCTTTTTCAAAGAATTTGGTCTGTTGCGCCCGGGCTTTGTGTCCGTCATCGAACCTACATCCGCTCTAGGCACGCATACGATCGGGCTCATAACGTCCCGCGGGAAAACTGTACTGCCACTCTTGCCATGCCTAGTTTCATTATTTTGAGGACTTTCAGACTTTCGAGCTTCGAGCTTTGGGTGAGCTTTTAGCTTTGATTGTTGCCCCCTTTTTTCTCTATTTCTTTCCTTTTTCTTTTTTTCTTGCTCTTTTAACCTGCGGAATAAGGTCATAACGGACTGCCCTTATTTGAGACCTCTTTTATTGGGGGGTCTAGATCAGTTCTCGTCCCCTTATTCACCACTTGCCCCTGTCTTTAGCCGAGAGGAGAAAAAAATAAGGATTTTTACTTCCCCAAAGCATGGCCAAGGGAGAAACGGTGTTGTGCAAAAGAAGAAAACCGACCCACAGGCGGTCATGTAGTGTGTGAAATGTTGGACCGGGGATCCCCCTTTGCAATCAAGTGAAGGCACACCCTGCGGTCGGGCCATTGCTGGTTTGACTCTATGGATAAAAATATTTTAAATATAGCCCATTCCACGGATTCGGCAATTCTTCACCCTTCGCGTTAACTAAACAATATGTGTTACCAGGATAGACTTCCTTAACTACAAACGGCCCTTCCCAGTTGGGTTGCAGCTTGGACTTGGGACCTGCTGATCTGATAAATTTGCGTTTCAAAACCATGTTACCCACTTGGAATTTTCTTTCAATAACCTTCTTTTGAAAATACCGCGAGACACGTTTTTGGTAAACCGAGACATGATTGGGCGCGTTAAGCCTCTTCTCGTCCAAGAGTTCCAGTTGGACTAGCAACGCCTCTCGACGTTCGTCGAGATTAAGTTCTTTGTCTAGCTGCACTCTTAGGGAAGTGATCAAGATCTCGTACGGGAGTACCACCTCCATCCCGTAGGTGAGAGCAAAAGGAGTTTGCATCGTGGGAGTACGGACGGAAGTGCGATAAGCCCATAGAGATTCTACCAGTTTATCGGCCCAATCAGCGAATTTGTATGACTCTCATGTTGTCTTGAAGATTATTAGAAGGGTTTTGTTCGTGGCCTCAGCTTGGCCATTACCTTGGGGGTAGTATGGTGATGATGTTAGCGCAGCAAGAGTGATATAGAAGGGGGGGGGATGAATAGATCACTCCCAATTTGCAAAACTTAGGCAAGAAAATAAATCTACCGATTATGCCCCTTCTAAACTAGCACACAAAGAATTGCAAATGTAGATACCACTCAAGATCGAATAAGAGAATGATGATGAAGAGCTGAGCAAACAAATAATCGAAGTGACAAACAGATAGAGAGCGCAGATAAAGACCTCAAACCACATAGAAGACAATCGATTTTTTAGGTGGTTCGACTGCAGTCAGCAATCTACATCCACCCCTCACTCCAACTAGAGTGAGGATTCCACTAGCCACTGCTAGAGCACAGCAGACTCAGTCTGCGAACAACTTGCTGCCAAACAACTTGAAAACCCAAGGGAGACAAATCCCTCAACCAAGTTCTGCCACCCGTAGAGCTTGAAACCTATTCTAGCACCTAGCACGAACAGAACCGGAGAGTGCCTCTCCCTTCCTCCACACACCGGAGGGAACCTGCTAATGACAACCTGTCACTAGCAACACTAGAGATCAGCGATCTCTCTTCCTCTGCATCCCAGAGGGAAACCGGAGTTAGACTCCCTTCCTCCACATACCGGAGGGGAACAGATCAGAATTAGACGAAGAACACATAAAGAAAATCAGAAAAGAAACTAAAGACTGATCGAGAAAACATTCGATACTGAGAGTTAATACAAATGTAGCTTCCTGGGAAGCAATTTCAAAAACCAGATATTGCAAACTCTCTTTCTCTCTTCACTGCTATCTCTCTTTATCTTTCTCTTCACTGCTATCTCTCTTTTTCTTTCTCTTCACTGTTGGATCGAGCTCTCTATAATTCTGCCTTTTCTTTCTTGGCTCTGATCTTCCTTCATCGGTGGGCGAAGGTTTCTATTTATAGTGGCAGCAGGTGGATAGGGCACAACATGCGTGTGCTTCCCACGCTCGATCCAGAACCTTCCCGCCACGTGTCCTCATTGGGTTGGTTCCTCTTGTCTTGGATCACGTGCAGCCCATTTATTTGGGAATATTCTTCCTCGTACCTGTAAGGAGATAAAAAAACATTAACACGCTGTATGGCCACTAAAACTAAAGCTGCATGAGGTATTTGATAACAACACGATGTGACAACTACACGAGATAAGAAAAGAACGACACGAGATACAATGGACACGACTGACACAATCAAGGAAGGTGACACGAGGTCAGATCAGGATAGCACGAGGTGAGAAGAAAATATCACGGAGTGAAACAGTAGAAGAACACACGATTTAGAAGAAACCTGGACGAGGTTAGAATGAAACAACACGAACTAACAAACGGCAACAAATGACGACACGAAGTGAAACAACACTTGAAAACATAAGAAAAACAACTCGAGCATAAAATAGCTCGAATGAACGACTCGAAGACGAGGCGACACGGGCTGACCACGACACGAAGACAAATAACAGAAACCCTCACGAGTTGAAGACAACACGAAGATGAAAACAGAAAACGACACGAGTTGAAAACAACATGAAGACGAAACACAGGAATTGACACGGAGTGTGGTCAAGGCGAGAAGGACACGAAGTCTAAAGAGAAAAATAGCACGAAGATAGAAGAGTGACACGGCTATCACGACACGAAATGAAGCAGTGACACTAAGAAAAAGAACGACTCGAGGAACAATAGTAAGTGACACGAAATTACACAAGCAGACATAAAAGATGACACGAGATGAGCAACTAAAGGACAGAGAGAAACGACACGAGGTTCACAGAGAAGCGACTCGGAGTTCGTCAGAACTATTCGAGCTGCTTCAGTAACACGACACGAAGATAGGGGGAGACACGACACGAAGTTAAACAACCGAGACTAGGACTCGAAGACATAGATGACAAGGATAGAACAACACGAAGTATTACCTCATACAAGTTTTCCTGTCAAGCATGGAAATCAACACGAAGTGTTGTAAGCTCAGACGACACGAAATCTTTTCGTGTTAGTGAGGGGAAACAACACGAAGTGTGGCTCAAGTGGCACGAAAATAACTCCCAAAATTAACTAAAGTGGCTCGAGGATTTACATTAACACAGAGAAACATTTTTGTTCACAAAGGTTCATAGTGTTAAAACCATCAAGACATTATGACTCAGGCAACACCAAAATTCATTTGGTCAAATTGTTCAATTGAACAGGACTTCCCTTACTGTGTAATCCATTCACTTACATGATGAAACATGAGATTATCTTGAGATAAAGAAATTATTTATAGTGTGAGACATCATCAAAATCATAGGGACACAACAATCTCCCCCTTTTTGATGATGGCAACACTATGAATCAGGCAATATCAAGGTTTATCAAGATTTAACATGAAATCAATATCAGCTTCAACAACAGATTTAAATTCAAGGCATGCTCATGCAAATGAATTAAACATTCCCTACAACACACTCTCATTTCCCCCACAACTCATAAACATATCAGCATGAAGTAACATGACTCCCCCAAAGCTCAGGACAAAACCAAGACTCACTGATATTGCTGAACATTGTAGAACTTCTCACTAAAATTGTAGACATTGCAAACATTGCAACTTCTCAAACATTGCAACTTCTCTCCCCCTTTGACATCAGCAAAAAAAAAATACAAGATGTGTGACAGTGCTGGAAACATGAAGGACTCAGGGCAGTAACTGCATAGTGCAGAAAGTCACGAGTAGGTCTTAAGAGAATAAGTGAGTTTCTAATCTCAAGACAAGATTCTTTAGATTTCAGTACACAATAGAGAAGTGGAATGATAGACAAGTTTATCATCATACATAGTGGATGATTTAGAGCAGGAGTTGACAAGTATGGCCAAAAAGAGCTGATCATTCAACTATTCCACTAAACAGCAAGAGACGAAATCAGAGAGGTGTTCTCAAGGTATTGAGGACAAGCAATCCATTAGCTACATAACAACAAGGAATTTTTGTTAGAGATGATATTCAAGAAGATCAATGAGTAAGTTGGTAGTTCACTTCCTTTGACATTAGGGAGACACCTTGATCAGAGGCCTGAATCCCTAGTTACTCAGAGTGAGTACCTCATTACTTCCTTCCCCCTTTTTTTTTATTAAGGAACAGAGTTAGTAACTGTGGCTTTTGACATGAGGAAACACCTTGATTAGAGGCCAGAGTCCCCAGTTACTCACCAGCAAGCCACCATTGCTCTGTCATGACTTTTATTTATTTTAAGCATTTGACACCTCATGACTTGGGAGAAATATTCATTTCATTGATGAAGCTCCCAGTTTCTCAGTGATCAAAACAGAACATTTTTGTTCAGTTAAGCCCTTGAGTTAACGAGATAGAATGATTGAAGACAATACCAAAAAGGACTTTTCTTGAATTGAGTCTTGAAGTCTAGATTTCAAGTTGATTGGGTCAGATATCAAGACATACATATCTTTTGGCCTGAACCATAATCAATGACAGTGTAGGAAGATATACTTTATGCAATTAGTCCAGATCTCTGAAGGAGTACCAAAGGAAAGATTCTGACCTGGAGATTAGGGTCACTGACTTATAGACTTAAGAGATAAGTGACACTCTACTTTCTGAGAGAACCACACTAAATCAGTCATGCAAGACCAGCAAAGGTACACATCTGGACAGCCCTTTTGAATCTGTCAAAGAACTACTCTTCTCACATTACAACTCAGCTCCCCCTAAGATATAGCATACCTCAATAAAACATTTCAGCAAAAACTTAAGACTTTCCTTTATTTAGAGCATTCCTGAAAGCTAACCAGTAAGCATTCTGAACTCCCCCTTACAACAGGAACAAAGCTCCCCCTCACCGTTAAGACACTTTGTATAAGCTTAATTCTCTTCTCAATGTAGTGAATTTTTCATTATCTAGAGGTTTTGTGAAAATATCAGCAATCTGATTATCCGTCCCTACATGAATCAGTTCAAAATTATTCTTAGACACCTCATCTCTTATAAAATGATGTCTTATCTCTATGTGTTTGGTTCGAGAATGCAAAATAGGATTTTTAGCAAGATTGATGGCACTTGTATTATCACAGTAAATAGGTGTACACCCCAGGTCTACTTGGTAGTCCCGAAGCTGGTGTTTAATCCATATAACTTGTGTTCCACAACTCCCTGCAGCCACATATTCAGCCTCTGCAGTGGAGAGGGCCACAGAATGTTGTTTCTTGGAGCCCCAAGATACTAAACACCCACCCAAGAATTCACAATGGCCACTTGTGCTTTTCCTGTCTAGTTTACAGCCTGCATAGTCAGCATCTGTGTATGCTACTAGATTCAATGTGTGAGATGCAGGAAACCATAAACCAAGAGAGTGACTAGCTGACAAATATCTGAAGATTCTTTTAACTGCAGCTAAGTGTAGTTCAGTGGGTCTAGACTGATACCTTGCACACATTCCTACACTGAATTGTATATCAGGTCTAGAGGCTGTCAAGTAAAGAAGTGATCCAATCATACCTCTATAAAGTTTGGCATTTACTTCTTTACCTGTCTCATCTGCATCCAATGATGTATTGGTGCCCATGGGTGTAGTAATGTGCTTTAAGTTTTCCATGCCAAACCTTTTGAACAGTTCCATTGTGTATTTGGTTTGGTTGATGAAGCACCCATCTTCTAGCTGCTGTACCTGCAATCTAAGAAAATATTTTAGTTCTCCAACCAAGCTCATTTCAAATTCAGCAGACATCATGGTAGAAAATTCATCACATAGTTCATGCCTAGTTGATCCAAATACAATGTCATCTACATATACCTGAACTATGATGAGATCTTTATTCATGCCCTTGGTAAATAAAGTCTGATCAACTTTACCTCTTTTGTAGCCCTTGCTGATCAGAAATTCAGACAATCTTTCATACCAAGCTCTTGGAGCCTGCTTTAGACCATACAAGGCTTTGTTTAACCTGAAAACTTGGTTAGGTTGAGGAGAAAATTAAAATCCAGGAGGTTGTTCAACAAAAACTTCTTCTTTAATAACTCCATTTAAAAAGGCACTTTTAACATCCATTTGTTGGAGTTTAATGTTCTTTGAGCATGCAAAGGTAAGCAACAATCTTATAGCTTCCATCCTAGCAACTGGTGCATAGGATTCATCAAAGTCTACACCGAATTCCTGACAGTAGCCTTTGGCTACTAGTCTGGCCTTATTCCTTGATATGATTCCATCTTCATTCATCTTATTTTTGAACACCCACTTGGTTCCTATGACATTAATACCATATGGTCTTGGGACAAGCTCCCAGACATTATTCCTTTCAAACTGACCTAATTCCTCACTCATAGCATTGACCCAAGCTTGATCAGCTAAGGCCTCTTCTACTGATTTGGGTTCAATTTGTGAGACCAAAGCAATTAAGTCATCATTATTCACATTTCTAAAATGAGACCTAGTCTGAAGAGGATCTTCAGGATTGCCTATGACTTTATCTAAAGGATGGTCTTTAAGAAATCTGATATTTATTGAAGACTCACCTGTTTCTCTTGGCCCTTCCTGATTGGGGGAATTTGTTTCTCCATTTGGCTGAGTCTTCTCTTCTTCCTGTTGGTCTTCTAGAAAGTCTCCACCATGATTGGAATCCCTGTCAAGATTTTCAACATTAGAGACATCTTTCTTTTCACTAAAAAGGATGTGTGGAGATTCTTCCACTTTCTGATCTGATATGTTAAATATCCTATATGCCCTTGACACTTCAGAGTAACCCAAGAATATTCCAGGTGAACTCTTGGCTTCAAACTTGTCTAAGTCTTTCTTATCATTGTTATGAATAAAATATTTTACTCCAAAAATTCTGAAATGAAACAAGTTTGGTTTCTTACCTTTTAGAAGCTCATAGGGTGTTTTCTTGTGTATGGGTCTTACCATGGCCCTGTTGATTATGTAGGTTGCTGTATTGGCCGCTTCTGCCCAAAACCTTCTAGGTAACTTACTTTCAATCAACATGGTTCGGGCCATTTCCACCACTGTTCTATTTCTTCTCTCCTCGATCCTATTCTATTCAGGTGTCCTGGGAGAGGAAAACCTGTGAGTTAGTCCTTCTTTGTCACAAAGATCAGTAAACATGGAATTTTCAAACTCACCTCCATGGTCAGATTGAATAGAACTAACCTTGTACTTCCCTTCTTGTTTGACCTTATTGAAAAATAGATTAAACTTTTGAAATGCATCACTCTTATTTGCTAAGAAAAATATCCATGAATATCTGGAGAAGTCATCTATGATGACATAGCCAAACCTGTTACCATTAAGACTCTGAGTTCTGGTTGGACCGAAAAGATGCATATGAAGAAGTTCCATTGGTCTAGAAGACAATGGCTCAGATCTTAATTTGAAAGAATTTCTGGTCTGTTTGCCTAGAGCACAGGCATCACATGCTTTTGATATAGAGTTGAATTTAATTCTAGGCATGCCTCTAACTAAATCATGCTTGACCAATTTATTTAAAGTAGAAAAGCTAGCATGACCTAGACGTCTATGCCATTCAAAGGCATCATTTTCAGAATTGGTAGATAAGCAAATAGTGGATTCAGATTTCTCATCTAAGTCTACAATGTAGACACTATTAATCCTGTTGGCTACAAATTTAACCATGTCAGAATTTGTTTCAAGGATTTTACATGAACTATCATCAAATACAACTCTGTGACCCCTATCACATAATTGGCTAATGCTAATCAGGTTGTGTTGTAGCCCTTCCACAAGTAATACTTTTTCAATGGAATTTGTGGAAGACTTACCTACTGTGCCAACTCCAATAATTTTACTTTGTTCTTTCCTCCAAACTTGACCATACCTCCTGGCTTCATCTCTATCTTGCTGAACTTGGATCGGTCTCCTGTCATATGCCTGGAGCAGCCACTGTCGAGGTACCACTTGTTGTCTTCAGCTGCCAGGCCGACCTACACAAGTATATCAAGCAGATTGATTTGGAACCCAGGATGAGTTGGGTCCAAGGACATTGTTTAAATCTCTGATCAAGTGTTTAGGTATCCAGATTTGTTTCAGCATGGTTTTCTCTGGCACCTTCCTTTCTGGTTTATTAAAGTTGAATCCAGCTGAACTGGAGAAGTGAGTTCTATTCCATTCATTAGTCTTCCTATTCCTAGGAAACTTCCTGTAGGCTTGTTGATTAGTATATCTTTGACCATGAAAGTTATTCTCAGTAGGTCCTGCTTGGACCCATCTGATTGTTGTAATTCCAGCTCTTATTCTGATTTACTTTCTTGGTCCATCTACTATTTGTGTTCTGGTAAGTGGACTTAGTGTTATTCTTCATAAAGTTCATTCCATCTTAAATGGTTGTCCAGTACTGATTTTTGTGTTTTCTTTAGGACTTTAATTTCCTTAGAGCTGTTTGAGCTGGATGGTGTGTCAGCTTTTCTTTTCCCTTCTCTGGACAGAAGGTGATGGTCTTGAATTGCAAGGGTCTCTTGTTGGTTGGGTCATAGCCTAGACCTTCCTTATTGAAATTGACCCTAGTCCCTAGTATAGCATCTAGGCTAGTCTTTCCTTGGACAAACTTTTCTAAGACTTTATGTTTGTCTTCCAGCTCCTTTTGAAGAAACTCAGAATTCTTTAGGAGTTCAGCATTTACTTTCTTCACAGCTTCATATTTCTCTGAATTCATTCTGATTTCACTCATACTTTCTTCAATTTTAGTTTTGAATTCATTGAGCTATTTTTGACTTTCCTGAATTACTCCCTTAAGCTTATCATTCTCTTTCCTTTGTGAGGTCATTTCTTCTAGTTGTTCTTTTAGCTTCGCATTTTCCTCACAGACCAGAGTTTGTTCTTCAATATTTGTGTTAAATTTTCTTTTCAGAACTCTGTGCTCTTTGCTAAGTGAATTAAATTTATCTAGCAAGTCACCATAAGCATCCTCCCAGTCATCAATTGAGAAATTTTAAAAACGTTTATTACCTCCTCTTCACTGTTTGCCATAAGGCAAATTCCATCTTCGTATTCTTCTGAGGAAGCTTCTTCTGGGTCTTCTTCTTCCTCGCTCCATGTGCAGACCATTGCCTGTGACTTCTTCTTCTTCTGCACCTTTATGTTTTTCTTCTGAAAATAGGGACCTTTCTTCTGGAGTTCTGGGCATTCGCCTTTCATGTGTCCCTGTTTGTTACAGTTAAAACAAGTCAGTTTCTTAGGATTTCTATCCCTGTAATTGGTAAACTCAGCATTCTTGTTAAAAGAGTGTGGGTTCTTCTTCCTAAAGGTCTTTCCCTTTGTCCTCAGAACTTTCTGAACTGACGAGTGAGCATAGCCTGCTCCGCCTGGTCGAGATCTGATAAACCTTCAAGCTCGGACTCAGACTCGGGGGTACTGCTGCTGCTCCCACTGTTACTACCCTTGTTGCGGGAAGCTCTTAGAGCTACATTTTTACCCTTCCTCTCACTTCCTTCTCCACCTCCTTGGAAATTCATCTCATAGGTCATCAGGGATCCTATGAGTTCATTCACAGTTAAGACAGTCAAATCTTTTGACTCCTCAATCACAATGGCCTTAGTGTGCCATGCCGGGGATAAAGATCTAAGGATTTTCCTGACTATATCTGCCTCAGCAAGATCCTTCCCTAGCCCTTTAAGAGTGTTAGTGATCAAGGATAACCTGGCATACATTTCGGTTATATTCTCATCTGCATTCATCTTAAACATTTCATACTTAGAAGTGTAGAGGTTTACCTTCGAGGCTTTCACTCGAGCTGTACCTTCATAGATCAATTGCAGCTCATCCCACATTCGCTTAGCAGTTCTGTATGCAGATATACGAGCATATTCCTCTGGATGAACAGCACACTGGATTATGTTCAGCGCCGTCCAGTTGAGTGACGAGAGCTTCACATGATCATCTGTCCAAGCTTCCTCGTTTGGTGGCAGCTCATATGGCCCCACCGTGATTACTCTCCACAATTTATGACTCTGAGCTCTGATGAACACTTCCATCCTGTTCTTCCAAAACAGATAGTTACTACCATCGAAATAAGGAGGGCGACTAATGGATTGACCTTCGGCCATGAAGGTTCTAGGACCACCACCATTTCCTTGACCGTTCGTCCACATGACGTAAACCCGCTCTGATACCAAATGTTAGCTCAGCAAGAGTGATATAGAAGGGGGGGGATGAATAGATCACTCCCAATTTGCAAAACTTAGGCAAGAAAATAAATCTACCGCTTATGCCCCTTCTAAACTAGCACAGAAAGAATTGCAAATGCAGATACCACTCAAGATCGAATAAGAGAATGATGATGAAGAGCTGAGCAAACAAATAATCGAAGTGACAAACAGATAGAGAGCGCAGATAAAGACCTCAAACCACAGAGAAGACAACCGGTTTTTTAGGTGGTTCGACTGCAGTCAGCAATCTACATCCACCCCTCACTCCAACTAGAGTGAGGATTCCACTAGCCACTGCTAGAGCACAGCAGACTCAGTCTGCGAACAACTTGCTGCCAAACAGCTTGAAAACCCAAGGGAGACAAATCCCTCAACCAAGTTCTGCCACCCGCAGAGCTTGAAACCTGTTCTAGCACCTAGCACGAACAGAACCGGAGAGTGCCTCTCCCTTCCTCCACACACCGGAGGGAACCTGCTAATGACAACCCGTCACTAGCAACACTAGAGATCAGCGATCTCTCTTCCTCTGCAACCCAGAGGGAAACCGGAGTTAGACTCCCTTCCTCCACATATCGGAGGGGAACAGATCAGAATTAGACGAAGAACACATAAAGAAAATCAGAAAAGAAACTAAAGACTGATCGAGAAAACATTCGATACTGAGAGTTAATACAAATGTAGCTTCCTAGGAAGCAATTTCAAAAACCAGATACTGCAAACTCTCTTTCTCTCTTCACTGCTATCTCTCTTTTTCTTTCTCTTCACTGCTATCTCTCTTTTTCTTTCTCTTCACTGTTGGATCGAGCTCTCTGTAATTCTGCCTTTTCTTTCTTGGCTCTGATCTTCCTTCATCGGTGGGCGAAGGTTTCTATTTATAGTGGCAACAGGTGGATAGGGCACAACATGCGTGTGCTTCCCACGCTCGATCCAGAACCTTCCTGCCACGTGTCCTCATTGGGTTGGTTCCTCTTATCTTGGATCACGTGCAGCCCATTTATTTGGGAATATTCTTCCTCGTACCTGTAAGGAGATAAAAAACATTAACACACTGTATGGCCACTAAAACTAAAGCTGCATGAGGTATATGATAACAACACGACGTGACAACTACACGAGATAAGAAAAGAACGACACGAGATACAATGGACAAGACTGACACAATCAAGGAAGGTGACACGAGGTCAGATCAGGATAGCACGAGGTGAGAAGAAAATATCACGGAGTGAAACAGTAGAAGAACACGCGATTTAGAAGAAACCTGGACGAGGTTAGAACGAAACAACACGAACTAACAAACGGCAACAAACGACGACACGAAGTGAAACAACACTTGAAAACATAAGAAAAACAACTCGAGCACAAAATAGCTCGAATGAACGACTCAAAGACGAGGCGACACGGGCTGACCACGACACAAAGACAAATAACAGAAACCGTCACGAGTTGAAGACAACACGAAGATGAAAACAGAAAACGGCACGAGTTGAAAACAACACGAAGATGAAACACAGGAATTGACACGGAGTGTGGTCAAGGCGAGAAGGACACGAAGTCTAAAGAGAAAAATAGCACGAAGATAGAAGAGTGACACGGCTATCACGACACGAAATGAAGCAGTGACACTAAGAAAAAGAACGACTCGAGGAACAACAGTAAGTGACACGAAATTAAACAAGCAGACATAAAAGATGACACGAGATGAGCAACTAAAGGACAGAGAGAAACGACACGAGGTTCACAGAGAAGCGACTCGGAGTTCGTCAGAACTATTCGAGCTGCTTCAGTAACACGACACGAAGACAGAGGGAGACACGACACGAAGTTAAACAACCGAGACTAGGACTCGAAGACATAGATGACAAGGATAGAACAACACGAAGTATTACCTCATACAAGTTTTCCTGTCAAGCATGGAAATCAACACGAAGTGTTGTAAGCTCAGACGACACGAAATCTTTTCATGTTAGTGAGGGGAAACAACACGAAGTGTGGCTCAAGTGGCACGAAAACAACTCCCAAAATTAACTGAAGTGGCTCGAGGATTTACATTAACACAGAGAAACATTTTTGTTCACAAAGGTTCATAGTGTTGAAACCATCAAGACATTATGACTCAGGCAACACTAAAATTCATTTGGTCAAATTGTTCAATTGAACAGGACTTCCCTTACTGTGTAATCCATTCACTTACATGATGAAACATGAGATTATCTTGAGATAAAGAAATGATTTATAGTGTGAGACATCATCAAAATCATAGGGACACAACAGATGAATGATGCAATGAAATATTAAATCTCTTACAAAGGTCCCGAAGTTCCTGCGAAACAAATTGAGGCCCATTGTCAGTGACGATATCACTTGGCACTCCAAACCACGAGATGATATTCTTCAGAATGAAGCGGCATACTGTGGTGGTCAGCTTCTGCCCACTTGGTGAAGTACTCTGTAGCCGTCAGCATGAAGGACTTCTGTTTAACCTGAGCATTAGGGTCACCAAGTGGTCCAATGATATCAAAGGCCCACATCAAAAATGGCCACGGAGCAGAGAGAGGATGGAGAGAAGAAGCCGGAGCGTGGATTTTATCTGCATGAAGCTGGCATTAAAGACACCTACGGACATAGGTGGAACAGTCTTCTTCTAGGGTTGGCCAGTAATAGCCCTGCCTAAGAATCTTCTTCGCCAACGCCTGCCCATTTACGTGCCCTCCACACTCACTGGAGTGAGCAGCTTCTACTACCTTCCAAGTCTCATCGTCATCCAAACATCTCATTAGAACTCCATTGAGAGCCCGCCTATATAACTCTCCAGCAACAATCGTGTACCGGGAGGCGGCTCTTCTAATGGCCTTGCACTGCTCGGCATTCGCCGTCTCGGGGAAGGAACAATCCCTACAATATTGCTCAATCTCATAATACCACGGCAATTCTTCTTCTTCGATGATCTCTTCGAGCTCAGTCAATGAAACTTCTTTCACATCTTCCTTCTCAGCTTTCTTCTCCACAGCCTTCCTAAAGGTATCGAACCAAGGATCCTGATGGGAAGGAGCATCCATCCACTGGACCACAATGGTCTCAGTGGTGCGACTGAGGGGGAATGAAAGAGAGGATGCGAGCAACGCAAGTGCATCGGCCAGGATATTCTAAGAACGAGGAGTATAAATATAGATGAGCTTTTGAAATTGCCTGGCCAAGAGCGTGATCAAATCTTGATAATGTTTAAGTTTAGGGTCACGGGTGCGGTAAGTTGACAGAACTTGACGTAGCACCAATTGAGAGTCTCCTATGATGTTAAGGTATAACGCGCCCATGAGGTAGGCGTGCTTCAGACCGGCAAGGAGAGCCTCGTACTCTGCTATATTATTTGTGGTAGGAAAAGAGAGTTGATAAGCAATAGGGGTGATTACTCCTTTCGGAGTGAGGAGAACGGCGCCGATTCCACGGCCCTGAGAATTGAGAGCACCGTCGAAATGAAGAGACCAAAATGGAAGATGAGTGATTACCGTCAGGTGTTCATCAGGAAATTCACCCTGAATCAAATCAGTGCGAGGGATAGGAGAATGAGCGAGATGTTCAGCAATCGCGTATCCCTTGATCACTTTTGGGACAATGAAGGTGATATCGAACTGGGAAAGAAAGCTCTACTAGCGAGCTAATCGGATAGAAAGGACGGGTTTTTCTAAGAGGTACCGAATGGGGTCCATTCTAGAGATCAACTTAACCTCATGGGCGAGGAAATAGTGTTTGAGCTTTTGAGCTGCCCATACTAGTGCTGCACAGGTCTTCTCCATGGCAGTATGCTTGGATTCAGCGGGATTAAACAACCTCGAAAGGTAGTACGCTGCCCTTTCCCTTCCTTCATCATCCACCTGAGCCAAGACAGCTCCTAGGGAGTCCTCAATGACAGAAATGTATAGGATCAGGGGTTTCCCAGGGACAGGTGGTTTCAGAACCGAGGGATTAGAAAGATAAACCTTAAGATCCTCGTAGGCCTTTTGGCATTGTTCATTCCATTCGAATTTAGCTCCTGCCTTTAACAATTCATAGAATGGGCGGAAGCTTTGCGAATGTTGAGATATAAATCTCCTAATGAATTGTAAACGCCCAATCAAACCTCTAAGTTCGGTGATGTTATTAGGCGGCGACATTTCCATAACAGCCTTAGCTTTATTCGGATCAATCTGGATCCCCCGTTTACTAACTATAAACACGAGCAATTTCCCTGATCCGACTCCGAACACACATTTCTTTGGATTCATTTTCAATTTGTACTCCCTAGCCCTTTGCAACACCTTGGCTAAAATGGCGGGGTGCTCTTCCTTGGACCTCGACTTTACCAGGAGGTCATCCACGTAAGCTTCTAAGTATACATGCATCATATCGTGGAAGATGGCCATCATTGCCCGTTGATATGTGGCACTTGCATTCTTCAATCCAAATGACATAATGACATAGCAGTATGTGCCCCAGGGCGTGGTGAAAGAGGTCTTCTCTTGGTCCTCAAGAGCAAGGCGGATTTGATTATAACCAGAATACCCATCCATAAATGAGAGGGCCTCATACCCAACTGTGTTGTCCACCAGCACGTTGATGTGAGGAAGCGGGAAATCATCTTTCAGACATGCCTTGTTTAACTCCCTGAAATCGATACAAATACGAATCTTTTCATCTTTCTTCATGACCGGGACTATGTTCGCCACCCATTGCGGATATAAAACAACTCTAATAAACCTGACCTTATGTAATTTGTCGACTTCTTCTTTTATCCTTAAGGCCATTTGTTGGTGGAATCTTCTCGCTTTTTGTTTAACGGGGGTTGCCCCTGGTTTAAGGATCAGTCGATGTTCAACCAACGTGGGGTCAAGACCCGGCATGTCCTCATAGGACCAGGAAAAAGAATCGTTGTACTCCCTTAATACCTTGATTAGCTCCTCTTTAACCGGAGGAGGGAGGTTAGCAGAAATAAGTATGGGCCTGGGATCCTCTTCTGTTCCAAGATTAATTTCTTTAGTGGGTTCATCCACTGCCGAGGACGGTTCATCAAACCTCTTCAAACCTTGTGCGTACAAATCGACAGTGTCATCCACATCGCTTTCCTCATCATCGGCTGGGTCCTTCTCATCTACGATCTCATATACACCTAATCCGTCATTGCTCCACACCCCTTCTAATTCCATCATCTTCTAAAACAATTACGGTCTCTACAAACTCCGGGCACTTAAGAAGGGCATGGCATCTTTGGGACAAATCTTGCAAAAACCTATCTGGAACGGATTTAGGATGACGCATCATAGGGTGCGCCGCAGATGTGGATGGGCCGACTAGACTCGAACTAGATTCTACCCCAACTGACTCAACTAACCTAGGAGACTCTGCACACGGTACATCTAACCTAGGAGATAAGAAATCTACTGGGAAAGAAGAAGGGGTCTCGTGCCCCTGGGAAGAGGATGAACTAAAAATAGCGTAATCTTCCATTGAAACCTCCGTTTTAAAATTGGAATTTTTTTTGGAAGTCGGAGGTGATCATGCAACAGGAAGAAGAAGACGAGGGGGGAGGGAGTTGCATGGGAAACAGATCGGGGACGATGCAATCAAAGAACGGGTCGGAGGACGAAAACCACATTTCGTGGAGTTGGGCATTGGGGTAAGGAGGAGTGTGTTGTGCCCCTGTGGTTTTGATGATGGTTTTGATGATTGGTTTTTGATGAGAGTTAATCACTGTGAGTCATCTTGCTATGTGAGTCATCATGTTGATTATTCAGTTATTTTCTGATCATAACTCAGTCTATCAAATGTTCAGTCATCTTGCTGCTCAGTTTAGTTTAACATATTTGATGTTCAGTCATGTTAATATGAACAGTAGTGGGTCGACCCACCCTTGCTGTTGCGTCGACCCATCAGAACAGTGACTGTCCGGGTATCAAAGTCTGTACATCAGCTTGATCGAGTAAGTCTGTACAGCATGCCTTTGTGTTCATATCATGAAGTATGTACATCGGCATGCATTGCATCAAGTGTATACATTGGGTCATGTATTCACTGTAGAGTCTACACATTGCTGGGTCTTATTCAATGTCTTCATGCATTCATCAAGTCTATACGCTGTAAGACAAAGTCTATACAGCGTCAACTCATTGGGCTGCAGCGTCAACTCAGGAAGTATGCACATCGCCTTCAGACTTTCAAGTCTATACACTCTATACTCATTCATGTCTATACAGCCATTTCTTCATTCAACTCCATACACTCCTCAGTTCACTTCAATTGAAGTGTGTACATCATAGGCGTTCAAAGTGTGCACTTTGCCTAAGTCTGTACAGCCACTAGTAGCAACAAAGTCTGTACATTCGATTCTGAAGCCTGAAGTCTATACATTGTTGTTTGCATTGTAAAGTCCATACATTGGTTGTTGTTCTTCAATGTCTATACACTGCCTTTAGGATTTAAAGTCTATACAGCCGTTGCCTCATTTGTTGAAGTCAACACATTGGACAAGTTTGTACGTTGCATTCGCCTTCACAAGTCTATACAATGAAGTATATACACTGCAATGTACATACTTAAATCTTATGACTTCATTCTTGTTGCTGACAGGAACAGGGTCGACGCTGGGAGCTTAAAGCGTCCACGCATCAGTTGAATAAGCCTTCACTGATATCCACAATCCTTCACTGATATCCACAATGTTAACTCCACGAAGCAGAGACCTTCACAAGTTATTTCACTGCGTCAACGCCAAAATAGAGCAGCGTCGACGCAGCAGTTACAAAGGGAGAGCCAATCGCTTACTGGATTACTCTGGTGCGTCAACGCATTCATCAAGTGGCGTCGACGCAGCAGGTTGATGGATCGACAAGGTGACCAGAGGGTGGACGCAGTTGTACAATGCGTCAACGCACTCCACACGAAACGTGAGAGGGCTGAAGCCATCTAAGTTCAGATGCTGGAACACCAATGCGTCAACGCAACATGCTGAGAGCGTCGACGCAGCACGCCCATCTACTGAAGACTTGATCACTGGATCACCGATGCGTCAACGCAGCAGGCTGATGGAGTCAACGTAGCAGACTTGAGTTTTGCTGGTCGAATGTCTTTGAAGGCTGCGTCAACCCTTTGGAGCAAGTGTGTTGACGCCACCTCAACTCCAGTTGCTGAACGTACTAATGAAGGGCACGTGATCCGAGGTGCCTGGCTCGTGATCCAAGGATGGACGAGATACCAGGGTGCTGCCACGTGGTCTGAACTTTTAGGGCGAGAGCTGTGGAAGCCACACTCGCGCTAGGTGCTGCTATATATACGAGTCTTCATCCTCTGTAGAAGACTGATCGAAGAATAAGCCTGGAGAGCAGAAAGCCCTTCGATCCAAAAAAAGAAAAGAGGAAGAAAAATAGAAGAAGAAGAAATAGAAGAAGAGTGAGCCGGTAGAAGAAAAAGGGTTGTAGAGAAGAAGGAGAGAATAGCGTGAGAGAAAAGGAGAGCAGAGGAGAAAGAAAGAGAGATAGAGAGAGAGAGAGTTCGTGGAGAAGAAGGAAGAAGCTATTGAAGATCTGTCCTTTGGCGTCTGGATTAAATCCAAGCCAGATCTGCTCCTTTGAGAGCTACATTCTTGTTCTTCATTTACAGCCTTCCGATTGCTGTGTATTTTCCGTTTCTTATTTTTTTCTTTTTCATTTGGTTATTCTTGTTCTTCCGATTGCTCTGCTAGGGATCGGGTTCCTCCTGGTGGGTCAGGAGAAGGGAGATCTGATCTCCGGTTGCAAGTAGCTGGGAGCTACTTGTGGGTTCCCTCCGGTTTGGAGGAAGGGAGACTTGTCTCCGGTTCTGGGCTTGTGGGTTGCAAGTCTAGGGGTCCCTCCTGGTCTGGAGGAAGAGTGGTCTTCGACCTCTGGTTTCCAAGTGGCTGGGAGTCACTTGGGGTGTCCCTCCGGTTGGGAGGAAGAGGGGAGTTTGTTCCCCTGGTCAAGCTGTGTGTCAGCACCTGTTGCAGACTGAGTCTGCTTGGTTCTAGCATTGGCTAGTGAAGCCTCACTCGGTTGGGAGTGAGGGGTGGATGTAGGTCTGGAGGACCGAACCACCGTAAAATTATTTGTGCAGTGGTTTGCCTTGCGTTAGCTCCATATCTTCTACCTCCCATTCACAGGTTGTGCATGCTTGGCTAGATGTATTATCTAGAGAGTTATTTTTGAGCATTGTATTTTGCTAAGTGTGTTTGGGTTGTTTAGCTCTGCCTTCGTTTCTGGTTGTTCAGGTTGCTGCATTGGTGCAGTCCAACTGTTTGTTCATTTGTTGCCTTATCATTTCATCTTGGAAAGCTCATTAGTCTTTATTCCGCATATCTGAGCTTTAGAGTTTTAATTTGGGCTATATTTTCTAGAGGGATACATTCACCCCCCCCCCCTCTGTATCCGGGCCTAGCACCCTAACAGTTGGTATCAGAGTGGTGTCTGCATACAAGGTCCAGCGATCTGCAGATTCGATCTCTAGTTTTTCGGTGCTAATTTATTTTTAGTGCATCAATATTCCTGTTGCATTAATCTGTTGTGTTTTCGTGGCTCATCCTCCACTATTCAGTAGTTCAAATATTAAATTCTGGCTATATCGTATGCACAAGCATGTTAACTCTATTAATCCACAATTGTGGAAGGTTATCTCTCACAGTCCACATGAACTTCCTAAGGATAAGTCCAAGTGGACTCATGCTCACAAGTTAAAAAATGATGATAATGTGAGAGCTCTAAATTTAATGAAGGCTGCAATCGGTTCTGATGATTTTTCCTCTATCTCAAGTTGTAGCTCGGCAAAGGAAATATTGGATGAATTGCTTCGCATCCACAATGGAAAGGAAGAAGAATGTCTCATGGCAAGAAGGAGTGATCAATCAGATGAGTCCTCATCCCAGGTAAACTCTGAGACCGAGGATATTAGTCATGATGATTTAGTTGCCATGCATGAGCATCTACTGAAAAAATATGAAAGAATTAAGTCAGAAAAGAGAAAAATGCTGAAATCACAAGTCTAAAGGCTGAAAATGAAAAATCTAAAATCTGAATTGAAATTGAAAGAAGAATTTGAAAACAAGTTGATTGAAGAAAATTCTCATCTAAAAGATCAAAATAAAAGGCTAATGGTTCTTAATACTGTCTTTTCTGAAAAATGGTTGTCATTTGAAAAAGAAAAATCTACTGATAAGGAAATTCAATTTGAGAATGAATTGAAATAGGAACTAGGAATTGTGAAAAATCTGAATGACACCATGAAGAAACAAATTCTCACATGTGAAGAAGATCTAACAAACTCTGAACTACTCATCTCTTCTCTTAGGAATGAAATTTTGAATTTGAATAAGTCTCTGTCAGATTCTGCTAATCAAGAGAAGCAGAATGTTGTATCCACAGATAATTGCATGAAGAAGGGCAGTAGTTCTCAAGTTAAGCAGGGAATGAGGAATAAACTTCATACAACCTTCGTGCGTAGCTCAAACATAGCTAGCACATCCACATCATCGCCTAAACAAGTTGCTGATCAAGAAAATAAGAAAATAAAACAGAAAATAAATAAAAAGAACAATCAACATACTGAGAAAGTTCAAGGTGACAAGAAATCTCATGCTAAGTATGTTAATTGCTTCTACTGTGGGAAATTTGGTCACTTCATGTACAATTGTCTTGTGCTCAACAAGGATGATCTGAATGTTGATAAAATACATGGTAGGAAGCTTCATGTTAAGAAACCTTCTTTTGTTCAAAAGAAAAGAATTCATTGCTTCTATTGTCATAAAATTGGTCATGTTATGCATGAATGTAACTCAATGAAACAAGATGATAAGGAAGCTAAGAGATCTCATGCGAGAAGTCATGATCATCTGAATGAGAAAATTTACTGTTGTCACTGTGGCAAATCGGGCCACATTGCAGCCCAATGTTGGCATGCTCAGGGAAGGAAGTTTAACAATAAATCTGGTAAATTCCCTGTCAATAGAAATATTTCTGATAGAAATGAATTTGTTTTTGAAAGGAAAACACTTGCATGTTTTGAATGTGGGAAGCCAGGCCATAGAGTTGCTGACTGTTGGCTGGCTTATGTTGGTAAACAGAATCTTAATTCTGTTAACAGAAAATTTCATGCAAATGCACATAGAACTCATGCTAATCAGAATGTTCATAAAATAAATCTGAAATCTGCTGCCTCTTGCTATTATTGTGGTATATTAGATCATTCAATGAATAATTGCCATCTGATAAGATCTGATGACCTAAATGCTAAAAGGTTGTTTAGAACACCTACCAAAGGTGTCACTATTAACCATGCAGGACCCAAGACTGTTTGGGTACCTGCCCATGCAAAATAGTGTGCTAACTTGCAGGTGTGCCTTGGAAGCTGAAGAATAAAAAGGGGGAAATAAACCAAGGCACCCAAGTTGATAAAACCCCATTCAGGTAAATTTCTCAAATCTGTTCAAATGAAAATTATGGTTGAGCTGAGAAGTCATAGCTTCATACATACATGTTTTATTTTAATTGGTTTGACTCTTGCATTGATCTTTGTGGGCTTTCTTGTTTGTACTGTGAGCTGTGTGCATATATGAGAATGGCATAAACATGCACATGACATAAAATCATTGAAAATCTGATGCATATAGGACTGTTTGTATTGCATTGTCATGCATGACCACTTGGTATATAAATGGAAAGCTACTAAAGGGCAGAGGAAATCTGTCTGGAGGTTCTTACTATGTGTGAGATGGCCTTTTAGGCCAAGTTCTCCGTCAAGTACCAAGGGTCAAATTTGCATATCAGAGAATGTCTGCATCCTCATGTGAATATTTTGCTTCATGCCCCTGCATACATGAAGTTAAGTGCATTGCATTTCCTTAGATTGAAAATGCCAAAAAGATTGTCTAAATGCATGTTGTCAGGGGGAGTCAATGCATTGCATATAGGTTGTCAAATGCATACTCTTGTGAGAATTCATTGCATACCCCTCATCATTGATCTTAGTTGACAAACCTTGATAATATCAGAAATCATTGAGCCTCGAAAACTCTCCTATCAATTGGTATCATTTGGCTTCTGAATTCTATCAGTCCTTCATGAAGATTTCAATGGGACTATCTCGATCATAAATCTGAAAACTCTTGAACTAGAAATCTTCTATTATACATTTTTATGAATGACTGAAATAACTCATGTGGTTTAAGTTTAATGTATTCAATGAGTTTGGCTTTAAAATCTCTTAAAAATATCTTAAGCATGTTTAATAAACCTTAACCATCTGTTTCATGCTGTGTCTTGTAAAATCTTTTGAAATCTACATTATTGAATACATGACTTTATTTGGTTAAGTACATGAAATTGTTATTGATTTGAAGCAAATGAATTTTTCTGAAATGTCTAAAGGGTATTTTCTGTCAGAGCAATGACCTTGGTCACTGAGAAACACATGTCCAAAGGACTGTGTCATGAGGTACCATAGTTAACTCTGATTAAGAATTCATTGAAATTCAGGCAGAGCAATGGCATGCACACTGAGAAATACAACTCACTCATCAAGAAATGATTTGGAGTGTGTCATGATGTGTAAATGCTATCTCTGTTCATATATAGCATGACAGTTAGTCACACTAAGTGCTTAGGGATATTGGCCTCTGATCAAGGTATATCCTCTAGTTACAAGGTGTGCACTAACTAGACTGTTCGTAAAATTTGTAGCATGAAAAATTGTTGAACATATCTCAATATCTGAATATTGATGCTAAAATCAAATTGCTACAACCCTAGACAAAATAATATGACTTCATAATTGCTTAATCTCAATACTAGTGCATGTAATTATGAAAGAAGTCAATAAATTTGATTGTGTAAGACAAAGGGAGGATAATCAAGATAAATATGAGGGCTTGGTTCATTTTTATTAAAACATGGTTTTAGATATCAATACAGAATTTTATTGATAAACTTTGCATGTCACGCCCCGACGCAGAATATCGGGACGTACAGTCAGGAACGAGCTGGCAAGAGAGAGAACTAATCTAAATATATACAAATGCTAAGAAATGGAAATAACTTATTGACCATTAAACAAAACATAACTGGTACAACAATCCTCAAATCAACTTAATACAACTGGGATAACAAACTCTAAACCTCAATAACATAGCTGAAGCACAACACACTCTAAACACAACTAACTGCTACACTCAAAACATCACTCCTGCCCTTCCCCATCGGTAAGCGCGTCACCTGAAATGTCTGGAAAGGGGGGAAACAACAACTATGAGCTGACGCTCAGCAGGAAATGACAGAAAGGTATAAGTGATTAGCAGTTTAATTACATTTTCAAAATATCATGCTACAAAGGATAATGCAATAAAAGAATAATGATGATATAATGAAACAAAATTTAAAGATCTTGCAAGGTCAAGAAATATAAAGGAACAGAATGGTAATACTTAAGAGGAATAACAAAGACAAGAATTTACTACAGGAGATAACGATAAAGAGTTGGCCGTATCGAGATAATTCAAGTCATGTCGAGCACGTATGTAGTTTCATTTCCACGTCCAAGTAACAGTAAGTAAGTATCAACAAGTAGGGTATAGAACAGTGAAGAGTGGAAAGTGAAAAGTAGTAGAGAGTAGTGGAGAGTAGTAGAGAGTAGTGGCCAGTCATAGATTTAACTCATGTCATAGTACTGGTGCCAAATGCCACACCTAGTCAATCACCTCCCCGGGGGCACACGTAGTGTTCGGGCGCTCCTCCCAGGACTAGACCAAGCCCTTAATTGTTTGCCAGGTATTGATTTCTTTGGATCAAAGATCCCACGAATCTAGACTTCCACAATTTATGGCCAGAATTCCAAGGTTTGAACTATGTAGCAATAACAATTTCAAGTAGGAAGGAGATTCATTTCAGAATTTCAATGTAAGCATAATCATCAAGAAGATTGAAAACCAAGTCACAATAAGAGTTAATCATGCTGCGCTACTGTAGTACAGCAGCTATCCAACAAGCTAATCAACATATTAATCCTAATTACCAAGTTAATATGTCAAAGATTATCCATTATCATTTGTATTAATCATTAAGCCAAAAGAAGATTCAAGATGATTAAAGAACAAGCTCACAGGAATGAAATAGCATGCATTACAGAGATTTAGTTACTACATTAACCACTAATTATGTGGGTTTCTATTTAACCAATGTATGAGTCGAAATGAAGATGGTAAACGGCATGTTTTTACACTATGTTTGCAAGTAGGAATCAATGTAAATTGAAATCATAAGGTTTCCAGAATAGGTCACTAGTTCTTCAAAAATATAGTTTTCAATTGGTCTAAGTTGATTAGGTCGATCCCCTAATGATCCGGATCGATCCTCGGGTCAAAAAAATGACAAAACTGGTTTTCTGGTGTATGGGTCGACCCCTGGGGTCGACCCCTGTAAAAATGGGGTCTGGAAGCTGAATGGGTCGACCCCCACCATTTCTGCAGGATGGGTCGACCCCTGGGGTCGACCCCTATACTCCAGCGCATGGGTCGACCCCTGGGGTCGACCCTCGGGCCTACAGGGTTGCCCAGAAAATGGGTCGACCCCAGAGGTCGACCCCTGCAAGAACAACAACGGTAGTAACTTTCGGAAAGCACAAAAACTCACCCAATTGTGGTCCAATTGAGTTGGAAACATAACCACATGCTATAGGAATCTTACTAGACCTATTAGGGTCATAAAACTACAATTTGAAAACACGAATTTCATCAGAATTCACAAGAATCACAACCTATTCTATGAAGAACACCAGAAGACTTAATTCTTGACATACTTCCACTAAATCTAAAAATTCTCCCAACATACACAACGGAATTTGGGGATTTTGGTGTCAAAAGAAAGCTAACAACATGCTGATTACATCATGTAAGTTAATTAGAGTTTGGTTGTTAGATCCTACCTCAAATCGGAGAAAGAATTCGAAACCCTAGAATGAAGAACAAGCTTGACAGCAGCTCACAAAAAGCTCGATATCTCCACGGATACCTGATGAAATTTGGGGCTTTCAGTCCCATTGGATAGATCACGTCGAGCTGATCAAGATACTATATTTACAAGTCTCATTTGGTTAAGGGTACCTACCTTAATCGACGGATTAAAGGGCTGGAGATGAAGAACGACGAACTACCAACACCCTCCACCAAAACGACGAATACTCCCAGATCTGGACTCCTCGTCGGCTGACCCAGCTACCAAATGAAACTAGAGTCGAAGAGCTACATTTTTATAGGTCATGGAGCTTCTGGAGCCTTCGGAGTTGGGAGTATTTGGCGCTGCAAGTTACGTGTTAGAAACGGCGCCGGAATCCCTGACTCGACCAAAGCTATGTCGACAGCACGTTTTGGGGCTAGGTTTACCTCAAATTGATTGAGGGTAAATGTTCCTTACATTGTGGCCTTCCATTTGCCCTTGATTTCAGATCATTTGGTTGAGTAATAAGGTCGAATTTCACGTTTTAAGTTACGATTAGGTAAATGTTAGGTAAAAGTCAAATGCGGGATTAAACCTCTAATTAGACAAGGTTACGTAATTAATTTGGGTCAAGTCCAGAAGATAAAATTGCTATAAAAATGATCTTTTACCCAATTACTATTTTTACAGATTTTTCTAAGGTAGTCGAAATTATAGGTTTTATTTCTAATGAATTAAATATTAATATTTTGAAATTCAAACATTAATTCATTTTAATTCAATTTTTAATTAATAAAAGCTCAATAAAACTTAATAAATAATCGGGGTATTACACCCTCCCCTACTTAAAGAATTTGGTCCTCCAAATTCACTGCGCTATATACGGAAAGTAGGGAAAAGATAGATCACCTAGAATAGGTCGGGATACCGCTTCCGCATAGTATCTTCCGATTCCCAAGTAGCCTCTTCGGTCCCACGCCGACTCCACTGAATCTTGACCATCGATATAGAGCGATTCCGGAGTTGCTGTTGCTTCTGGTCCATAATCTTTATCGGTCTTTCCTCGTAGGTCAGATCCTCCTTCAGCTCGAAATCCACATGATGAATAACATGAGTGGGGTCGTACACATACTTCCGCAACATAGAAATATGGAAGACGTTGTGCACGGCAGACAACTGAGGCGGTAATGCCAATCGATAAGCCACCTCGCCCACTCTATCCAGAATCTCGAACGGACCGATATACCGCGGGCTTAGCTTGCCGCGAATGCCGAATCTACGAATCCCTCTCGTAGGAGAGACCTTCAGAAATACATGCTGACCCACTTGGAACTCTAATTCCCTTCTCCGGTTGTCAGCATAGCTTTTCTATCTTGACTGTGCCACTTGTAATCGGTCTCGGATGATACGGATTTTCTGTGACGACTCCGAAATAAGATCCGGTCCAAGCCATTGCTTCTCGCCCACCTCGTCCCAACACAACGGGGAACGACAGCTTCTTCCATACAAAGCTTCAAATGGAGCCATTTGTATGCTGGATTGGTAACTGTTGTTGTAGGTGAATTCAATCAATGCCAAGTGATTACTCCAACTGCCTCCGAAATCAATCATGCAAGCTCGCAGCATATCTTCCACTATCTAGTTGGTTCTTTCAGTCTGTCCATCTGTCTGTTGATGAAAAGCAGTACTGAAGTTCAGACGAGTACCAAGAGACTCTTGCAGTCCCTTCCAGAAATGTGAAGTAAATCTCGGGTCTCTATCAGACACAATGCTGACTGGTATACCATGGAGCCTTACCACTTCTTTCAAATATAAAGCAGCCAATACATCAACTGTCCACTTGGACTTAATGGGTAAGAAATGAGCCGATTTTGTCAAGCGATCGACGATCACCCATATCGCATCAAATCCACCACGAGTCTTAGGTAGACCCATAATGAAATCCATGCCAATGCTTTCCCACTTCCATTGGGGTATGTCGAGTGGTTTCAACTTTCCTACCGATCTGAAATGTTCGGCCTTAACTTATTGACAAACCAGACATCTACTCACGAAATCTGCAATTTCCCTTTTCATATTCGGCCACCAAAAGGACCTTTTCAAATCCTTGAACATTTTCGTGCCTCCAGGATGAATAGTATATTTGGATCTATGTGCTTCCTCCAGAATCTTGTTCTTTAACTCAGCTTCATTAGGTACACAAGCTCTACCCTGGAATAACAATCTTCCATCGTCAGCCACCATGAAGTCGGGTCTGCTGCTCAAACTTCCCTTGATCTCAACCAGCTCGGGATCATTATCTTGCAAGGATTTGATCTCCATCAATAATTCGGGCTTAAGTCGAATCTGTGCAATTATAACCCGATCATTATCAACATTTAGATCCAGGCTAGCTAACTGTTCCAATAGCCTCCACTCTTGTAACATGAGACTTGATAATTTAGCCACAGGCTTTCGGCTTAATGCATCTGCCACCACATTGCCTTTACCGGGATGATATTCAATCGAGAAGTCGAAGTCCTTCAAGTACTCCAACCATCTTCTTTGCCTCATGTTAAGTTCTTTCTGAGAAAATAAATACTTCAGACTCTTATGATCTGAAAATACTATGAATGTTTCTCCATACAAGTAATGCCTCCAAATTTTTAAGGCGAATACAACTGCTGCAAGTTCCAAGTCATGAACGGGGTAATTCTCTTCATGCTTCCTCAGCTGCCTAGAAGAATAGGTAATCACCTTACCATGCTGCATGAGTACACAGCCTAAGCCAATACCAGAAGCATCGGTATAGACCACGTAACCACCGTCGCCAGAAGGTAAAGCCAATACGGGTGCAGTAGTGAGGCAATCCTTCAATGTTTGGAAGCTCTGCTGACATTCCTCGGACCATTCAAATTTGTTGTCTTTGCGGGTCAATCGAGTGAGAGGTACCGCAATCTTGGAGAAGTCTTGAATAAATCTCTGATAATAGCCTGCCAGGCCTAGGAAGCTTCTCACTTCGGTCACTGTAGTAGGCTGATCCCAGTTCCTTACTGCCTCCACTTTCGAAGGATCAACTGAAATACCTTCTTTGGTGATGATATGTCCTAATAAGGACACTTCTTGCAGCCAGAAATCACATTTACTGAATTTGGCATATAGTTGATGATCTTTCAATATCTGCAATGCCATCCTCAAATGTTCGGCATGCTCTTCTTCAGTCTTGGAATAAATTAGTATGTCGTCAATGAATACCACGACCTATTGATCAAGATAAGGCCGGAATGCATTATTCATTAACTGCATGAAAGCTGCTGGTGCATTCGTTAGACCAAAAGGCATAACGACAAACTCAAAATGACCATACCTGCTGCGGAAAGCCGTTTTATAAATATCATCTTCCTTAATCCTCAGCTGATGATATCCAGATCGAAGATCGATCTTAGAGAAATAATGAGCTCCCGCTATCTGGTCGAATAATTCGTCGATCCTCGGCAATGGGTATTTATTCTTGATAGTTAGCTGGTTCAGTTGCCGATAATCGATGCATAATCTCATCGAACCATCCTTTTTCCTGATGAATAATACAGGAGCTCCCCAAGGTGAAGTACTCGGATGAATAAAGCCCTTCTCGAGCAATTCCATCAACTGTTGATTTAATTCCCTTAGCTCTGCAAGGGACATACGGTAAGGAGCTCTAGAAATAGGAGACGCTCCAGGAACAATATCAATGGAGAAGATAACTTCCCGCTCAGGCGGAAGTCCTGGTAGTTCCTCCGGAAAGACTTCGGAGAATTCTCGGACAATAGGAGTGTCCTTTATCTCAACTCGTTGTTCCGGTGTAGCATGGACAAAGGCTAGAAAAGCCTCGCAACCTTGCCTCATCAGCTTGTCGGCTCGAAGAGAAGAGATGAGCGATACGGGGTTATGGTGCTTGATCCCCGTAAAAGATAAACCAGAATGTCCAGTAAAAGTCACTGAGCTAGATCTGCAGTGAACACTGGCCTCATACTTGGCCAACCAATCTGCTCCAAGGATTACATCATAATCCTTCATATCCATGCAAACTAAGTCGGCTGGAAAGTTCCGTTCATCAATAATAACCTTACTAGAAGGATAGTAATATTGAATAGCCGCTCCAGAACCAATAGGAGTTGATATAACCAATGGAGAATTCATCATAATAGGTTCGACAGATAACGATTTCGTAAATTTCCGAGAAATAAAAGAATGCGTTGCACCAGTATCAAAGAGAACAAATGCGGGCTTGTCGATTATAGTAAGGGTACCTTCGACGAGTCCGCCCTAAACAGAAATCCGAGTTTCATCCGCATGTAAAGCTTGGAGCCTTCCTTGCGGCTTCTTGATAACTTGAGGTTTTGCCGGTGTAGCTTGTTCCGATAGAAGAGGGCAGTCAGGGATACGGTGTTCCCTACTCCCACATCGTAAACACGCACCTAGCTTGCGCCAGCATTCCTCCATCTTGTGACTTGGATGATCACAATACTTGCACTTGCCCTTGAATGGAACAATAGGGCCAGGTTTCTTCTCTTCATTTCTTGGCATCTTGCCTTTCCACGTTCCCGATCCGATCTACGAACTAGACCCACTCATGGGCCTCTTTTTGCTAGTGCCAAATCCGGGTCTAAGAGTTGGTTGTTCCTTCTTCATGCCTTGCCCACGGATCCTCTCCGTCATTTCTAAGGTATCTTCTAAAACTTGTGCCTTACTCACCATCTCAGAATAAGTAGAGATCTCCATCGGCGCCAGTTGATTGATGTAGGGAAGCTTCAACCCGTTGAGAAATCGCTTAGCTTTCATCTTTTCTGTGGAGATAAGGTGAGTAGCATAGGGCGAAAGCCGAGAGAACTGTGCTTCATATTCGGCCACCGATAAGCTTCGCTGCTTTAGAGCCGCGAACTCCGCCGCCTTCTTCTCTTGTACACGATCGGAAAAATATTTTTCGTTGAAGAATTCCTCGAACTCTTCCCATGTGACTTGTTGATCGCCTAGAGTTGCCTTGACGGAATCCCACCAAGTACGCGCATCCCGCTCCAATTGGAAGGTAGAAAGAAGGACACGCTCTTGGTCGGTGCATTGCATGACTTCAAAAATTCTCCCCATTTCGTTGAGCCAATGCTCGGCCTCGTCGGGGTTAGTCGAACCAACAAATCTTGGTGGGTTCATTCCTCAAAAGTTCCGGTATAAGTCACCGGTGCCATGACCCACTGCTCCAACTTGAGCTACCTGATGTAACGCCTGAGTCAGGCCTTGAACCGTGCGCTGCAGGTTCTTCCATTCAGCACGTTCGGCTGCCAGCTACACGAGAAATAGATTACTTAGGTCCAATAAAATAGACAATAACACGATTAAGGAACGAACTTAACCCAAGTTTCTACCCAATCTCACCAGGTCAGGTTCTAGACTTTAACAAGGTTAGAGGTCTAATGCACCTAAACACGACCAAAACTCGATACCTGGCGGAGCTAATCGGTCCGAAGACCACTCGCGCAAGTATGCGACCTTCCCGATAGGCGTAGCCTAACGTTCGGACAACACCTTTTGATATACCGATTATTGGGATGCAATGCAAGAAAACCTAAACTTAGGGAACCTAGGAATATGAAACCTAGGGCTCTGATACCAACTAAACTGTCACGCCCCGACGTGAAATATCGGGACGTACAGTCAGGAACGAGCTGGCAAGAGAGAGAACTAATCTAAATATATACAAATGCTAAGAAATAGAAATAACTTATTGACCATTAAACAAAACATAACTGGTACAACAATCCTCAAATCAACTTAATACAACTGGGATAACAAACTCTAAATTTCAATAACATAGCTGAAGCACAACACACTCTAAACACAACTAACTGCTACACTCAAAACATCACTCCTGCCCTTCCCCATCGGTAAGCGCGTCACCTAAAAAGCTTGGAAATGGGGGAAACAACAACTATGAGCTGACGCTCAGTAGGAAATAACAGATAGGTATAAGTGATTAGCAGTTTAATTACATTTTCAAAATATCATGCTACAAAGGATAATGCAATAAAAGAATAATGATGATATAATGAAACAAAATTTAAAGATCTTGCAAGGTCAAGAAATATAAAGGAATAGAATGGTAATACTTAAGAGGAATAACAAAGACAAGAATTTACTACAGGAGATAACGATAAAGAGTTGGCCGTATCGAGATAATTCAAGTCATGTCGAGCACGTATGTAGTTTCATTTCCACGTCCAAGTAACAGCAAGTAAGTATCAACAAGTAGGGTATAGAACAGTGAAGAGTGGAAAGTGAAAAGTAGTAGAGAGTAGTGGAGAGTAGTAGAGAGTAGTGGCCAGTCCTAGATTTAACTCATGTCATAGTACTGGTGCCAAATGCCACACCTAGTCAATCATCTCCCCGGGGGTACACGTAGTGTTCGGGCGCTCCTCCCAGGACTAGACCAAGCCCTTAATTGTTTGCCAGGCATTGATTTCTTTGGATCAAAGATCCCACGAATCTAGACTTCCACAATTTATGGCCAGAATTCCAAGGTTTGAACTATGTAGCAATAACAATTTCAAGTAGGAAGGAGATTCATTTCAGAATTTCAAGGTAAGCACAATCATCAAGAAGATTGAAAACCAAGTCACAATAAGAGTTAATCATGCTGCGCTACTGTAGTACAGCAGCTATCCAACAAGCTAATCAACATATTAATCATAATTAACAAGTTAATATGTCAAAGATTATCCATTATCATTTGCATTAATCATTAAGCCAAAAGAAGATTCAAGATGATTAAAGAACAAGCTCACAGGAATGAAATAGCATGCATTACAGAGATTTAGTTACACCATTAACCACTAATTATGTGGGTTTCTATTTAACCAATGTATGAGTCGAAATGAAGATGGTAAACAGCATGTTTTTACACTATGTTTGCAAGTAGGAATCAATGTAAATTGAAATCATAAGGTTTCCAGAATAGGTCACTGGTTCTTCAAAAATATAGTTTTCAATTGGTCTAAGTTGATTAGGTCGATCCCCTAATGATCCGGATCGATCCTCGGGTCAAAAAAATGACAAAACTGGTTTTCTGGTGTATGGGTCGACCCCTGGGGTCGACCCCTGTAAAAATGGGGTCTGGCAGCTGAATGGGTCGACCCCCACCATTTCTGCAGGATGGGTCGACCCTTGGGGTTGACCCCTATACTCCAGTGCATGGGTCGACCCCTGGGGTCGACCCCCTTGCAGGGACTGGATGGGTCGACCCCTGGGGTCGACCCTCCGGCCTGCAGGGTTGCCCAGAAAATGGGTCGACCCCAGGGGTCGACCCCTGCAAGAACAGCAATGGCAGTAACTTTCGGAAAGCATAAAAACTCACCCAATTATGGTTAAATTGAGTTGGAAACATAAACACATGCCATAGGAATCTTACTAGACCTATTAGGGTCATAAAACTACAATTTGAAAACATGAATTTCATCAGAATTCACAAGAATCACAACCTATTCTATGAAGAACACAAGAAGACTTAATTCTTGACATACTTCCACTAAATCTAAAAATTCTCCCAACATACACAACGGAATTTGGGGATTTTGGTGTCAAAAGAAAGCTAACAACATGCTGATTACATCATGTAAGTTAATTAGAGTTTGGTTGTTAGATCCTACCTCAAATCGGAGAAAGAATTCGAAACCCTAGAATGAAGAACAAGCTTGACAGCAGCTCACAAAAAGCTTGATATCTCCACGGATACCTAATGAAATTTGGGGCTTTCAGTCCCATTGGATAGATCACGTCGAGCTGATCAAGATACTATATTTACAAGTCTCATTTGCTTAAGGGTACCTACCTTAATCGACGGATTAAAGGGCTGGAGATGAAGAACGACGAACTACCAACACCCTCCACCAAAATGACGAATACTCCCAGATCTGGACTCCTCGTCGGCTGACCTAGCTACCAAATGAAACTAGAGTCGAAGAGCTACATTTCTATAGGTCATGGAGATTCTGGAGCCTTCGGAGTTGGGAGTATTTGGCGCTGCAAGTTACGTGTTAGAAACGGCGCCGGAATCCCTGACTCGACCAAAGCTATGTCGGCAGCACGTTTTAGGGCTAGGTTTACCTCAAATTGATTGAGGGTAAATGTTCCTTACATTGTGGCCTTCCATTCGCCCTTGATTTCAGATCATTCGGTTGAGTAATAAGGTCGAATTTCACGTTTTAAGTTACGATTAGGTAAATGTTTGGTAAAAGTCAAATGCGGGATTAAACCTCTAATTAGACAAGGTTACGTAATTAATTTGGGTCAAGTCCAGAAGACAAAATTGCTATAAAAATGATCTTTTACCCAATTACTATTTTTACAGATTTTTATAAGGTAGTCGAGTTTATAGGTTCTATTTCTAATGAATTAAATATTAATATTTCGAAATTCAAACATTAATTCATTTTAATTCAATTTTTAATTAATAAAAGCTCAATAAAACTTAATAAATAATCGGGGTATTACACCCTCCCCTACTTAAAGAATTTGGTCCTCCAAATTCACTACGCTATATACGGAAAGTAGGGAAAAGATAGATCACCTAGAATAGGTCGGGATACCGCTTCCGCATAGTATCTTCCGATTCTCAAGTAGCCTCTTCGGTCCCACGCCGACTCCACTGAATCTTGACCATCGATATAGAGCGATTCCGGAGTTGCTGTTGCTTCTGGTCTAGAATCTTTATCGGTCTTTCCTCGTAGGTCAGATCCTCCTTCAGCTCGAAATCCACATGATGAATAACATGAGTGGGGTCGTACACATACTTCCGCCACATAGAAATATGGAAAACGTTGTGCACGGCAGACAACTGAGGCGGTAATGCCAATCGATAAGCCACCTCGCCCACTCTATCCAGAATCTCGAACGGACCGATATACCGCGGGCTTAGCTTGCCGCGAATGCCGAATCTACGAATCCCTCTCGTAGGAGAGACCTTCAGAAATACATGCTCACCCACTTGGAACTCTAATGCCCTTCTCCAGTTGTCAGCATAGCTTTTCTGTCTTGACTGTGCCACTTGTAATAGGTCTCGGATGATACCGATATTCTGTGACGACTCCGAAATAAGATCCGGTCCAAGCCATTGCTTCTCGCCCACCTCGTCCCAACACAACGGGGAACGACAGCTTCTTCCATACAAAGCTTCAAATGGAGCCATTTGTATGCTGGATTGGTAACTGTTGTTGTAGGTGAATTCAATCAATGCCAAGTGATTACTCCAACTGCCTCCGAAATCAATCATGCAAGCTCGCAGCATATCTTCCACTATCTAGTTGGTTCTTTCAGTCTGTCCATCTGTCTGTAGATGAAAAGCAGTACTGAAGTTCAGACGAGTACCAAGAGACTCTTGCAGTCCCTTCCAGAAATGTGAAGTAAATCTCGGGTCTCTATCAGACACAATGCTGACTGGTATACCATGGAGCCTTACCACTTCCTTCAAATATAAAGTAGCCAATACATCAACTGTCCACTTGGACTTAATGGGTAAGAAATGAGCCGATTTTGTCAAGCGATCGACGATCACCCATATCGCATCAAATCCACCACGAGTCTTAGGTAGACCCATAATGAAATCCATGCCAATGCTTTCCCACTTCCATTGGGGTATGTCGAGTGGTTTCAACTTTCCTACCGATCTGAAATGTTCGGCCTTAACTTATTGACAAACCAGACATCTACTCACGAAATCTGCAATTTCCCTTTTCATATTCGGCCACCAAAAGGACCTTTTCAAATCCTTGAACATTTTCGTGCCTCCAGGATGAATAGTATATTTGGATCTATGTGCTTCCTCCAGAATCTTGTTCTTTAACTCAGCTTCATTAGGTACACAAGTTCTACCCTGGAATAACAATCTTCCATCGTCAGCCACCATGAAGTCGGGTCTGCTGCTCAAACTTCCCTTGATCTCAACCAGCTCGGGATCATTATCTTGCAAGGATTTGATCTCCATCAATAATTCGGGCTTAAGTCGAATCTGTGCAATTATAACCCGATCATTATCAACATTTAGATCCAGGCTAGCTAACTGTTCCAATAGCCTCCACTCTTGTAACATGAGACTTGATAATTTAGCCACAGGCTTTCGGCTTAATGCATCTGCCACCACATTGCCTTTACCGGGATGATATTCAATCGAGAAGTCGAAGTCCTTCAAGTACTCCAACCATCTTCTCTGCCTCATGTTAAGTTCTTTCTGAGAAAATAAATACTTCAGACTCTTATGATCTGAAAATACTGTGAATGTTTCTCCATACAAGTAATGCCTCCAAATTTTTAAGGCGAATACAACTGCTGCAAGTCCCAAGTCATGAACGGGGTAATTCTCTTCATGCTTCCTCAGCTGCCTAGAAGAATAGGCAATCACCTTACCATGCTGCATGAGTACACAGCCTAAGCCAATACCAGAAGCATCGGTATAGACCACGTAACCACCGTCGCCAGAAGGTAAAGCCAATACGGGTGCAGTAGTGAGGCAATCCTTCAATGTTTGGAAGCTCTGCTGACATTCCTCGGACCATTCAAACTTGTTGTCTTTGCGGGTCAATCGAGTGAGAGGTACCGCAATCTTGGAGAAGTCTTGAATAAATCTCCGATAATAGCCTGCCAGGCCTAGGAAGCTTCTCACTTCGGTCACTGTAGTAGGTTGATCCCAGTTCATTACTGCCTCCACTTTCGAAGGATCAACTGAAATACCTTCTTTGGTGATGATATGTCCTAAGAAGGACACTTCTTGCAGCTAGAAATCACATTTACTGAATTTGGCATAGTTGATGATCTTTCAATATCTACAATGCCATCCTCAAATGTTCGGCATGCTCTTCTTCAGTCTTGGAATAAATTAGTATGTCGTCAATGAATACCACGACCCATTGATCAAGATAAGGCCAGAATGCATTATTCATTAACTGCATGAAAGCTGCTGGTGCATTCGTTAGACCAAAAGGCATAACGACAAACTCAAAATGACCATACATGCTGCGAAAAGCCGTTTTATAAATATCATCTTCCTTAATCCTCAGCTGATGATATCCAGATCGAAGATCGATCTTAGAGAAATAATGTGCTCCCGCTATCTGGTCGAATAATTCGTCGATCCTCGGCAATGGGTATTTATTCTTGATAGTTAGCTGGTTCAGTTGCCGATAATCGATGCATAATCTCATCGAACCATCATTTTTCCTGATGAATAATACAGGAGCTCCCCAAGGTGAAGTACTCGGACGAATAAAGCCCTTCTCGAGCAATTCCATCAACTGTTGCTTTAATTCCCTTAGCTCCGCAAGGGACATATGGTAAGGAGCTCTAGAAATAGGAGACGCTCCAGGAACAATATCAATGGAGAAGATAACTTCCCGCTCAGGCGGAAGTCCTGGTAGTTCCTCCGGAAAGACTTCGGAGAATTCTCGGACAATAGGAGTGTCCTTTATCTCAACTCGCTGTTTCGATGTAGCATGGACAAAGGCTAGAAAAGTATCGCAACCTCGCCTCATCAGCTTGTCGGCTTGAAGAGAAGAGATGAGCGATACGGGGTTATGGTGCTTGATCCCCGTAAAAGATAAACCAGAATATCCAGTAAAAGTCACTGAGCTAGAACTGCAGTGAACACTGGCCTCATACTTGGCCAACCAATCTGCTCCAAGGATTACATCATAATCCTTCATATCCATGCAAACTAAGTCGGCTGGAAAGTTCCGTTCATCAATAATAACCTTACTAAAAGGATAGTAATATTGAATAGCCGCTCCAGAACCAATAGGAGTTGATATAACCAATGGAGAATTCATCATAATAGGTTCGACAGATAACGACTTCGCAAATTTCCGAGAAATAAAAGAATGCGTTGCACCAGTATCAAAGAGAATAAATGCGGGCTTGTCGATTATAGTAAGGGTACCTTCGACGAGTCCGCCATAAACAGAAATCCCAGTTTCATCCGCATGTAAAGCTTGGAGCCTTCCTTGCGGCTTCTTGATAACTTGAGGTTTTGCCGGTGTAGCTTGTTCCAATAGAAGAGGGCAGTCAGGGATACGGTGTTCCCTACTCCCACATCGTAAACACGCACCTAGCTTGCGCCAGCATTCCTCCATCTTGTGACCTGGATGATCACAATACTTGCACTTGCCCTTGAATGGAACAATAGGGCCAGGTTTCTTCTCTTCATTTCTTGGCATCTTGCCTTTCCACGTTCCCGATCCGATCCACGAACTAGACCCACTCATGGGCCTCTTTTTGCTAGTGCCAAATCCGGGTCTAGGAGTTGGTTGTTCCTTCTTCATGCCTTGCCCACGGATCCTCTCCGTCATTTCTAAGGTATCTTCTAGAACTTGTGCCTTTCTCACCATCTCAGAATAAGTAGAGATCTCCATCGGCGCCAGTTGATTGATGTAGGGAAGCTTCAACCCGTTGAGAAATCGCTTAGCTTTCATCTTTTCTGTGGAGATAAGGTGAGTAGCATAGCGCGAAAGCTGAGAGAACTGTGCTTCATATTCGGCCACCGATAAGCTTCGCTGCTTTAGAGCCGCGAACTCCGCCGCCTTCTTCTCTTGTACACGATCGGAAAAATATTTGTCGTTGAAGAATTCCTCGAACTCTTCCCATGTGACTTGTTGATCGCCTAGAGTTGCCTTGACGGAATCCCACCAAGTACGCGCGTCCCGCTCCAATTGGAAGGTAGAAAGAAGGACACGCTCTTGGTCGGTGCATTGCATGACTTCAAAAATTCTCCCCATTTCGTTGAGCCAATGCTCGGCCTCGTCGGGGTTAGTCGAACCAACAAATCTTGGCGGGTTCATTCCTCGAAAGTTCCGGTATAAGTCACCGGTGCCATGACCCGCTGCTCCAGCTTGAGCTACCTGATGTAACGCCTGAGTCAGGCCTTGAACCGTGCACTGCAGGTTCCTCCATTCAGCACGTTCGGCTGCCATCTACACGAGAAATAGATTACTTAGGTCCAATAAAATAGATAATAACACGATTAAAGAATGAACTTAACCCAAGTTTCTACCCAATCTCACCAGGTCAGGTTCTAGACTTTAACAAGGTTAGAGGTCTACTGCACCTAAACACGACCAAAACTCGATACCTGGCGGAGCTAATCGGTCCGAAGACCACTCGCGCAAGTATGTGACCTTCCCGATAGGCGTAGCCTAACGTTCGGACAACACCTTTTGATATACCGATTATTGGGATGCAATGCAAGAAAACCTAAACTTAGGGAACCTAGGAATATGAAACCTAGGGCTCTGATACCAACTAAACTGTCACGCCCCGACGCGGAATATCGGGACGTACAGTCAGGAACGAGCTGGCAAGAGAGAGAACTAATCTAAATATATACAAATGCTAAGAAATGGAAATAACTTATTGACCATTAAACAAAACAAAACTGGTACAACAATCCTCAAATCAACTTAATACAACTGGGATAACAAACTCTAAATCTCAATAACATAGCTGAAGCACAACACACTCTAAACACAACTAACTGCTACACTCAAAACATCACTCCTGCCCTTCCCCATCGGTAAGCGCGTCACCTGAATAGCCTGGAAAGGGGGGAAACAACAACTATGAGCTGACGCTCAGCAGGAAATAACAGATATTTATAAGTGATTAGCAGTTTAATTACATTTTCAAAATATCATGCTACAAAGGATAATGCAATGAAAGAATAATGATGATATAATAAAACAAAATTTAAAGATCTTGCAAGGTCAAGAAATATAAAGGAACAGAATGGTAATACTTAAGAGGAATAACAAAGACAAGAATTTACTACAGGAGATAACGATAAAGAGTTGGCCGTATCGAGATAATTCAAGTCATGTCGAGCACGTATGTAGTTTCATTTCCACGTCCAAGTAACAGCAAGTAAGTATCAACAAGTAGGGTATAGAACAGTGAAGAGTGGAAAGTGAAAAGTAGTAGAGAGTAGTGGAGAGTAGTAGAGAGTAGTGGCCAGTCCTAGATTTAACTCATGCCATAGTACTGGTGCCAAATGCCACACCTAGTCAATCACCTCCCCGGGGGTACACGTAGTGTTCGGGCGCTCCTCCCAGGACTAGACCAAGCCCTTAATTGTTTGTCAGGCATTGATTTCTTTGGATCAAAGATCCCACGAATCTAGACTTCCACAATTTATGGCCAGAATTCCAAGGTTTGAACTATGTAGCATTAACAATTTCAAGTAGGAAGGAGATTCATTTCAGAATTTCAAGGTAAGCACAATCATCAAGAAGATTGAAAACCAAGTCACAATAATAGTTAATCATGCTGCGCTACTATAGTACAACAGCTATCCAACAAGCTAATCAACATATTAATCCTAATTACCAAGTTAATATGTCAAAGATTATCCATTATCATTTGCATTAATCATTAAGCCAAAAGAAGATTCAAGATGATTAAAGAACAAGCTCACAGGAATGAAATAGCATGCATTACAGAGATTTAGTTACTACATTAACCACTAATTATGTGGGTTTTTATTTAACCAATATATGAGTCGAAATGAAGATGGTAAACGACATGTTTTTACACTATGTTTGCAAGTAGGAATCAATGTAAATTGAAATCATAAGGTTTCCAGAATAGGTCACTGGTTCTTCAAAATTATAGTTTTCAATTGGTCTAAGTTGATTAGGTCGATCCCCTAATGATCCGGATCGATCCTCGGGTCAAAAAAATGACAAAACTGGTTTTCTGGTGTATGGGTCGACCCCTGGGGTCGACCCTTGTAAAAATGGGGTCTGGCAGCTGAATGGGTCGACCCCCACCATTTCTGTAGGATGGGTCGACCCCTGGGGTCGACCCCTATACTCCAGCGCATGGGTCGACCCCTGGGGTCGACCCCCTTGCAGGGACTGGATGAGTCGACCCTCCGGCCTGCAGGGTTGCCCAGAAAATGGGTTGACCCCAGGGGTCGACCCCTGCAAGAACAACAACGGCAGTAACTTTCGGAAAGCACAAAAACTCAACCAATTGTGGTCAAATTGAGTTGGAAACATAAACACATGCTATAGGAATCTTACTAGACCTATTAGGGTCATAAAACTACAATTTGAAAACACGAATTTCATCAGAATTCACAAGAATCACAACCTATTCTATGAAGAACACAAGAAGACTTAATTCTTGACATACTTCCACTAAATCTAAAAATTCTCCCAACATACACAACGGAATTTGGGGATTTTGGTGTCAAAAGAAAGCTAACAATATGCTGATTACATTATGTAAGTTAATTAGAGTTTGGTTGTTAGATCCTACCTCAAATCGGAGAAAGAATTCGAAACCCTAGAATGAAGAACAAGCTTGACAACAGCTCACAAAAAGCTCGATATCTCCACGGATACCTAATGAAATTTGGGGTTTTCAGTCCCATTGGATAGATCACGTCGAGCTGATCAAGATACTATATTTACAAGTCTCATTTAGTTAAGGGTACCTACCTTAATCGACGGATTAAAGGGTTGGAGATGAAGAACGACAAACTACCAACCCCCTCCACCAAAACGACGAATACTCCCAGATCTGGACTCCTCGTCGGCTGACCCGGCTACCAAATGAAACTAGAGTCGAAGAGCTACATTTCTATAGGTCATGGAGCTTCTGGAGCCTTCGGAGTTGGGAGTATTTGGCGCTGCAAGTTACGTGTTAGAAACGGCGCCGGAATCCCTGACTCGACCAAAGCTATGTCGGCAGCACGTTTTGGGGCTAGGTTTACCTCAAATTGATTGAGGGTAAATGTTCCTTACATTGTGGCCTTCCATTTTCCCCAGATCATTTGGTTGAGTAATAAGGTCGAATTTCACGTTTTAAGTTACGATTAGGTAAAGGTTAGGTAAAAGTCAAATGCGGGATTAAACCTCTGATTAGATAAGGTTACGTAATTAATTTGGGTCAAGTCCAGAAGACAAAATTGCTATAAAAATGATCTTTTACCCAATTACTATTTTTACAGATTTTTCTAAGGTAGTCGAATTTATAGGTTCTATTTCTAATGAATTAAATATTATTATTTTGAAATTCAAACATTAATTCACTTTAATTCAATTTTTAATTAATAAAAGCTCAATAAAACTTGATAAATAATCGGGGTATTACATTGCATACATCATGTTTAAACCATGCTGTTCAATAAAGCTCATTCATAAGCCCTTATAATGGAAGACTTTGAAAACTTATGTTTTGGATTTATGAGATTGATATCTCTTTGAAAATCTGGCTGAACTTCTTGGGTTTGGAGCATCCTTGAAAAATCTGTTAATTGAAACTCTTCTGCTCATGTCCTTGGGTCATTGACCTGAACTTCTCCTTGTTTGCCCCTGTGGTCTCCTTTTCATTCATTTCATAAGGTTCCATTTATTGAGGGGGAGCCTCCTTGTCATATGCATCATGCTGCATAGAAGGAGAAGAATTGTGCTCTTGCATTCATATTTCTGGTATCTGCATCTACATTCATACCCCTTCCCATAGTTTTTTATGATTCTACCAAAGGGGGAGATTGTTTGCCAAAGAGGGAGTATATCATTCAATCATTGCATGCAGGTTCCTTTTGATCATCTCTAACTCGTGCTTTTGCTGAAACTCTTAAAGGGGAAAATCATGTTCTTGCAAGGGGGAGAAATTGACTGAATTTTTATACATGCTATAATTTCTCAAACTATTTTCTTTTTGATGAAGTCAAAGGGGGAGAATAATTTGAGACATCAGAATGCCTCGCATCATCAGAATGACTCAATGTGTTGAAAGTGTTGCCATCATCAAAAAGGGGGAGATTGTTGTGCCCCTGTGGTTTTGATGATGGTTTTGATGATTGGTTTTTGATGAGAGTTAATCACTGTGAGTTATCTTGCTGTGTAAGTCATCATGCTGATTATTCAGTTATTTTCTGATCATAACTCAGTCTATCAAATGTTCAGTCATCTTGCTGCTCAGTTTAGTTTAACATATTTGATGTTCAGTCATGTTAATATGAACAGTAGTGGGTCGACCCACCCTTGCTGTTGCGTCGACCCATCAGAACAGTGACTGTCTGGGTATCAAAGTCTGTACATAAGCTTGATCGAGTAAGTCTGTACAACATGCCTTTGTGTTCATATCATGAAGTATGTACATCGGCATGCATTGCATCAAGTGTATACATTGGGTCATGCATTCACTATAGAGTCTACACATTGCTGGGTCTTATTCAATGTCTTCATGCATTCATCAAGTCTATACGCTGGAAGACAAAGTCTATACAGCGTCAACTCATTGGGCTGCAGCGTCAACTCAGCAAGTATGCACATCGCCTTCAGACTTTCAAGTCTATACACTCTATACTCATTCATGTCTATACAGCCATTTCTTCATTCAAGTCCATACACTCCTCAGTTCACTTCAATTGAAGTGTGTATATCATAGGCGTTCAAAGTGTGCACTTTGCCTAAGTCTGTACAGCCACTAGTCGCAACAAAGTCTGTACATTCGGTTCTAAAGCCTGAAGTCTATACATTGTTGTTTGCATTGTAAAGTCCATACATTGGTTGTTGTTCTTCAATGTCTATACACTGCCTTTAGGATTTAAAGTCTATACAGCCATTGCCTCATTTGTTGAAGTCAACACATTGGGCAAGTCTGTACGTTGTATTCACCTTCACAAGTCTATACAACGAAGTATATACACTGCAATGTACATACTTAAATCTTATGACTTCATTCTTGTTGCTGACATGAACAGGGTCGACGCTGGGAGCTTAAAGCATCCACGCATCAGTTGAAGAAGCCTTCACTGATATCCACAATCCTTCACTGATATCCACAATGTTAACTCCACGAAGCAGAGACCTTCACAAGTTATTTCACTGCGTCAACGCCAAAATAGAGCAGCGTCGACGCAGCAGTTACAAAGGGAGAGCCAATCGCTTACTGGATTACTCTGGTGCGTCAACGCATTCATCAAGTGGCGTCGACGCAGCAGGTCGATGGATCGACAAGGTGACCAGAGGGTGGACGCAGTTGCACAATGTGTCAACGCACTCCACACGAAACGTGAGAGGGCTGAAGCCATCTAAGTTCAGATGCTGGAACACCAATGCGTCAACGCAGCATGCTGAGAGCGTCGACGCATCACGCCCATCTGCTGAAGACTTGATCACTAGATCACTGATGCGTCAACACAGCAGGCTGATGGAGTCAACGCAGCAGACTTGAGTTTTGCTGGATGAATGTCTTTGAAGGCTGGGTCAACCCTTTGGAGCAAGTGTGTTGACGCCACCTCAACTCTAGTTGCTGAACGTACTAATGAAGGGCACATGATCCGAGGTGCCTGGCTCGTGATCCAAGGATGGACGAGATACCAGGATGCTGCCATGTGGTCCAAATGTTTAGGGCGAGAGCTGTGGAAGCCACACTCGCGCTAGCTGCTGCTATATATACGAGTCTTCATCCTCTGTAGAAGACTGATCGAAGAAGAAGCCTGGAGAGCAAAAAGCCCTTCGATCCAGAAAAAGAAAAGAGGAAGAAAAAGAGAAGAAGAAGAAATAGAAGAAGAGTGAGCCGGCAGAAGAAAAAGGGTTGCAGAGAAGAAGGAGAGAATAGCGTGAGAGAAATGGAGAGTAGAGGAGAAAGAAAGAGAGAGAGAGAGAGAGTTCGTGGAGAAGAAGGAAGAAGCTATTGAAGATCTATCCTCTGGCGTCTGGATTAAATCCAAGCCATATCTGCTCCTTTGAGAGCTACATTCTTGTTCTTCATTTACAGCCTTCCGATTGCTGTGTATTTTCCGTTTCTTATTTTTTTCTTTTTCATTTGGTTATTCTTGTTCTTCCGATTGCCCTGCTAGGGATCGGGTTTCTCCTGGTGGGTCAGGAGAAGGGAGATCTGATCTCCGGTTGCAAGTAGCTGGGAGCTACTTGTGGGTTCCCTCCGGTTTGGAGGAAGGGAGACTTGTCTCCAGTTCTGGGCTTTTGGGTTGCAAGTCCAGGGGTCCCTCCTGGTCTGGAGGAAGAGAGGTCTTCGACCTCTGGTTTCCAAGTGACTGGGAGTCACTTGGGGTGTCCCTCCGGTTGGGAGGAAGAGGGGAGTTTGTTCCCCTGGTCAAGCTGTGTGTTAGCACCTGTTGCAGACTGAGTCTGCTTGGTTCTAGCATTGGCTAGTGAAGCCTCACTCGGTTGGGAGTGAGGGGTGGATGTAGGTCTGGAGGACCGAACCACCTTAAAATTATTTGTGCAGTGGTTTGCCTTGCGTTAGCTCCATATCTTCTACCTCCCATTCACAGGTTGTGCATGCTTGGCTAGATGCATTATCTAGAGAGTTATTTTTGAGCATTGTATTCTGCTAAGTGTGTTTGGGTTGTTTAGCTCTGCCTTCGTTTCTGGTTGTTCAGGTGGCTGCATTGGTGCAGTCCAACTGTTTGTTCATTTGTTGCCTTATCATTTCATCTTGGAAAGCTCATTAGTCTTTATTCCGCATATCTGAGCTTTAGAGTTTTAATTTGGGCTATGTTTTCTAGAGGGATACATTCACCCCCCCTCTGTATCCGGGCCTAGCACCCTAACAGAGTGAACAGGGTTGATAAATCAATGGGTGGGCAGCACCCACATGCACATGGCACGAACAGAATCTCAGGCGGTCTTTCCGTGAAGTACGGGTCGGCCATAATCGGAGGGGAGCAGGGGACAAACCCAAATTGTTGAAACAAGGAGGTAAGACAGGATTGGGACAAAGAGAAGGTAGTGATGGAGCTCCCCACTTCTCGCGGCCTCAGGGATACTGACTTCATCGGAGAATGCTTCACCAGCTGCATCTCCTTCTTTTTCTGACGGTCTTCTTCTTCACTGAACAGCTTCTCAAAATAGATACAAAAATCTTCCATGTCACCCACTAGCCCCTTCAGTGGTGGCGGTGGGTCAAAAACATCACGAGCGGCATCAATCTTCACATCAACACAGGGCGGCGGCTTCTTCAAAGTGTCGGGCTACAAAAGGCCTTTTACAAAATGTTGACGGTAATCCCACGTCAGTAGCCCGGAGTCTCCCAGAATAGATAATGCTGAATCTCGGTAGCCAAGGCCTCTGTGGCCCATCTTTCTTCCTTTGGGGACAGGCTTAGTCCGCCCCTGCAATTGCGCGCTGAGGCTCAGGCCCGGCTAGTAGCCCAACTTCAGAATCATATGCCACCATTTCGAATCTGTAATCTTGGACTTAATCTTCACGTTCACTGACGCAGTGGCGGGCTTGCGTGACGCATATGCCCATGAATAATTTAAGTCCATCACTGAAAGAACTGGCATGTTACTTGGCCACACAGTGGGGAGAATCTTGTTTGTAATTGCATCAACTGACTGGACTGTGGAGATACTTTTCACCTTAACCACCCGACCTTGGAATGGAAACTTCAGGCATTGGTGGGTAGTTGAAGGTACGGCATTTAGACTGTCTATCCATGGACGACCCAGAATAGCTTTGAACATTAGGTCTATGTCCAACACGTAGAACTCCACATCCATTACGAGAGGCCCTAGCCCAGCCTGGACTGCCACGACCCCATGGCACGCTCGCCTGGAGTTGTCATAGGCTACAATTGTGGTCGGTGTTGGCTTAAGCATGTCTTCTGAAATGTTACAGGCATGCAGTGTACTCAGCGGACACACATTTATCGATGCTCCCGTGTCCACTAGGGCAGACTCAACGGCCACTTTGTTCAAAGAAATGGTAATGCACAGTGGCATCTGCCGTGCCTCTGGGGGTGCTAATTCTGACTCGGAGAAGGAAATGGAAGGCCCCCTCGTAATAGTCGCCAACACTGAGGGCAAGCTGTCCACTGCCATATCCTCGCTAACCATAACCTTCTGTAGAAAAGCCCGGAGGGCGTCCTGGTGTAGCGTGGATCTTTTGATCAACTCCAAAACTGATATCTTGGCCGGCATCCAGTCCAAGTGCTGTAGCAGGTCATACTTCGTTCTTGGCACGGGGTCTACCTCTTCTGCTTTGGCTGTAGAGAAGGGAACTTGGGGGTTGGGTGCAGACGCACCAGAGGAAGGGTAAACTCTATGAAATGGACGCCCGCTCCGAAGGGCGCATTGTCGTGCCGGCACGGCTATAGATGGGCCCCCGCTTGGCCCAGTGGGGTAGGTGGAAGGGGTAGAAATGGGGGTGAGGATGACGGAGGTTGGCCTGACGGGCCCTGGCGGAGTGGTGATGGGTGAAGGGTTAAGTAGAGGGGTGATGATGGAGGGTATGGCGGGTGATGGCGGAAGGACAGGCGGAATGGTAGGGAATGTGGCGGGTGAAAAAGGTGGTCGGGAAGGGATAGTGGGTGGAACGGTGGTGAAGGCGGTGGGTCGGAGAATGGATGGGACAAGAGGAGCGGGGGAATTGGTATGGTGGAAGGCCAGAAGGTGAGCGGGGGTCTCATCATCAAAGGACCACCCAGCGTTTGAGGCTGGGCGGTGGACTGCGTTCACCTGAGCCGATGCCGGCGGCTGTTGTTGTTGTTGCTGCTGAGGAGCGAGCAGATGTTCTGGCATGGGATTCTGATGAATCCCGAGGTCTTGCTGCTGTTGCTGCTGCTGAGGTGGTTGTTGTTGCTGGAGGGGTTGCTGGAACTGCTACTGCTGGGGTGCCGCCCGCTGCGGCCTGGCTTGTCTTCTCCTCTCTTTAATATCCTCAATTATCTTGTGCATTTGGGCCCAATCAATTCTCTGACCCTCATGCAGATCATACACCAAATCTCTAAACTGAAAGCATCTCTCTATCGTATGCCCACGCTACCGATGGTAGATGCAATACCTTGACTGATCGGTTGCCGGATTCCAATTCTGACATTTCGGCGGCAATTGGATGTCACCGGTGTACATTAGAGCTGAAAAGATGTCGGGGAGGGTTTCTGGAAGTGGAGGATAGTTGACCCTCTTGGGTCCAGGCCGAGCATGCCCATAACCAGAGGTAGGAGGAACGTTTTGGTACTGGGGTGGCTGTTGAGGCTGTGGTGGCGGAGGTGGTTATTGCGGGTACTGAGGAACTGGGAAAGTGGGTCGGGGAGCTTGCGGAGCGGCGAACTGGGGGTTGCGTGGGGTTTGCTGGAAACGGGGTGAAGCGGGCTGGTTAGGGAATTGAACACCCTTGACCTGCTCATTGACTTGAACTCCCTCAGTAATTGGGCCCTGGGATTTGCGGGTAGTTTTGGATTTCTGGGCTTTGAACAATGAATGGATGGGGGAGTCTTTAAATTGGGTCTGGATAAACCAGGCCCGAATGTACAACTGGTGCATGTTAGAAATGTCATTCATTGCCAAAATATTTCGGAACGTCGGGGTAGCATTATAAATCAACAATTTAACCTTTTCTTCTTCCAGGATCTGCCCGGGCACACGCGAGGCCATCTGCCTCCATCTATCGGCATATGCTGTAAAGTCTTCATCCGGCTTCATTTTTTCTGCAACCAGCTCGGTGAAAGAATACTCGGGGCCAACCCGATCCTGGAATCTCTAGATGAAATTCTCCTTGATGGTCTTGAAACTTTCGGCCTCCTCGAGAGGCAATGTATATAACCACTCTAGGGCGACCCCTTTCAAGGATCGGCGGAATAGATACGCCATCAAACCGTCATCGTGCTGGAACTGCGCCAATTCATAGAGAAACTCCCTGACATAGATGAACGGGTTACCATTCTCGTCATACTTCCGGTACACGGGGTGCTCGGACTGGGGTGGGAAACGAATGTCCCTGAAATTAGGAATGTGGACATCAGCCAAAGACTGCGGGCCGACCTGCTTATGGAAGAGGTCAATCCGCTGCTGCATGGCTGCCCATTTGTCCAAAAGTTCCCATTCCCGGGAAGGAGGAGATGCAGCAGGAAGGATGGAACCGGAGTACGGAGCCGAAGGGTATACAGACTGAGAGGGGAGCCCATAAGATGGATAATGGGCCAAGGAAGGGCCCATATCTGCCTGAGCCAACTGGGCGGCCCCTGGTTGCAGACGGACAAAATCGGCAGGGGCGACGAGGGCCTGCGGCATTGAAGTGAAGGTGGTGTAAGGATCAACATAAGAGCTGGAGGGGACCTAGGTTTTCCCCTTATCAAGCGGCTGATGGGCCGAGGTAGAAGCTTGGCCTGCCTTCATGGCGGAGAATCGAAGATCTTGAGGGTAAACGGGGGTGAGATCAATGGTGGTGGCAGCAGTCGTGCCAGAGGAAAGCACAGAAGGCGGGGCATCGGCCCCTTGTAGAGCTTGTTTCAACAGGTGGAGGTAAGTGGGATCCAACTGTGCCATCATATGAAGAACCTGACTGGCCGAGCCGTGAGTTGAAGAATCTGAGAGGGAGGGTTGGGCACCCTCAACAATAACGGTCGGGAGAGGAGGGGCAGTCCCCTCTCCTCCCTGCACATGAGCGACCCTAGATGGGTCCTCCAGAAGTCCCCGAGGGAGAGAATCCTCCTGGGAATGAGAGAAGTTGTAGGACGACATGGTGGGTGGTGAATCAAACAGGGGATTAAAGTAGGAGATGAAATGAGAGTTGCCCCTAAGAGATGGTTCTAAGGGGAAGAAACAACTCCACATACACTGATGACAATGGGGGGAGGAGCAAGCAAGCAGCCCTAAGTAGGGATCTAAAACAAACAACTCAAATCAAATGCAACAACGGAGGGGAGAGCTGAGATGAGAATCAACAAATTAATGCAAATAAGTTTCAAATGATGCGTGCAGGATTTTATGAATTCTCCATTCTTGGATCTTAGTGAATTAATTAAGATTTAAGTTCACTCCACCACAAGGTATCTAGCCAAGGTAGGGAATGGGCAACTGGCTGACACTAGATGACTCTCTCTCTCTCTCTGATGCAAAACCCTAGAGTGGGGGGTGGAACGGTACACCTGCCCAGCGTCCGTGTGGGAATCCATGGCTCACGGGGGCTTACGGAGGCCCTCAGTAAGGTCCCTTAGTCGGCTCCAAGGAATATGGAGATGAGAGGAAACCCTACCTAGGTAGGAATGCAACTACTAATGAAAGGTGTGTATGATCCTATGTGCACCGGAGTGCATGCAAAGTCTAACCTAGATCTAGCAAGCATTGGCAATCAAGCAAATGTAAGAAAATGAGATGAACACAACCATGCAGTAATAGAACAACAGCAGGGGGAGATCAAACAGCACCAAATATATATGTAATGATACGAACCAATGATCAAGATACTAGCCTCGGGTGCACTGTAGCAGTAAAGGACGGTCTGATGGAGACCTCTCAGTGTTTCACACGGTCTACGATAGACCATTCAGGGAAAGCAAACGGTCTGGAGTGGACCGTTTATGATGTGACACGACCCCTTGGACCTGAAAATTTGCAAGCAATCGAACCGAACGGCGGACCCACTCAAGTGAACTCACTCGCGTCGCACACACCCGAGTCCGTAGGTGGACCGGCGATAGTGGTGAGGGTCCGAGGATGGACCTCACCTTTTCGGAGGTTTGACTAGCATGGACTGTACCCCTAAGGGTTTGGGATGCCCCAATTCCGTGGGCGGCCAGCACGCCAAGGGCGTGGGATGTAGTGACTCTCTCTCAACTCGCTCCGCGGTGGCACTCAAATTGATGATATTTTGAGATCGGGCGCTCACTCACCGACCGACGGCACTAAGCAGCAATACTAAACAAGCCAAGCAATTCTAGTAGAGTAGGGCAACCCGAGGCTCACCTGATCGGTGTGAAGACACCGATCCCAGTCGGAGACGAGGGCGAGCGGGGAAGTGTGGATTCCCCGCACACTGCGCCGATGAAGCTTGATCCCTGTTTAATAATTACAATCACTACACCTCACACAGGAGGGTGGACTTGGGGTGGAGATTTTTGTATTATAAGTCAAACACTACCTCTGCACAGGGAGGGGCGCTAAGCCGGCCAGGCGGGGAGGGGAGATAAGCTCGATCGCGCCGACGGAGCACCCGGCCGAATCTGCCCGGGTAAGGGACAGCAAGACAGGGGGTCGATGTAGTCGCCGCTGTGAGCACTCCCGGACTCAGAACTTGATGAGACTTGTGCCAAAATGTCACTGACGTACCCAGGTACGACTGTGATTTTTTTTGGTGGTCCTGAAGTCGTCGCTGGCAGGAACGGGCTCTGGAACAGGTCCCCTGCGTGCAGAAGTAGACTGTTCCCAGGGGCAGCAGCGGATGGCCGAAGTCACCACGGCGGCTCCCAAAATCCAAATGAGGCGAGACCAAGTCGAGGACGTCCGTGGATGAGTCTTCTTCGAGCATCAACCAAGAAAAGCACCAGAGGATGTCGGGGCGGTGAGGAAGAGTCAGTTGAGTGAGGGGCTATCGGGGCAGGACCTAAACGGACTGTCTGCGCACCCGGGGGAAAAAAATGGAAAAGGCACTTCCTGATGCCTAAAGGGACGACACTTTTTGGTAGTGGTGGATGACTCGTGGTTGCAGCTCTCGACCAAGTGGTGCCTCCAGAAGTTGAAGCATGTGGCCGTGGTAGAGGTTCGAACAGGGGGGCAGAAACTGGGACAGGCAGCTTCTGATCTCATGCAGCAGGTTGCAGAGAGTGCCCCTACCGCTCCTGGACTCCGAATCACAAACCGCCAGAGTTTCTGGAACCGTAGACGAGCCCTCTTTGCAGCAAAAGTGACAAGGAAGCCGTCTGATGTCAGAGAGGACTGGGGGACTCAGAAGTGCGGAAGCAGGTCATTACAGACTGTGGGAGGCAGACCCGCGCAGCCGAGGGAGAAAAATGAGAACTTTGGGCTCCAGATGCAAACGTGGTTCTGCTTCTTGATTCTGATAGAGGACTGGGGGAGGAAGAACTTTGTAGAAGGGCTCGTAGCCTGAATCTTCCGCCGTTTGTCGTGGTGCAGCTTCTAACCGGGCTCAGGTACTCTGCAGAGGGAGCCCAGCGTAGTCGGGGGAGAATTGGCACCACGATCTGTAGTGAAGTCGGAACGAGACGATTCCACCTCGCCTGCGAAGAAGACTGGAAGACCTTTCCGTCTATGTATGGTGCACCTCCAGATGATGTCGGACGGCACCGAGGCAGTCTCTGCAAGTCGGGCTCCAACTGCTGCCTGCGAATTGAGATGGATGGATAGGGTGATAAAAGGTGATGGGAGATGGAGTAGATGGGGTGGGAAATGGGGTGGATGGGTGTGGGGGTGACACCTAACTATGTGGGGGTCTATTAGGGGGTGATTCAAGGTGTTGGAAGGGTAAAAAGGGGGCTGGGAGGTGGTCTAGCAAGTGGAGGGAGGGGGAGATGCGAATTTGGGTTGGGAAGGAGAGAGGGAGGAGAGATGTCTCCTTTGTTTTGAATGGTGGGTTAATGGAGGGGTTAATGGGGGCCTAGGGAATGAGAAGGGTTGCCTTGGGGAGGGGAAGGGGTGTTTGGGAGAAGGGATTCTCCCTTGGGAAAATGAAAGGTTGTATGGGGAAGGGGAAAGGTTGCTTGGGAGGAGGGAGAGGTGCCTAGGAGAAGGGGATTCCACCTAGGGGTTGGAGGGGACTTAAATGGGAGGTATGGGGAAGGGGGAGGGGTCTTAATTAGAGGTGAATAGGGAGGAGAGAGAGTGAATTTCGAATTTTGGGGTGGGGATGAGAGAGAATGGGGTTCGCCCCCTTTAGAGAGAGAGAGAGAAATAGAGAGAGAGAGCTAGAGAGAGAAGGAGGCACAATTCTTATGGATAATTCTTTTCTCAATAATTCATTAGCTCCAAATGGTGGGAGTGGGGTCCTATTTATAAGATTCCTATAATTTAACATAAGTCCCTGAATTTTGGACTACTAACACTAAACCAAGGGGAAGGGGGCGCCCCTGGGCCTAGCCCATATAATTGGGCCCAATAACACACATACTGACATAATACTTAGGTAAATAGCTACCTAACCTAGGTATTGGACTCAAATAAAAGGAAAAGTACATGATAAGAAAATGAAAATTACATCATATGACTCGAAATAAAGTGGTGAACAAGATGTAGCATAGGTGGCGAGCATTGGGATCCTCGATCAAATGAAATTGCTGGTGATGTCCTCATCATACCCCCGGGGTGCGGAAAACTCGACTCCGTCGAGTATGGGCCCACCGGGGAAGTGGTCCTCTCAAGCAGCTCAGAGTGAGCCTCAACCTCCAAACTCAACCCTGCGTCCGCAACCAGGGGACGGTCTTTCATCCTCTCGAGGTGGCTCAGGCGCACCCTCTTGCTGGCGATGGAACCCTGCTTGCCTAGTACTGCCTCCGTGTGCACATGTCGGACTCTCAGGCTGATTTTTGGTGGCGCTCCGAGGGTGTCTCTATCAAAGGAAGATAAAGGCTCGAGGCACTCACTAGGATCCGCCGCGGTGCCCATATAGGGTGCCGGATCCGCCACGTGAAAAATGGGGTGAATCCCAAAACCCATTAGTAAGTCCAACCCGTTAGCCGGGTTGCCAAAGTCACTCGGAACTTGGGAAGGTCCAAGTCCTCGTGCCCTCGAATTGGAGGTGACCCTAGGGTAGAGCCACTCCAATGTCATCATCACCAGATCACCTACTTGGAATTCCAAGTGGCGCTCGCGAGCTCTTGTCCGCTCTTTGTGAACCTCACCGCTCGTCGAGAATTGCTTGTGTGTATGCTCATACCATGCATTATGATGTGGTGAGTGGGTGTGAAAGTGGATAGTGTGCAAAGGTGGACCGGGGCAACCATAAATTGACCTATCATGCTTTGATGCCATGTGGACCTTGATGAACTTAGGTGGACCAGGGCAGCCATAAGTGGCCCTATCATGCATGGACTTCATAACAATGGTCGGAGGGCCGGGGCATCCATAGGGGAATCTATTGCGCATGGGTATATCAAATGCCGGGGGTCCTGGACATCCATGAATGCTCCTACTATGCTTAAGACCCATGATGAATGAAGGTGGACCATTACAACCGAATATGGACCACTTATGTTTCCAACTTGACATGTGGGTGTTATGAATGAAAGGACCCGACTTACTAATCATGTCAAGTGGTGGGAGATGCCAAGACATAGGCATTCCTACTCCAAAGATGATTTCTATGTGAGAGGTTGTGGGATGACCTTTGAACTTCCATTTGAAAGGATCAAAGGGATCTAAGAAGGTTGGTAGCACAGAGTGAGACACTTCCTTAATCCTTATGTGAACATTACCCAAAGTCATGGCTCCCATGGTGTAACCCGAGTCTAGGAAGGGGTGGATTTGATCCATTATGGTTGGTTGGGGTAGGGAAAGGTGGGTGGTGGGTAAGGTGGTTGGGCCACATGGGTATCTGTACTCCCATTGGAATGGGTCAAAGGGATCATTGTAAGGGCTACCTAGAGAGAGGAACTCCATGTCCCCAAGGTCTTCACAAGATGGTGAGTCATCCTCCTCCAAAGTAATTGGTCCAAGACCTCTAGTGAGTTGACCGTTTAAGGCATTTGGGGTCTCAATGGGTGGGGAGTAGATAGGAGTGGGTTCTTCCTCCAAGGGGAGAAATAGAAGAATCTCAATAGTGCAATGCCCACTCGTGCAAACGGAAGTGATGGAGCCAATGGTGGGGTGGGCAAAGTTAATGGTGCTCGGCTCCGAAGGTCCCATGGCAAGCAAGCCGGTCAAGTGGGCTTGCCAATATAGGCAATCTACTAGGTCTCCCAAGTCTCCCGTGAAGTAGAAGGTTTGTAAAGTGACATGGGGAGACTGGGTGGGAACAATTTGGGATTGATATCCCAATGGTGGTGAGCTCAGGAAGGTGGGACTTTGCTTGAGCCATTGGAGTATAGACTCGTCTATGGTGAGGGTGTGCGGCTCATGAGGACCCGGACTAGGAGGGGTGGGTGAGTTTTGTGGCTCCTCCTCCTCAATGGTGTGGGCTTGGGTTCCCTCGAGGGTCGGGAGGGGGTCTAGGTCGGTCTTTACTTCCAAGGGATCAGGTGTTTGGATCATGGGCTCCTCTTCCAAGGGGAGGAATGGGTCTTTTGGTGGAGTGGAGATAGCCGGCTTATGGTACTCCCGGGGTGGTGAACATGGACGGGCTTGGGTTAGGCTTGATAGGGGAAGTACTTGGATTGGAGTTGGGGGTGGGGGTGGAAAAGTGGTTTGTTGAGGAGGTCCGGATTGGGGTGCGTAGATCTTTCTAAGATCATCCCTCATTTCAACCCAAGATTCAATGGGTGCTTCCCCTTTGGCTTCTCTCAAACCTACAATGTACTCCCATTCTTTCCTAGCTTGGCGCCAGAGCAAACTCTTGGCATAGTTGACTTGGATAGGCCCTGACAGGGTGAATCTCCCAAAGTGTCTGTCTATGGACTTCTCCCATTCTTGATATATGCTTGGGCAGGATCCATCAAACACAAAAGCCGCTAATGGGTCTAAGGATGGCGAATAGGCTAAGTAGGAAGTGGTCATGATGAACGGGTGATGAATGCAATGGCCCTAGGACAAGACTTAGTAGAGACAAGTCTAGAACTTGCTCTGATACCAAATTGATGTGACACGACCCCTTGGACCTGAAAATTTGCAAGCAATCGAACCGAACGGTGGACCCACTCAAGTGAACTCACTCGCGTCGCGCACACCCGAGTCCGTAGGTGGACCGGCGATAGTGGTGAGGGTCCGAGGATGGACCTCGCCTTTCCGGAGGTTTGACTAGCTTGGGCTGTACCCCTAAGGGTCTGGGATGCCCCAATTCCGTGGGCGGCCAGCACGCCAAGGGCGTGGGATGTAGTGACTCTCTCTCAACTCGCTCCGCGATGGCACTCAAATTGATGATATTTTGAGATCGGGCGCTCACTCACCGACCGACGGCACTAAGCAGCAATACTAAACAAGCCAAGCAATTTCAGTAGAGTAGGGCAACCCGAGGCTCACCTGATCGGTGTGAGGACACCGATCCCGGTCGGAGACGAGGGCGAGCGGGGAAGTGTGGATTCCCCGCACACTGCGCCGATGAAGCTTGATCCCTGTTTAATAATTACAATCACTACACCTCACATAGAAGGGTGGACTTGGGGTGGAGATTTTTGTATTACAAGTCAAACACTACCTCCGCACAGGGAGGGGCGCTAAGCCGGCCAGGCGGGGAGGGGAGATAAGCTCGATCGCGCCGACAGAGCACCCGGCCGAATCTGCCCGGGTCGGGGACAGCAAGATAGGGGGTCGATGTAGTCGCCGCTGTGAGCTCTCCCTGACTCAGAACTTGATGAGACTTGCTCCAAAATGTCGCTGACGTACCCAGGTACGACTTTGATTTTTTGTGGGTGGTCCTGAAGTCATCGCTGGTGGGAACGGGCTCTAGAACAGGTCCCCTGCGTGCAGAAGCAAACTGTTCCCAGGGGCAGCAGTGGATGGCCGAAGTCACCACGGTGGCTCCCAAAGTCAGAATGAGGCGAGAACAAGTTGAGGACGTCCGTGGATGAGTCTTCTTCGATCAGCAGCCAAGAACAGCACCATAGGATGTCGGGGCTGTGAGGAGGAGTCCGTTGAGTGAGGGGCTATTGGGGCAGGACCTAAACGGACTGTCTGAGTGCCCGGGGAAAACAAAATGGAAAAGACACTTCCTGATGCAGAAAGGGACGCCGCTTTTTGGTAGTGGTGGATGACTCGTGGTTGCAGCTCTCAGCCAAGTGGCGCCTCCATAAGTTGAAGGATGTGGCCGTGGTGGAGGTTCGAACAGGGGGGCAGAAACTGGGACAGGCAGCTTCTGATCTCATGCAGCAGGTTGCAGAGAGTGCCCCGACCGCTCCTGGACTCCGAATCACAAACCGCCAGATTTTATGGAACTTTGGATAAGCCCTCTTTGCATAAAAACTGACGAGGAAGCCTTCTGATGTCGGAGAGGACTGGGGGACTCAGAAGAGCGGAAGCAGGTCGTTGCAGACTGTGGGAGGCAGACCCGCGCAGCCGAGGGATAAAAATGAGAACTTTGGCCTCCGGATGCCGAACGCGGTTCTGCTTCTTGATTCTGATAGAGGACTGGGGGAGGAAGAACTTTGTAGAAGGGCTCGTAGCCTGAATCTTCCGCCGTTTATCGTGGTGCAGCTTCTAACCGGGCTCAGGTACTCTGCAGAGGGAGCCCAGCGCAGTCGGGGGAGAATTGGCACCACGATCTGTAGTGAAGTCGGAACGAGACGATTCCACCTCGCCTGCGAAGAAGACTGGAAGACCTTTCCGTCTATGTATGGTGTACCTCCAGATGATGTCAGACGGCACCGGGGCAGTCTCTGCAAGTCAGGCTCCAACTGCTGCCTGCGAATTGAGATGGATAGGGTGATGAAAGGTGATGGGAGATGGAGTAGATGGGGTGGGAAATGGGGTGGATGGGTGTGGGGGTGACACCTAACTTTGTGGGGGTCTATTAGGGGGTGATTCAAGGTGTGGGAAGGGCAGAAAGGGGGCTGTGAGGTGGTCTAGCAAGTGGAGGGAGGGGGAGATGCGAATTTGGGTTGGGAAGGAGAGAGGGAGGAGAGATGTCTCCTTTGTTTTGAATGGTGGGTTAATGGAGGGGTTAATGGGGGCCTAGGGAATGGGAAGGGTTGCCTTGGGGAGGGGAAGGGGTGTTTGGGAGAAGGGATTCTCCCTTGGGAAAATGAAAGGTTGTATGGGGAAGGGGAAAGGTTGCTTGGGAGGAGGGAGAGCTGCCTAGGAGAAGGGGATTCCACCTAGGGGTTGGAGGGGACTTAAATGGGAGGTATGGGGAAGGGGGAGGGGTCTTAATTAGAGGTGAATAGGGAGGAGAGAGAGTGAATTTCGAATTTTGGGGTGGGGATGAGAGAGAATGGGGTTTGCCCCCTTTAGAGAGAGAGAGAGAGAAATGGAGAGAGAGAGAGCTAGAGAGAGAAGGAGGCACAATTCTTGTGGATAATTCTTTTCTCAATAATTCATTAGCTCCAAATGGTGGGAGTGGGGTCCTATTTATAAGATTCCTACAATTTAACATAAGTCCCTGAATTTTGGACTACTAACACTAAACCAAGGGGAAGGGGGCGCCCCTGGGCCTAGCCCATATAATTGGGCCCAATAACACACATAATGACATAAGACTTAGGTAAATAGCTACCTAACCTAGGTATTGGACTCAAATAAAAGGAAAAGTACATGATAAGAAAATGAAAATTACATCATATGACTCGAAATAAAGTGGTGAACAAGATGTAGCATAGGTGGCGAGCATCGAGATCCTCGATCAAATGAAATTACTGGTGATGTCCTCATCAGTTCAGGAGCAGGGAGTAACACCAGAAAATAGAGAAAACCCACAAAATGTTGAAATGATTGAAGAATGAGACTCAAAAGCGTACCTGGATGGGGCGGTCTTTCGACAGACCATTCAGAGTCTATGACGGACCTGAAACAACCGTCGAATATCAACAGAATTCACAGATGTAAAAATAGCAACGTACCTGAGCCAGCAAAGGTGAACGGTCCGTATCAGATCGTTGGAAGAAGGGGATGGTTTGTGGAGAACCGTTGGGTGGCTGGCACGACAGGAGCTCTAAAAGGATCACGGGACGGCCAATTCCGAGCCGTTCTAACAAGCAGGCGGCTCTCAGAAGACCACTTCAACTCCGGAGGATAGAAACGTGAGATGGGCCAAAGAACAACCTGGAACACTCAAAGAAAGAGACTAACGGAAACACACAACGAGGTCAGCAAAACATTAACACGATGGGCGCTAGGAGTCCCACCATGATCGCCAAAAAGAGGGTGTTGACATGTTTTTCCTTCCCTTCCCCTTTGGATTACCCCTCCAATCCCTTCTTTACTATGTTAATGTAAGGAATTGAACGATGTGTAAATAACAGGGGGAAGGATGTGGAATGTGTGTGATCGCCACCAAGGTGCCGAATGTAAGCAAGTACACCGTACCTTGGAAAGAAAAGGGAGACACTCGCCTAGAATAGCACTGTAGTAATGCGTGGTTCTTGATGAGCTACCCTTATGATACGCGGTCACTCGACAGACTGCCCGTCAGCGCTGGGACGAACACGGGACGAAGAACAGCTGGATTGCAGAACGGTTCAGTATCCATCGCTGAACAGAACGGGACGGCCGATGGACGGCCGCCCTATCCCTAGAACGGACAGATGTAGACCGCGCTGTACCACCAACTTCCAAAATGTGGGATCTCGACCTCCACCCTTCCCGGTCAACCAGGAGGAATGGGCCTCGTGTTGCGATGATGCTGACCTACGAAAGAGGGTGTAGAACACAAAAAGGAACCCAATATCAGAACGGCAACATGTAGTAAGTGCCAGAATGGAAAGAAATGAGCATAACTAAACGGAATGGGGAATGCCTGAGAGGTTTTAAACCCCTAGGGGCACCAAAAATGTGGGAGGATGTGTGTAATGTGATAAGACAATGAAGAAAAACAGATGAAAGAAAGGAGAACGATGCATGCAATAAGAAAACAGACGATGGGACTAGTGAACTAATGACTCAAACAAACGGTGTACTCCCTGAACCGGAGGCCTATGCGGACGTAGAAGGCCTCCCTCCCTGTCCTGGGTCGCTCAACAATCCGGCAGAGCTTCACCGTCGACCCGAAAATCTTCCCCCCTTTTCAAAGCTTGCCCTTAGGGTCTATTTATAGAGCCTAAGAAGCCAGCCCCGAAATTAGGGTTCCCAATGAATATCAGCTCGAGATATCAAAAGAAAATCCATAGATAATGCAATTATCTTCCAACCAGTCGAAACGGCACCTCATTTGGTTAAGAAACCACGGAGAAATGGTGGGAACAAGTTAAGGATAAAACCACGGATAGTGAGAGAAAAACCCTTAATCTTTTAGCAATCGGACCATTACGTAGCCATGCAATAGACTGCCCAGTCCATTGCACGATCTGTCTCCAGACCGTCCAACCTGTCGGTGGAAATTAAATAAATGAGAAATATTATCCAAACATCCATCAAACTGATCGAAGTTTTCACCGTTGGACTCTCGTGCATTGGGCGGTTCTTAACGGACCACTCAGCTCATGGAATGGCCATATATCAACCGTCCAATGCCTTTCGGTGATAAATCAGACTAAATTAGATAATTAGATAATTATCTGAATAACTAATGACTTTGGGATTCTGAGAACTGAACGGTCACAAGAATACCGTTCCATGTGTCTGGACGGCCATCTATGCACCGTGCAAAAGCTTCGTCGGTGGAAATTCAGAAAAAACACCTTAATATCCAAAAATAGACAAACGGTCCATTGTCAACCGGTCATTTACAGAACGGTCACGTGACAAGCCGCACAATGGCTGGATGCTTTGAAAATTAATAAAACGTGATAAATCAAGCAAAACAAAGGCCCATTAAGCCCTGAATTGAAGCAGACCAAGTCAGGGAGGGGGGTATCCATAAAATAGGCCCAATAAGCTGCCTGAAAATAGCCCACTGAGCCATGGACAACTTGAGGCATCAACAAATGATGGTAAGAAGAATGACTCAACTTATCGGCAAAAAATGGGTGTCAACAATGGGCAGGCCCAAACTTATTGGATAAATATGGAGAGACTGTTAATGCAGCGACATCAACCCCCAATCGGTACTTGGGATGACATGAAAATCAAGTTGAGCACATACCGCCAGCATCTCATAGATAAATGGCAAAGTCTCTCCCAAGGGAACCGGTCTGTGACTGAGTACACCGCCGAGTTTGATGAGTATTATTTACGGTGTAGAGTTACGGAAGAGAGCACCATGACCATCTCGCGCTTTCGAAGAGGTCTGCGGCCGAACTACCAATATGAACTTTTTCGTCGTAATGTGACCACTTTGGAACAGGCGTATCAGGTTGCTCTCGAATTGGAGCAATTTGAGGCCGAGTTTGAGCCTACCCATCGGTTGGGCCCCTTTCCCCTTCGTAGTGTCGAGCCCTGTGGCTCTTCAGGCATGTATCCGAGGGCCCCCATGGCTTGACCTTAGGAGCCCACTCATCCCAAGCCATTCGCTCCTAGGCCTCGCCCTCCACCCCCGAGGGATATCCCTCCTCGTCCCCAAGCCACGGCACCCACGGCCCGTCCACCGGCACCCGCACCTGTTGCTCTTCCGTTGTTGCCTACTCCTCCTATCCGACGGGAAGATAAGGGTAAGGGACCTTTGATCGGGGAGCCTAGTGGATCACGGCAGTAGTGTTATCGCTGAAATAAGTTTGGCCATTTCGCCAACCAGTGTCCCACTCGCCAGTCTCTTGTCATTGGGGACACACAGGTCGGGGACGCCACCTCTTCAGATCTTGTGTTAGTCAGCTATGAAGCAGATCCGGAGCTAGCTGACGTGTTCTGTGAGACTGAAGATGATGGCCAGGATGCCCAGCATTCGGACGATACCCACTTGGGGGTCGTCAGGTGTATTCTCACCCAGTCACAGCCCAGTGATGACTGGCGTCGGACCACCATCTTTCATACATACTGTAGGCTGGGCGGGCAAGTGTGTAATGTGATTATCGATAGTGGGAGTTGTATCAATGCAATCTCCACGGGCGCTATCTCACGTCTTGGTCATACTCCCGTGGACCATCCTTGCCCCTATCGAGTATCATGGGTGGATTCCACCTCCATTCCGATCAAGCTGCGGTGTTTGGTCCCACTGCAGTTCCATGCCTACAGTGATGAGATCTGGTGTGATGTCCTCCCCATGGAGGTGGGCAGTATTATTCTTGGTAGGCCGTGGATATTTGATCGAGATGTCACACTCCATGGCCGGTCGAACACCAGTACCTTCGACCATGGTGGCCAGCGGATTACCCTCCACCCCTCTCAGCCCGAGAAGCCTTCAGTTAGGGGTCCTACTGGTCCTAGTACTCTGGAGCCTTCCGTCCCGGGACCCAGTGCCCCATCCCCAGCTAGGGCCATGACCGTTACATCGAGCACATGCGAATCCTCTTCTAGGAGGTTGATGGTGATTAGCTCCCGAGAAATGGAGCGGGAGGCTAGTAGGGGCAGCCCTGTGTTTGCTATTACGGTCCGAGAGGTGGAGCCAAAGTCCGAGGGTGAAATCTGTTCGCGACCTTTTTCTTTCTTTCGCGGGTCGATCGACCAACTGACTAACTGGTAGTCAAATGATCGATTGACGACGCAGGCGTGCCAGTCACATGAGTGACGATTTTATGATGCGCTCATTTTGACCCATGTCGGGCGAATGTGAGGTTCGGTCGGGACCAGCAGTCCGCCATACCATAAAGGCTATGGCGTTAATTACATCCCCTACGAGGAGGGAACACCTTTGATTAATTACCGAGATAGCGGGCTGTCGAAGCCGAATTAAAAAGAGCTACATGATGATCATGACGAAGGCATGCAGGATGCATATATTTATCGTGCAGAAGATGCATAATTCATAGAATTAGAGATCCTTGATACGCGGCGGAGGACGTAGGTTCGAAGACCACCATCGCGCATAGCGATGACTTCCGATCGGGCGTAACCTGACCTTCTATCAACGCCATTCGATATACCCGAGGATCTATGCATGCGTGCTTGCATACATGACATTCATGACTATATTAAGCATGACCATAAAATTACAGAAGCAAATGGTGATCAACCACGTTTATTACTCCCCATGAGGAAGGGGGGGAGGCAACATAAATATAATAGCGAAAGCAAAGTGCTAACGGACATGGTAATGAAGATATGATAACAATATAGTTCGGGCTCGCTTGGCCCCTCCGTTATTCAATTTATTACCCATTGTGATTTATTAACGCCAACCCCGAGGGACGAGATCCGCTCGAGGGCAAATGAGCGATTAAAGCAACAAGAGGTTTCAAAACCGGCGCGACCATGTAAGGAAGGTTTATACGGCGCGATAACGCATAGGCATAGCATCTTAATCCGACGTGGCCATCATGAATGTTAATATGGCGCGAAGGCCTGGGGCGCGCCGATTTAGGGCGCGCCAGAAAGGTGCAAGCAAAAAGTTTTGAAATATGAGTCTAAGGCTAATCCGGCGCAGGGGGGTACCGCACCGGATTAGGGCGCGCCGGCTAAGGCCGCGCCGTTCTAGCCTTATTTTTTATGAATTCTGAATCATTTGAGTTTGTTAAGTTTATGTTGAGGGTTTTGAAGCCATTTGAGGCCAATTGTTTGTTAAATTGAAGTCTAGAACCCTCTAAGAATGACGTGATAAGCCAGTGCGAGGTTCCTACTCGAGCACCGGGATAATTGGGTCCAAAATGAGTATTTCGTTATGGTTTATTCATTATTAATCTGTCCAGAATTGGACAGCATTTCCCCTGAACCTGAAGAGTTGCAGGGGAGAAGCGGGGTCATGTTCATTCATGGAACAAGCCCCTAAACCGCCGGTCTACATGAAGGCAGCTAGCAAACCCCATTGGATAGGATACCCCGAGGACTAGCCTGCTAGGGGCACCAAGGTTCCATAAGGGAAAAGACAGAGAGATGAAGCCATTGATGATGGGAGCATCACCCCGAGGACTAGCCTGCGAGGGGTGGACAACCCACAATTTGTGACTCATCCCGCAGAGGAACTGACCATCAGGAGAGTGGAGCTCCGAGGGCTAGCCAACGAGGAGCACCCGTCCCCGAGTCTCGATCGGGTCCTAGATTGTCGGGGCTGAGCTGATTGAGCTAGGACCCCATTATTATCTACTGTGGCCCCGAGAGGACGTCTACCATCAGGAGGTAAAGCCCCCGATCGCCTAGCAATTTCAAAAAAGGCAAGAGGGAATGTCCCTCTCCCCGGGTGGTCGGGACGATGAGAAAACCTCGGAACAGTTTGGATGATCATGATGCACAGATGCAGTAAATGCATAAACGAGACAGGCTCGTTGCAGGGGCATATGCTCGAACAACTGGAAAGCAACGTTCATGGGATGGACCCTATGCATGGCGGAAAGAGGCACGCACAGAAGCATGACTCCATCCGAGAAGAGAAAGGGATGCGAAAACCCTTGAATCAAACGTGAGAATGATCGAAAGAAAAGCCCCCGGGGAGGGGGTGTCTCTGTAGCCCACGATGATTCGGGGCACGATGTAGACCTCGGAGAAACCGGAATTAGAGCTGTGCGGAGAAGAGCTCAGACACACGCATTGGCATGGATAAAAGAGGGGCTGAGGATCATTCATTCGATCTATTCATTTGAGCATTCACACACGCATATATGTTACCATCCCAGAAATGGGAATGGTTTAGCATTCACATGGTGAGAGTACAGCACCGGCACCATTGCTCGGTCGCCGTTCTACAATATCATAGGCAGAGGACGCTCGGAGCGCAACAACAGGGGATTAACAAAGAAAAGAAATCACGTAGAGGGGGGAGGAGAATCGACTCATATCATCGTCGCTCCTCCCCCCCTCGCTTACATTCGATGGGTGGAAGTCTCAGAAGAGAGATCTGCGGAAAATAGGAAAAGAATCAGCACCCGCGCCCACCTGTTCCTGAAATAGGGTATCGTAGAGGAAGAAGACGACCGGCCGAAGCTCCTCCGAAGGAACCCCAAGACTCTCTACTTCAGGAGAAAACCCTCTCGAGAAGCCCTCTCCCTCCTTTTTTTCTTTTCTTCCTCTCTATATCTTCTGATCTTTCTTCTTGATTTTGCCTCTCTCCTTCCGTTCTCTTTTTTCTGATCGAAGTTCACCCATTTATATAGCAGGTTGGAGGCTCTTCATCCGGCGTGGGCTTTGGCGCGCCGGGAGGACGCTCCATTCTTTAGCGCGCCGGAATAGGAGGACGCGAGGGTAGGTCTTCAGCGCGTCGGCCAAAGGGGCATTAGGTGGGGGGCGCGCCGGGATAAGGGCGCGCCGGGATAACGTCCCTTGCGCGCTTCGAGACAGCCGACGAGTCCGGGGATGATTCCGGGGATCACCGTGAACATTATCTCACCAATGCCCATCGAAAGCTTGACGAGGCGTTTTGTCGAAGCCCCTCGGTTGACGTACGACCATTCTCGAGACTCCATATAGCTTTAGTTTGGTCGCGCGGGTTTAACGCTGACATGGCCTTCGGCTCTACGATCCATGCCGTTGGCTCAGTCTGGCTCGTACCCAAAGCTCCCTAGGGGGTTGGATAACACCAGGGATAGTTCTACCTATGCTGGGTGATCATTCGGCCACTAACGGGCCCATCTTGGCGGGAAGCCGTACCCGTGCCGGGTGATCAGGGTCTTCTGCCGACAGAACCTTCGGCCCCCTTGTTGTGAATGGCCGAGGACGTTCTTCCTCCTCAGGAGAGTCACCAGGTAGACCGTCATCCTTGGTCAGGTGACGGATGTAGGGTAGCGGCATGACAGGGTCGATGCCGGATCATTGGGCAGGCTTGGTCGCACTGCCGGTTGGTTGTGGATTCATCTCGACTCTCCTGAGGTGAAGCCCCCGGTATTCACTTCAAGGTGACTCGGGGCCCTGGCAGCTTGAGGAGCCTTTAGTAAGTTGATCTTCATCGGCTTCTGTGCTTCAGTGGGCCGTATCATTAGTCTTTGCGGCTTGGTCGCCGAAGGATCATATTTTGGGTGCCAACAAATGCCCCCCAGACGTGGGTGTTGCGCATGAGGCACGAGTGTAGCAGGGCCAATGGATGCATTTCACCTGGCCTGACCTCCTCTTCGGTTGACAGGAGCTCTGGATGGCCCTTAATTCAGCACGGATGTTAATCCGGCGCCGTTTACATCTTAATACGGTGCGGCCTTGGGTGTTAACTCGTTAAATCGGCGCGGCCTTTACATTGGATTGGTTAATCCGGCGCGGTTCTTCCCGGCGGGCCTTTTGCTTCTAAGCTTTTTAATCCGGCGCGCTAAATAGCGCGCCGGTTTAACGGTGGGGAGGCCTCCCCTATATATCTCTTTCTCTCTTGTTTTCTTCCTTCATCGCCTTTCATTTGCGCATTTCTTTTCTGTCTCCTCCTATTTCTCTTCCTGCGGCGCCGAGAGCGGTGGCTTTTCCTTCGGGTGAGTGGGGGGATGCTGTACATTCGGGTTTCAAAACCCTTTCTTTGGGCCCCGGGAGGCTTCTGGCAGGGCTTGCCCTCGGAGATATTTCCCCGGGTGTTCCCTTTGGCCTCGGTGTAATGCCGATGGCTGCCTTTTAGGGACCGTTCCTCAGTGGACGCGCTCCCGCTTTTCTTTGGCAATCCCCTGTGCTGGGGAGACTCTGCCGGAATTTTGTCAGAAATTCACCTTTGATCAGCTATCTTCTGACTTTAACTTTTGTTTGATATGCCTTTTTGCAGCTATCATGGCGTCCAGCTCTTCTTCTCACGCCGTAGTGACATGGGAGAATGTCAATTCCCTCGACTGGGGGCACGGCCAAGTGGCCATAGTTGCGGAGTCTTCGGATTCAGAGACAGACACTGTGGACACCAGCCGTCTTCTTATCCTCGGGGGTGACTCTTTTCATTATGATAGAGAGGGCGTGACCAGGAGGGATTATCCCAAGGACAAGCACCTGATGTCCCTTCTTTAACGCTTCAACCTTCAGGGGAAGAGGGATGTGTTCGCCATTCGGAAGGTCGAGCAGGCCTTACTGGTGGAGAGAGACAGCCTGGCCGAATGTGTGATGCGGGGAAGACCCATCTATCTCCCCGGGGAGGTCAGGAAATGGAGCGTTGTGCTGGGGCTGTAAGACCTGGCTCCAGCAGACGGATTGCTGACCAGAGCTCCCGGCATACTCTCCGCAGTGGACTGCAGCTCATGCCATCGTCATCTTCCGGGTCGGCCAATGATATCTGGGCTGTTGTGGATAGCAGAGTGGAATTTGAACTGCCCGAGACGTCACCACTGGGTCTTCAATCTTTAAATGACCTTGTGTGGCAGTTTTTTGGGGACTCTTCAACAGACCATAACGGCTAGCAGGGATTTAACTTATGTTCAGCTAAGGGGCTTGATAGAGCATCTTTCCCGATCACTGTTGGCCTTTGGTTGCCCTATGGATGATTGGACTCCGCGGGTAGTCATGCTCCTGAAGTATGTAAACAGGAGGGAATTTCTAGGTCGGGAAGCAGCTGACCAGCTGGCGGCCATATCATTGAAGCGGGCTGAAAGCCGAACGACCCTCATTTCTCTGCAAGAGACTGCAGCTAGGATAAGGGATGAAGCCAAGGCCTCTTTACAACATCGAAGCTTCCTGACGTCCCGGATGGCGGCATTACAAGCCGAACTTTCAAGGGTAGAGGCCAAACTTGAAGAAGTAGATCGCCTGGGAGTCCAGAAGGCGGAGGATGTAGAGATGGCCGAGGGACAAGCTGCTTCCCTCGAGGAGAAGCTATCTGAGCTGGAGGCCACCGAGTTCCGATTGCAAGAACTGACACGCCATCCTTCCCTGGGTATTCCTGCGCAGGAGGACATCTTCCGACGCCCTCTGCCGTAGTCTTTTTTTTCTCTTTATTTGCTCCCTTTTTGACGCACTTCATGTACTCTGGGGGATGGCCCGTGTAACATGTACCTTTTACTTCATAGTAATGGAAAATCTCCATCGTGCTTTTTGAATGAAGACTCCATCTTGTCATTATTCTTTTCTCTTCCATTCGCCCGTTGTTTCTAATCTGAGTGTATGAGTCACTAGGGCAGGAGAGTGCTCACGCCTTCAGCAAAGGGGTGAGGTGTTTGCTCCACCGCGCCGTGACTTTTCTTGAGACTAACAACGGCCTATGCCAGTCGAGAGTCCGGGGGACTCAAGAGGGTATATCAAAACTGGCGGGTAAGCGGTCCTACCGAGGATGGCAAGACCCGAGAATGGGTAGCGACCGGTCCTGTCGATGATGATGAAGGTCGAAAAAGGGTAGACGGTCTTGACGATGATGACAAGAACCGGACTAGGGTAGCGACCAATCTTGCCGATAGTGACAAGGGTCGAAAAGGGTAGACAGTCTTGCCGATGGTGACAAAAATCGGGTAGAGTAGCGACCGATCTTGCCGATGGTGACAAGGGTCGAAGAGGGTAGACGGTCTTGCCGATGGTGACAAAAACCGGATAGGGTAGCGACCGATCTTGCCGATGGTGACAAGGGTCGAAAAGGGTAGACGGTCTTGCCGATGGTGATAAAAATCGGATAGGGTAGCGACCGATCTTGTCGATGGTGACAAGGGTCGAAAAGGGTAGACGGTCTTGTCGATGGTGACAAAAACCGGATAGGGTAGCGACCGATCTTGCCGATGGTGACAAGGGTCGAAAAGGGTAGACGGTCTTGCCGATGGTGACAAAAATCGGATAGGGTAGCGACCGATCTTGCCGATGGTGACAAGGGTCGAAAAGGGTAGACGATCTTACCGATGGTGACAAAAATCGGATAGGGTAGCGACCGATCTTGCCGATGATGACAAGGGTCGAAAGGGGTAGACGGTCTTGACGATGACAAAAACCGGATAGGGTAGCGACCGATCTTGCCGATGGTGACAAGGGTCGAAAAGGGTAGACGGTCTTTCCGATGGTGACAAAAACTGGATAGGGTAGCGACCGATCTTGCCGATGGTGACAAGGGTTGAAAAGGGTAGACGGTCTTGCCGATGGTGACAAAAATCGGATAGGGTAGCGACCGATCTTGTCGATGGTGACAAGGGTCGAAAAGGGTAGATGGTCTTGCCGATGGTGACAAAAATCGGATAGGGTAGCAACCGATCTTGCCGATGGTGACAAGGGTCGAAAAGGGTAGATGGTCTTATCGATGGTGACAAAAACTGGCTAGGGTAGCGACCGATCTTGCCGATGGTGACAAGGGTCGAAAAGGGTAGACGGTCTTGCCGATGGTGACAAAAAACCGAATAGGCTAGCGACCGATCTTGCCGATGGTGACAAGGGTCGAAGAGGGTAGACAGTCTTACCGATGGTGACAAAAACCGGGTAGGGTAGCGACCGATGTTGCCGATGGTGACAAGGGTCGAAAAGGGTAGACGGTCTTACCGATGGTGACAAAAACTGGCTAGGGTAGCGACCGATCTTGCCGATGGTGACAAGGGTCGAAAAGGGTAGACGGTCTTGCCGATGGTGACAAAAAACCGGATAGGGTAGCGACCGATCTTGCCGATGGTGACAAGGGTCGAAGAGGGTAGACAGTCTTACCGATGGTGACAAAAACCGGGTAGGGTAGCGACCGATCTTGCCGATGGTGACAAGGGTCGAAAAGGGTAGACGGTCTTGCCGATAGTGACAAAAACCGGATAGGGTAGCGACCGATCTTGCCGATGGTGACAAGGGTCGAAAAGGGTAGACGGCCTTGCCGATGGTGACAAGGGTCGAAAAGGGTAGACAGTCTTGCCGATGGTGACAAAAATCGGGTAGGGTAGCGACCGATCTTGCCGATAGTGACAAGGGTAGGGTAGCGACCGATCTTGCCGATGGTGACAAGGGTCGAAAAGGGTAGATGGTCTTGCCGATGGTGACAAAAACCGGATAGGGTAGCGACCGATCTTGCCGATGGTGACAAGGGTCAAAAAGGGTAGACGATCTTGCCGATGGTGACAAAAACCGGATAGGGTAGCGACTGATCTTGCCGATGGTGACAATGGTCGAAAAGGGTAGACAATAGATGTATATAGGCGGGAGATCGGATGAAAATTCCCCGTCGACCTCGTAAGTGGTCTTCCAGACAGAGAATGAATCATCACTATTCATCATTCAATTTTTTATTCACATTACTGACCTAAGCGCCCTTTCGGGTTTTCGCGGAGGCCAGCCCCCTCTTACATTTGCCCGCGCGCCCTTTCGGGTTTTCACGCGGCAGGGCACCCGATTTTTCCTGCGACGCCCTTTCGGGTTTTCGCCACAGCTGGGTTATAGCCATTTTTACTTGTCCTGATATAGGAACAAGTCTGGCGGGGTATCTCTATTTTTAACTCCATTTTCTTTTCTTTCTTTTTTTTTAATTCGGGATGTAGAAGAACTAGACCTCAAAAATATTGACTGGCATTGTCGATGATGATAAGGATTGGACCCTGCTTCGGTCTGTCGACACTGGTTAGATGTTGAAGCAAAGGACATGGTCTATTAACAAGGATGTAAGATCCGAGCTAAGGGTAAAGATCGACCGGTCTCGTCGATGATGACGAGGGTCGAATGTGGGTTTATTCATCGGCATGGGCCACATGCCGAGGCAAAGGTAGGGTTATTAACGGGGATGGAAAGTCCAAGTTAAGGGTAGAGATAGACCGATCTCGCCGATGATGACGAGGGTCGACCATGGGTTTATTCATCAACATGGGTCACATGCCGAAGCAAAGATGGGATTATCAATAGGGACGTAAGGTCCAAGTTAAGGGTAGAGATCGACCGATCTTGCTGATGATGATGAGGGTCGAATGTGGGTTTGTTAAAGGATTTTCGGTGGGACTTTGATGGTTGTCCCTTTCGGAGTTTCATTGGGTGGAGAATAGGAGAGGAATTTGGAAATTACCACTTTACTGACTCAAGCGCCCTTTCGGGTTTTCACCGGAGCCAGCCCCCTCTTGCTTTTATCCACGTGCCCTTTCGGGTTTTCACGCGGCAGGGTACCCGATTTTGCCTGCAGCGCCCCTTCGGGTTTTCGCCACAGCTGGGTTATAGCCATTTTTGCACTTGTCCTAATATAGGAGCAAGTCTGGCGGGGTATCTCTATTTTTAACCCCATTTTTTTATTTGTATAGGGTGGCAGGTCGAAGTGTAATGTTCGACGCCTGGTCGATAGTGGATGGCCCGTAGTGGCAACAATGTGAGAATGCCAGCTAGAACATAAAGCCTTTAGCCGACTCGGGTTTATTCGTTAGCGGGAAGATAATGCTAACGCAAGGAAGGGCTTTCGTGCCAATCCGAACGTAAGGCTCGTAATGGCGGTGTGGCGTATTCTTTTGGAAGCTCGATCAGGGTGGAATGCCACTAGACCAAGGAGAGGGTAGCTTGATCAGGGCGGAATGCCACTGGACCAAAGGGAAGGGTAGCTCAGTCAGGGCGGAATGCCACTGGACCAAGGAAAGGCAGCTCGGCTAGGGTGGAGTGCCACTAAACCAAGGAGAAGGGTAGCTCGGTTAGGGCGGAGTGCCACTAAACCAAGGAGAAGAGTAGCTTGTTTAGGGCGGAGTGCCACTAAACCACGGAAGGTAGCTTGGTTAGGGCGGAGTGCCATTAAACCAATGAGAGGGTAGCTCGGTTAGGGCGGAGTGCCACTAAACCAAGGAGAAGAGTAGCTCGGTTAGGGCGGAGTGCCACTAAACCCAGGAAAGGGTAGCTTGGTTAGGGCGAAGTGCCACTAAACCAAGGAAAAGGTAGCTCGGTTAGGGCAGAGTGCCACTAAATCAAGGAGAAGAGTAGCTCGGTTAGGGCGGAGTGCCACTAAACCAAGGAGGAGGGTAGCTCGGTTAGGGCGGAGTGCCACTAAACCAAGGAAAAGGTAGCTCGGTTAGGGCGGAGTGCCACTAAACCACGGAAGGTAGCTTGGTTAGGGTGAAGTGCCACTAAACCAAGGAGAGGGTAGCTTGGTTAGGGCGGAGTGCCACTAAACCCAGGAAAGGGTAGCTCGGTTAGGGCGGAGTGCCACTAAACCAAGGAGAGGGTAGCTTGGTTAGGGCGAAGTGCCACTAAACCAAGGAAAAGGTAGCTCGGTTAGGGCGGAGTGCCACTAAACCAAGGAGAAGAGTAGCTCGGTTAGGGCGGAGTGCCACTAAACCATGGAGAGGTAGCTCGGTTAGGACGGAGTGCCACTAGACCAAGGGAAGGTAGCTCGGTTAGGGCGGAGTGCCACTAAACCAAGGAAAGTAGCTTGATTAGGGCGAAACGACACTAACCAAAGGGAAAAGTAGTTCGGTTAGGGCGGAGTGCCACTAAACCCAGGAAAGGGTAGCTCGGTTAGGGCGGAGTGCCACTAAACCAAGGAGAAGAGTAGCTCGGTCAGGGCAGAATGCCACTCGACCAAGGGAAGGTATCTCGGTTAGGGCGGAGTGCCACTAAACCAAGGAAGAGGGTAGCTCGGTTAGGGCGGAGTGCCACTAAACCAAGGAAAAGGTAGCTCGGTTAGGGCGGAGTGCCACTAAACCAAGGAAAAGGTAGCTCGGTTAGGGCGGAGTGCCACTAAACCAAGGGGAAGAGTAGCTCGGTTAGGGCGGAGTGCCACTAAACCAAGGAGAGGTAGCTTGGTTAGGGCGGAGTGCCACTAGACCAAGGGAAGGTAGCTCGGTTAGGGCGGAGTGCCACTAAACCAAGGGCAAGGGTAGCTCGGTTAGGGCGGAGTGCCACTAAACCAAGGAAAAGGTAGCTCGGTTAGGGCGCAGTGCCACTAAACCAAGGAAAAGGTAGCTCGGTTAGGGCGGAGTGCCACTAAACCAAGGAGAATAGTAGCTCGATCAGGGCGGAGTGCCACTAACCAAGGAAAGGGTAGCTTGATTAGGGCGAAACGCCACTAACCAAAGGGGAGGTAACTTGATTAGGGCGAAGTGCCACTAACCAAGGAAAAGTTAGCTCCGACCGATCACTCGGGACATGTCGGCTACGCTGCATGATACAGCTTAATGCGTTTTCCGTTGAGGGGAGAGAACTGAATGACTCCTTTGTGGTCTACAAGGACGTAGGCACCCCCTTCATATACTCGGCGGACGATATACGGCCCGACCCAGTTTTCGACCAGCTTCCCTTTGGGGTTGGAGGCCATCAGTTCTTTTCTTTTGACCATTACCAGGTCTCATTTCTTGAATTCTCGACCCTTGACTAGCTTGTCAAAAGCACGGGCCATGCGAGCTTGGTAGAGTTGGATGTTTTGCTGTGCCTGGAGGCATTTTCCTTCGAGCTCAGCGAGCTCCTCCAATCTTCTTTCTGCATTGGTCTGCTCACCACTGACTAGTCCGTGCTGGATGGCAACTCGTAATGAAGGAACTTCAAGTTCAATGGGCACTACAGCTTCCGACCCATAGACGAGGGAGAAAGGTGAACAGCCGGTTGGGGTCTTGTAGACAGTACGATAGGCCCAAAGTGCTTCGTACATCCTTTCTTCTCAATCTTTTTTATTAGACTTGACAGTCTTTGCCAGCAATGTACATAATGTCTTATTAAAGGCTTCTGCGAGTCCATTGGCCCGAGGGTTGTAGGGGGACGATGTCCTCCAGTCGATTTTGTATTTGTCGGCCAGCCGATAAACCTTCTGGTTCCTAAAATGACTGCCATTATCAGAGATGATTCGGCTGGGGATCCCGAACCGAAATATTACATTCTGTCGGAAGAACCTTGTAACTAGTTCTCCCGTCACATCTCTTAGTGTTATTGCCTCCGCCCATCTAGAGAAGTAGTCTGTAGCTGCTAAGATGTATCTGCACCCTGATGAAGATGCTGGTAGCGGCCCTACTACGTCCGTGCCCCACTGAGCAAACGGCCAGCTTGGTAGGGTGGGATGCAATGGCACTGGAGGTCTCCTTGCCACATTAGCGTGTTCTTGACACTTCTGACAAGCTTTGGCAAACCTGCAGCAATCATCAAATATAGTGGGCCAATAGTAACCCAGTTTCTTTATCTCAATTTTCATCTTCGGGCCAGCCTGGTGTGCTCCAGCTGATCCTGCATGGACCTCCTGCATCACCTGTCCTGCTTCTGCTGAAGACAAGCAACAGAGTATTACTTTCCTTCGGGCATCTGCCATAATTCGGAACAAGGTCCCGCTTCTCATCTCGTAAGAATCCTTGATCCTCAGGAGCTTCATCCTCTGTTCCTTTTCTTTTGGAAGTTGCTGGTGTTGAAACCAGTGTAGGAGATGCTCTCGCCAATCGGGCCGTTGAACCCCTTCGATGACTGCTACTTCCATTTCTTGTTCGTCGGCCAGGACCCCTGTTACGCTGGGGACCTGTTGGCGGTTGATCACTGTTATATTCAGGCTTGTGTCTGGCGGGACCGCCAATGAACTGGCCAGCTTAGCGAGGGCGTCTGCCTGAACATTCCGGCCTCAATTGATGTGCTTGATACTGATGAAGTAAAATCTTGACATCAGGCGAGTTGCCAACTGGTGATAGGGGAGGAGCTCTTGCTTTCGCACATCGAACTCTCCTTTCAGTTGTTTTATAACTAGCATGGAGTCTCCGAATGCTTCCAGCATCTGAATTCCCATGGACAGAGCAATTTGCAACCCGATTATCAGGGCTTCATATTTCGCTTCATTGTTGGTGCATTGTTTGTTTATGGAGCAGGATGTATGTACCACTTCTCCTTCTGGGGATTTTAAGACTATGCCTGCTCCTGCTCTGACCCTGGATGATCCGGTGGCAGAGGTGTCAATTCTGGAAGCGCCATCAAAGTATAGATGCCATAGAGAGGGCTGTACTTGCACGGCTTCTAGGGTTTCATCTTCAGGAAGCTCCGGCTCCAACGGGTAATCCCCGGGCATTGGGTGCTCAGCGAAGAAGTCTGCAATAGCTTGGCCCTTGACGGCCTTGCGCGGCACGTAGTAGATATCAAACTCCATAAGGATTACTGCCCATTTGCCCAGGCGGCCTTTGAGTGCCGGTTGAGACATGATGTACTTCAGGGGATCCTCTTTGGACACCAAGCTGATTTCATGCGACAACATATAGTGTCGGAGCTTCTTAACTGCGAAGACCAGCGCCAGACAGATCTTCTCAATATGAGTATATTTCTCCTCAGTTCTGACCAGTCTCCGACTGAGGTAATAGAGGGCTTGCTCTTTCCCTTCTTCATTATTCTGGGCCAGCATTGCCCCCAGAGAATTATGTGTAGCTGCTATATACAGTATCAATGGTCATCCTTTCACCGGTGCGCCCAGTATTGGAGGAGTTTTCAGATAGTCTTTTAGCTTGTCAAAGGCTGTCTGGCAATCTTCATCCTAATAAAAGGGAACCTCTTTCATCATCAACTTGTGAAAAGGCTGACATTATGACAAATTGGAAATGAACCGCCGGATATAAGCTAAGCGGCCCTGTAGTGATCTCAGCTCGGAGATGTTCCTTGGCGGAGGTAACTCCTGAATCGCCTTGATCTTTGCGGGGTCTATCTCGATTCCCTGATATCGGACGATGAAACCCAAGAATTTTCCGCTCGACACTCCGAACGCGCATTTCATGGGGTTCATCTTTAGCTCATGCTGCCTCAGCCTCTGAAAAACAATCCGGAGGTCTTGCAGATGATCTTCTTTTCTTCTGGTTTTGACCACCAGGTCATCTATGTAGCATTCGACCTTGTGGTAGAGCAACTCGTCAAAGATCTTGGTCATTGCGGGCTGATAGGTTGCGCCAGCATTCTTCAGTCCGAACGGCATTCTTTTGTAATGATAAATGCCTTTAGGGGTTCGGAAAGTAGTATGGACTCGGTCATGCTCCACGATCCAAATCTGATTGTAGCCGGACGATCCATTCATGAATGATAGGGCCTCATGGCCAGTTGTAGCATCAATCATAACCTCGATTATTGGCACCGAAAAGTCATCCTTGGGGCAGGCTTTATATAGATCCCGGAAGTCGACGCATATCCGGATCTGTCCATTCTTCTTTTTCACGGGGACGATGTTTGCCAGCCACGTGGTGTACTGGTTTTCTTCAACAAATCCCACGTCAATGACTTGTCGACTTCAGCACAAATTTGGGTGATGAGCTCCGGCCTCATGCGCCGTGGTGGTTGCTTCACCGGCTCGGCCTCAGGGCTGATTGTTAGCTCATGTTGTGAGACAGCGGGGCTTAGACCTGGCATCTCTTTGTAAGTCCAGGCGAAGTAATCCCGGTACTCTAGCAGCAGTTGGATGTACAACTCTCGTTCTTCTGGGGACAGTTGGGCGCTGAGGAAGGTGGGCCTAGGGTCCTCCTCATTTCCCAAGTTGACTTCTATTAGTTTATCAACTGTGGCCTGGCCTCCGTCTTCTATCTCCGGAGGTGCCGGTTGGAGGTCAACGAAGTCTGGAATACCATCTTGAGGGTCGAGTACTTCGACTTCCTCGTCGGATATCGCCAGAGCCTCACGACGTTTCTTGATTTCTTGTGCTAGCGGCTGGGTGGATTGTTCTAGTAGCAAATCCATTACCGTCGCAACTTCCAAGGATGAGAGAGCAGCCTTGGTGTTTGTGGATGAGGTTGTAGCCATGATGGGCTGGTAGCTATTTACTACCGGACTCGGACAGCATACTGGTTTTATAGCAGAAGCTGAGGAAGTCTCGCCTTCTGGGACAGTTGTATCTTCCACAGAAGTGGCTTTTTCTTTCCTGGTAGCTGGCTCCCCTTGATTGGAGTTGACCAAGGCTTCCCTGATTGGCAGAAAGGGTGTTGAGGTTGTCATTAGTAGGACCCCTGTGGAGGGAGAGACTCCTACTTCTTGAATGTCTTCAGCTTCGCTGCTGCTAGCCGTATCAAATTCGGCTTGAAAGGCCGCTTCTTCAGGATGAACTTGCTCCCAGCATAGGCAAGGGGGCGAGGTTTCTACTTCTTGATTCCCGGACCGAGCCAGTTCAAGATATTCGGCTTCCACCGGATACTCATCAAAGGTTGCCCCCAGAGGGCTATCTTCAGTAGGATAGAAGGACGAGATAGTATCCACCTCGTACCGCCCAATGTAATAATATTCCTCCAGGGTGAAGCCCAACCCTGGACGCTGAGAGACACGTCTCATTTCCTTATCCAGATTTGCAGGATACCACATCTTCTGGAAAGCTTCTTTGCGCTTTTGTGACTGATCGGGAGGAAGGTGTTGCTTCTAAAACATTCTGGCCATCCGATCGGTCGTGAACGCCAGACCTTGGACAGGAACCCGTGGGTTGGCTAGATCTTCCGGGAGGCTGCAGTCTGTGTCTTCCCGAGTGGGATGCTCCTCAGCTGTATAAAACAAGCTGCTGGGCCCATCTTCCTGTGTCACCTCCCAAGCTTTGAAAGGTTCGACAGTGGGGTCGTTGCGGCCGAGGACTGGCTTGGTGAGGCCGGCCGGGACTCCGATGCGGTCGCGCTGTCGATTGACCTGCACTTCCTTAGCTTTGGGATATAATGCTGGGGGTGTTACCCTGCCGACGTCTCCAGAAGCTGTGATGTGGGAGACCACCTTCGGCTTGACATATCCGCGTGGCGGTGGTGGATACCAACCGTCACCCGATCTATTCTTCGAGGCCCCTATGGGGGCTTTAGCTTCAGAAACCTTCCGGGGAGGCCCCGTATATAGGTTGGCATCTGCCAAGTGACATTCAAATACCTCGAACGGGTGGAGATCAGCAAATATCCTCTCCTCCTTCCCTTGGAGGCTGTATTTGATGCATTGGTGGAGCGTGGAGGGCACCACCATATTCTCATGCAGCCATGGGCGACCGAGCAGCGCCTTGTAGGAGGTGCGAGAGTCAATGACATGAAACTGTACTGTTGTAGTGAAATCTGCCAGGGTCAGCGTAAATTCTGCCACTCCCATAGATACTTCACATTTTTGGTTGAAGCCAGCGATACGCATATCCCCTACTTTCTCGAGATGCACATTAAAGTCGTGCCTCTCGTATATTCTATATGGCAGGATGTTGACTGCTGCACCGGGATCAACCAGTATTCTGTTCAGCTCCATTCCATTTAGGTGCCCTTTCATATACAGAGGCCTATTCTGGTTGGCAGTAGGTAGTAGCATGTCTTCCGGAGAGAAGGTCATACTGGCTTCTGGTATAGCCTCGGCTATGCAGGCTTCAAAATGAGCAGGCGTCTGCAGAGCAGTGATGATCGCCTGTCGAGTTTCTTCACTCAAAGAGAGAATTTCCTAGATCGTAAATCGAGCGGGGAGCTTTTTGAGCAACTTCATTATTCGGCTCCCAGCCCGGACATTGGAGAGCTTCATCTCTTCAGCCCATCTGGGCTTGGGGAGGTTTTGATTTGTGGGTCCATACGGACCTACTTCATCTTCCTCGGACTCGGCATCCTCTTGGCTGGCACCGGCTGTCGGGTCTTCTTTATTAGTTGCTGTAGGGCAAGCTCCATCTGCATTTGCATCCTCAGTAGATTGCGCTGGCTGCGGGTGAATGGCCCCGAGTGTAGGGTTAGCCTCTTGACAGGGCTGTTTCCCCTTTGACATTTTCATAAATTCAAGGAATGAAGGGACTGCCTTGCCCCCACTTTTGTTGTATAGGCCTGACGGAGGGGGATTTGAACTCCCTTAACCTCCGGCGGAGGTGTCTTGTAGGGTTGCTCCCCTCTGAACATGATGTTGTGGTTGGGTGGTGGCTGGCGCCCCCATCTTCGGCCCGACCGAGTGGCATGTGCAGCAGTTGCGGCCTCGGCTTTGCCTCCCCCAGCATGGGGTGTGAAGAAAATTTCTTCTTCTTCCTCTTCTCCGGGTAGGTTAAAGAGTGCTGATAGGGTATTGCAGGAGACAACCTGTGCTTTATTGGCCCCAGCGGCCTTTCTTTTCTTCTTCTTTTGCTTTCTCTTCTTTTTGGTTTCTGCGGGTGCCTGCCCCCAGAACAGGCTGCCCTCTTCAGGGGGTGCTGCTTCAGCTTCCTCCACCTGTTTGAGTGAGAGTTGTTCTAGCTCTTGCCATGGGACGTGGTCCCGTACCAGCAAAGGTTTCAATTCGGGCTGCACATATTCATCCAGCCCTTCAATCAGGTGCTGTAGTCGAAGGACCCCAGGATTGGTTTCATTGATTACTGGCAGCGGAGTCTGTCTCCTCCTGTTAGGTGTATGTATTCTGATGGCTGTAGGTGGAGTGACCCATACGGGTGCTACCACTGGCGGAGCAGGCTGGGGTGTAACGCCATGGATATGTTCCCCCTCTTTCAGGCGGGGTGCCCTCTTCTTCTTGTGCTTTACAGGGATCTGCTACCACCCCTGCTGTTCTTTCACGGGCTCCAGGAAATGGATTTCGTAGGTGCTCCGTGTGCTTGCTTTAGAGATCTCCTCAGGTAATGCCTGGTAGAGGGAGACCATGTTGACTGCTGCTCTCCTGGGAGGAGCTTCATGTGGCTGAGGAGGGTCTACTTTGTACTCTCCCAGCTCTATTTCATTCTTCTTTACCATTCCTTCGATGATGTCTTTGAAAACATAACAGTCTTCGATTGGATGTCCCAACATCTGGTGGTAGGGGCAGAATCTTGGACTGTCTTTTCTTTTCAGGTCCTCCGGTCTTCTTGGCTCAGGCAGGGTGACCATGCCGTATTCTGTTACCCAGTCGAACAGGACTCGGGTCTTGTCCTTTGGAAAGGAGTAGGCTTTCTTCATCTTGTCCCTCAGCGAAGGACCTTCTTTATCATCCGGAGCTTTTGCAGGCTGCGGGGGAGCCGCCTTCTTGCCTTTCTCCTTCTGCTGTTCGAACGCCTTGATATCAAGCGCATTCGCTTCTTTAGGTGTGGGGCGCCGTTCCGCAGCCTTGCCTTTCTGGGCTGTGCTGGCAGCTGACGCCGGGACAGGCTTGGCTAGGAAAGCCTCCACTTCGGCCACCACATTATTCAGCCGGTCGAACGACCGTATTTCCATTCCAATCATCTTCTCCAGGACCTCCCTCCTGAGGTTTTGTTTGCATATTTGTACCGCGTCCTCCTGATGCAGGGGCCGCTTGCATCTCATTCCGAGGTTCCTCCACCTCTTGATGTAATCAAGGGCTGTCTCATCTGCCCTTTGTTTTGTTGAGTAGAGTTCGGCCACTGTGACCTCCCTCTCTGTGACATGGAATCTTTCTCTGAACTTTCTCTGCATATCCGACCAATCACTGATTGACCCGGCCGAGAGGCTAGAGTACCATTCAAATGCGAGCCCTGTCAGCGAGGACCCGAAGAACTTCAGCAAATATGACTCGTCGGTGGCCAGATCACCCATAACGGTCATGTAATATGCAATATGCTCTTTAGGGGACGTTTTCCCGTTGAATTTGTCAAACTTAGGCGGCTTGTTGACCCCCGGGGGAAGTCGTTTAGCCGCATGGTGTTGCGGGTAGGGCACCCGATAGGCATCAAATGCGACATAGTCACCTTCACTTTTCTCTGCGAGCTTCAGCTCGATCATCCTCTCCACCATCATCCGGTTCACGACCGTGGGGTCAACCGGTTCTGGATAGAAGTGTGCCGGCTGCAAGTATGGGGTGACCAGGGTGGTCGCCTGTGGAGGACGCAGCAGCGGGGGTGTCGGGTGCACCTGAGGGAGCACCGGAGGTAGCAGCGGCTGAGGCTGTGGTGGCCGCTGTTGTGCTGTCGCCATGCTTGGCTCTGACGGCTGGGACAGTGTATAGAGCGGTGGAGGGTCGTCACGACGAGCCGCTCCCCGAGATGACTCACCCTGGACTTCGGGTGGTTTAGAAGCCGATGAATGTTCAGTCTTTTCCATCAGCTGCTTCTTCAGAGAGTCTATCTCCCGTTGATATTTTTGTAGTAGCATCAGAACTGATGGGTCTATAGTGGTGGGGATACCCTCTATTGTCTCCCCGGACTTACCCTCAGGCAGGATGTCGAGGAGGACGTCGTCTTCTTCTTCCGCCGTCACCACATTAGCGGTCAAGACGGGGGCCTTGTCATCCCAGTGGGGATAGACCTGGGGCTGTTTCCCTTTAACCATCATCAGAAGCTCTCTTGCTGCTTCTGTTCTGCGGGTAGTTGGCCCCGGCCGTGCGGCCAATTGAGCCAATTCTTGGGGGTCTTCAGGAAGCTCCCCATATCGGTTAGATATACCAGCCATGTTGCAGGTGAAAACCTGCATCCTTCTCTTTTGTTGATAGACCCTCCTTCTGGCTTGCTGCGGAAAGGTCAGCCTTTCGAACACAGAGATCCTTCTCTTTCTTCCCGCTCGGGGAAGCTTCATCGGCTTCGACCTCGAAGCCGTCATTATATCCATTGTCGTCGACTGACGACACCATCATTCTATCTCCCATATTCCTTCATCTGCCACTGATGGGCAGTAGTCTTCCTCAGTGGCGACTGTCTGCATCAGTCGCTGCTGTCCGAGTGAGGGGTTGCCTAAGCCTCGGAAATAATTTCTGACCAAGAAGGTCATCTCTTCTCGACCCCGCTCTTGATGTAGGACGGGGGGCGATTGTCGACCTCCAACAGGAGGGATATAGGCCAGCCGAGCTTTGTCGACCGGCTGTTGGAATCTTCGTCCCGCAGCAGGGACGTTGGCTTGACGGGCCGTAGCTCGAAAACTTCTGTGGCACGGAGGATCTGCTACCACCTCTTCTTCCTTCTTCGGGGGCAAGCCCCTTTCTCTTCTCACTTCCGCCTCATTGTTCACAAGATGACGGTGGATGGGAGTTAGTTGGTGGGCAGGTCGGGTCCGCTTGGGAACCCACACCTGTTTAAACTTCCTCGGCCTGGGTGCCGGGCTTTCCCGGCCATAGTGGCCGGCTTCTTCTATTTCTGCCCTCCTTCCGGCGAGGGCCTGATAGGCATTGTGGACAGGAATGTTGGGGATGACTCGGTCTGGGGTCACCCGTGCAGTGCGTCCGTTGAGGAAGACGCGCATACCTCCAACTAGCATAGATTTCCCGGACTGAGACAGAGTTCTGGTGATTACAGCAGCATTCTTATGGGCCTGGCGACGCTGGCGTCCTCCAGGGTGTTTGTTGATGACATTGGGGTGGGTCCCACGTATGACGTGGTGCACCAGATAGTTAGCAGCCTGGGCCAGACTTTCGGACAAGTCTTTGCAGCAGGGAACCTTCAGAGGCTCCATTTTCTCTACAGCTTCCTTGACAGGTTTTGGAGTTTCGACCTCCAGCATATCTACAAAGGCTAACCCCAAAAAGTTGTGGAAGCCCACAGCGGTAGGGAAGCTGCCAAATTCCATGGGTACCGCCAGGTACCCTTGCGCGTGTCCAGCGACTATCGACAGATCGAAGTCAACGCCAGTTATCCCGTTGATCATCATTGATCTGCCTGCAAAGACAAACGAAGCAATAATCAGTAGCCTTTGAGAGGGCTTCGAAGCCCGAATATCCCGGCAAAGAGATGAAAGGTGACACTAGTCCCACCGGGCGTGCCAGACTTGTTCGCGACCTTTTTCTTTCTTTCGCGGGTTGATGGACCAACTGACTAACTGGTAGTCAAATGATCGATTGACGACGCAGGTGTGCCAGTCATATGAGTGGTGATTTTATGATGCGCTCATTCTGACCCATTACGGGCTAATGTGAGGTTCGGTCGGGACCAGCAGTCCGCCATACCATAAAGGCTATGGCGTTAATTACATCCCCCACGAGGAGGGAACACCTTTGATTAATTACCGAGATAGCGGGCTGTCGAAGCCGAAATAAAAAGAGCTACATGGTGATCATGATGAAGGCATGCAGGATGCATATATTTATCGTGCAGAAGATGCATAATTCATAGAATTAGAGATCCTTGATACGCGGTGGAGGACGTAGGTTCGAAGACCACCATCGCGCATAGCGATGACTTCCGATCGGGCGTAACCTGACCTTCTATCGACGCCATTTGATATACCCGAGGATCTATGCATGCATGCATGCATACATGACATTCATGACTATATTAAGCATGACCATAAAAGTACAGAAGCAAATGGTGATCAACCACGTTTATTACTACCCATGACGAAGGGGGGGAGGCAACACAAATATAATAGCGAAAGCAAAGTCCTAACGGACATGGTAATGAAGATATGAGAACAATATAGTTCGGGCTCGCTTGGCCCCTCCCTTATTCAAGTTATTACCCATTGTGATTTATTAATGCCAACCCCGAGGGACGAGATCCGCTCGGGGGTAAATGAGCGATTAAAGCAACAAGAGGTTTCAAAACTGACGCGACCATGTAAGGAAGGTTTATACGGCGCGATAAAGCGTAGGCATAGCATCTTAATCCGGCGCGGCCATCATGAATGTTAATACGGCGCGAAGGCCCTGGGGCGCGCCAGTTTAGGGCTCGCCGGAAAGGTGCAAGCAAAAAGTTTTGAAATATGATTCTAAGGCTAATCTGGCGCGGGGGGGTACCGCGCCTGATTAGGGCGTGCCGGCTAAGGCCGCGCCGTTCTAGCCTTATTTTTTATGAATTCTGAATCATTTGAATTTGTTAAGTTTATGCTGAGGGTTTTGAAGCCATTTGAGGCCAATTGTTTGTTAAATTGAAGTCCAGAACCCTCTAAGAATGACGTGATAAGCCAGTGCGAGGTTCCTACTCGAGTACCGGGATAATTGGGTCCAGAATGAGTATTTCGTTATGGTTTATTCATTATTAATATGTCCAGAATTAGACAGCATCTCCCCTGAACCTGAAGAGTTACAGGGGAGAAGCGGGGTCATGTTCATTCATGGAACAAGCCCCTAAACCGCCGGTCTACACGAAGGCGGCCAGCAAACCCCATTGGATAGGATACCCCGAGGACTAGCCTGCTAGGGGCACCAAGGTTCCATAAGGGAAAAGACAGAGAGATGAAGCCATTGATGATGGGAGCATCACCCCGAGGACTAGCCTGCGAGGGGTGGACAACCCACAATTTGTGACTCATCCCGCAGAGGAACTAACCATCAGGAGAGTGGAGCTCCGAGGGCTAGCCTACGAGGAGCACCCATCCCCGAGTCTCGATCGGGTCCTGGATTGTCGGGGCTGAGCTGATTGAGCTAGGACCCCATTATTATCTGCTGTGGCCCCGAGAGGACGTCTACCATCAGGAGGTAAAGCCCCCGATCGCCTAGCAATTTCAAAAAAAGCAAGAGGAATGTCCCCCTCCCCGGGTGGTCGGGACGATGAGAAAACCTCGGAACAGTTTGGATGATCGTGATGCACAGATGCAGTAAATGCATAAACGAGACGGGCTCGTTGCAGGGGCATATGCTCGAACAATTGGAAAGCAACGTTCAGGGGATGGACCCTATGCATGGCGGAAAGAGGCACGCGCAGAAGCACGGCTCCATCCGAGAAGAGAAAGGGATGCGAAAACCCTTGAATCAAACGTGAGAATGATCGAAAGAAAAGCCCCCGGGGAGGGGGTGTCTCTGTAGCCCACGATGTAGACCTCGGAGAAACCGGAATTAGAGCTGTGCAGAGAAGAGCTCAGACACACGCATTGGCATGGATAAAAGAGGGGCTGAGGATCATTCATTCGATCTATTCATTTGAGAATTCACACACGCATATATATTACCATCCCAGAAACGGGAATGGTTTAGCATTTACATGGTGAGAGTACAGCACCGGCACCATTGCTCGGTCGCCGTTCTACAATATCATAGGCAGAGGACGCTCGGAGCGCAACAACAGGGGAAGAACAAAGAAAAGAAATCACGTAGAGGGGGGAAGTGAATCGACTCATATCATCGTCGCTCCTCCCCTCCTCGCTTACATTCGATGGGTGGAAGTCTCAGAAGAGAGATCTGCGGAAAACAAGAAAAGAATCATCACCCGCGCCCACCTGTTCCTGAAACAGGGTATCGTAGAGGAAGAATACGACCGGCCGAAGCTCCTCAGGAACCCCAAGACTCTGTACTTCAGGAGAAAACCCTCTCGAGAAGCCCTCTCCCTCCTTTTTTTCTTTTCATCCTCTCTATATCTTCTGATCTTTCTTCTTGATTTTGCCTCTCTCCTTCCGTTCTCTTTTTTCTGATCGAACTTCACCCATTTATATAGCAGGTTGGAGGCTCTTCATCCGGCGTGGGCTTTGGCGCGCCGGGAGGAAGCTCCATTCTTTAGTGCGCCGGAATAGGAGGACGTGAGGGTAGGTCTTAAGCGCGCTGGCCAAAGGGGCATTAGGTGGGGGGCGCGCCGGGATAAGGGCGTGCCGTGCTAACGTCCCTTGCGCGCTTCGAGACAGCCGACGAGTCCGGGGATGATTCCGGGGATCACCGTGAACATTATCTCACCAATGCGCATCGAAAGCTTGACGAGGCATTTTGTCGAAGCCCCTCGGTTGACGTACGGCCATTCTCGAGACTCCAGATAGCTTTAGTTTGGTCGCGCGGGTCTAACGCTGACATGGCCTTCGGCTCTACGATCCATGCCGTTGGCTCGGTCTGGCTCGTACCCAAAGCTCCCTAGGGGGTTGGATAACACTAGGGATAGTTCCGCCTGAGTTGGGTGATCATTCGGCCACTAACGGGCCCATCTTGACGGGAAGCCGTACCCGTGCCGGGTGATCGGGGTCTTCTGCCGACAGAACCTTCGGCCCCCTTGTTGTGAATGGCCGAGGACGTTCTTCCTCCTCAGGAGAGTCACCGGGTAGACCGTCGTCCTTGGTCGGGTGACGGATGTAGGGTAGTAGCATGACGGGGTCGATGCCGGATCATTGGGCAGGCTTGGTCGCACTGCCGGTTGGTTGTGGATTCATCTCGACTCTCCTGAGGTGAAGTCACCGGTATTCACTTCAAGGCAACTCGGGGCCCTGGCAGCTTGTGGAGCCTTTAGTAAGTTGATCTTTATCGGCTTCTGTGCTTAAGTGGGCCGTATCATTAGTCTTTGCGGCTTGGTCGCCGAAGGATCATATTTTGGGTGCCAACAAACTCCCACCCGATGTCATTCCTATTCTGCAGGAGTTCGCTGATATTTTTCCCGAGGAGCTTCCCGAGGGACTCCCACCCATGCGGGATATTCAGCATGCTATCGACCTGATTCCGGGCTCCTCATTGCCCAATCTTCCTCACTATCGCATGAGTCCCACGGAACATGCCGAGCTAAAGCGACAGGTCGATGAGCTGATGCAGAGAGGGTCTGTTCGGGAGAGCATGAGTCCGTGTGCTGTTCCCGCATTACTCGCCCCAAAGAAGGATGGCACATGGAGAATGTGCATTGATAGTCGTGCCATCAACAAAATCATCATGAAGTACAGGTTCCATATTCCCCGCCTGGATGATATGCTAGACATGATGGCTGGTGCCACTATCTTCTCGAAGATCGATCTTAAGAGTGGCTACCATCAGGTGAGGATTAGGCCAGGTGATGAGTGGAAGACCGCATTTAAGACTAAGGATGGTCTATATGAGTGGTTGGTTATGTCCTTTGGGTTGACCAATGTCCCTAGCACCTTTATGCGACTCATGACTCAGGTCCTTCGACCTTTCATTGGAGTCTTTGTGGTTGTGTATTTTGATGATATCCTTATATATAGTCGCACTAAAGGGGACCACTTGGACCATTTACGGTAGGTCTGTCTACTTTTGAGGCGAGAGTAGTTGTTTGCGAACCCACAGAAGTGTACCTTCAAGAAACCTCAGCTTATCTTCTTGTGTTTTATTGTGTCTAGTATTGGGGTCCCCGCTGATCCGGAGAAGGTCCGGGCCATTATTGAGTGGCCAGAACCCCGTACGGTCCACGATGTCCGCAGCTTCCATGGCCTCGCGACGTTCTATTGTCGTTTCATCCGTAGATTTAGCTCCATCACTGCCCCGATCATGGACTGTATTCGAAAGGGCACGTTTGTATGGACGAAGGCCGCTGCTGCTGCCTTGAAGGACATCAAGGAGCGCATGACCCAGACACCGATCCTTCGATTGCCAGATTTCTCGAAGGTGTTTGAGGTCTCATGTGATGCATCGGGTGTAGGGATTGGAGGAGTGTTGTGTAGTGCCCCAAAATTTATATAAATAATTTCTGGATTATTTTAAGAATTTTCCAGAATTTATTAAGAATATATAAAGCTTAAACTGATTATAAGGCCCAATTATGTTAAAATATTAGTCCAGCTTTGATAAATAAAACCCAAAAGGTTTAAAGACCAAGCCCATTAAGTTTGGCCAATATTCTAGAAGGTTATTTAGCTTATTCATGAATTTTAAGGATAAATACCATTTTATTAGATAATTATGTGGATAAAATAATTAAAGAGTTTGCATTAAGTTGAATTCTGTGAACGGTGGATGTAGTGGTCTATCGTGCGACCGCCACAGTTACGTAACGCGCTAATACACGACCGTTACACTCTATCAGTTCCGTGAATGGAAGAACAAGCAAAAAGATTAGATTTTTACTAGTTTATCACTTTGGGATCGAGATGGGAGGACTAGTAAATGTGTTAAGGACTCTCAGAAGTCGATCTAAGCCTTAACAAGGACTCTAGAATCGATCTAATCCATAAAACCCTAGCAAAACCCTATAAATAGACCCTAGTTTTGACCTGCGCGACCCTTACATTGGCTCGCGTGGAACTATGGTAAGGAGATAGTATTTCGAGTAAGTTCTTTAGAACTTTTTATTCCTTATACATAGGACTAATCTTCTTAAAAATTTCGTGCGAGGAGATCAACTACACAAGAAGTTTGAAGCTTCCAAAGTTGCTAGTTCGACCATAGCAACCCAGGAATCTGAGTGAAAGTATGCTGAAGATCAGAAGATTAGAGCACCAAAACGAGGTAATTAGCCTAAGTGTCTTTAGAACTTTTTGTTCCCCTTAGTTTCACCTTCTTACCCTCAAAATTTCACGTCCTTAGGTCAAGAGATTGAGAAGTTAGAGCGATGTGAAATTGCTGAAAACTCATTGGAAGGAAGAACTAGGGCGTGTCTTGCAGTCCCAAATTGGAAGTTGAAAGCCCAGTAAAGAGATAGGTCATCTCATGAATGGCAAGAATATCATGTTAGGGATAAAAGCCCTCTAGTTTTGATTGATTCCATGCATCATAGACTTTGAATTTCATGTTTTAGTAAGTCTATACATACATGCATGTCTTTAGCCTTAAATAAAGATAAAAGATATTCTCTTATTCATTCACTGCAACCTATGCATATTGTTAGCTTAACCTTCGTTCTATCATGTAGAAGTTTATATATGATTTTCAGACATGATGTGAGTTAAAACTTTAGAATCTTCTCATTCAAATTACTATCAGCAGTGCTTTGACGGATTATAGATCGACTGCCACAGTCGTCTAGCAGTCGTACAATAAGCCGTCAGACTCCCTGTTATACTTAAGTTTCTCTGTTATCTCTGACGGACCATAACCGGAGCGTTAAAATACTCTGACGGCCCCACGATAAACCGTCACAGCACGGTGACGCCCCTATGCTAGACCGTCAGAATACTATGTTCTGTCCACCCGAGATAGAGTTAAAGATAGCCAAATTTATTTATGAATAAGCCTAGTTATTTAAGTTTTGACCTATTTTCATAAACCTGGAGTTTATTTATTGATTCATGACAGGAATTACGTGTTCAAGCACTTTGAGTTATTTTAAAGTATATGTTAATTTCATTAAACCCTATAGTTTTGTATTTAAATCATGACTTTAAATATTGTATTGACGGAGTTTTATCATGGATTCACATTGTTACACATTCTTTCTGTCTATAGAGTCAATTCTCTAAAGTATATGGCATATATTCCGGTATATGACCATTAGTTCACACTTTTGCACTATAGGAATATGCTCTTGAACTTGAGGACCTCTCTATTAGATATTCCTTCCAATGGACTAGGAAATCTAGTTTCAAGGCCTCCATAATTCTCCGCGAGCCTGGGATTCTCACTAGGACATCGAGTTGGTTGTACCTTTAAAGCCCAATTGATTAGAAAGTACTATCGATGTTTTCTGATTTTTACTATGTAACGGCCTAATACTAGACCGTCAGGCTCATCTAACGGTCCAATATACAACCGTCACATTCACTGAGTCTAATTATTCTTTCTGGATTCAATCTATTGTAACGGCCCAATTATAGACCGCCACAGTTATTGAGTGATTTAACCCGAGGTTTGACCCAAGGGTTGATATTCCAAAGTTCCTAGATATATTATTGATGGTCTAGGACTTGTCATATTGTTCAAGATACTTAATCTTAAATTATGAAAGTTAAGAAATGAACTGTTATGCTGCTGATTTATTTTCATGGCATAACCTAGTTTTAATATGTTCATTGAAAGTCTTTAATTCAAATAGAAGCATTCCTATGATGGATTACTTTATCTTGAACCTATCGTTGAAATTGTATATGCTTGGCCATATTATTTACATGTGTGGAAGTAGCTTGATTTATACTTGAATATGCGGACCGAGCACTGATTGTGTTCAAGGGCTCTATGCTAGTCCCCTCGACTGATTGTCAGAAACATACTATTATAAACCATGGGATATGATGCTACTGGTGTCGCATTACGCTGGGAGTACTTTCTCGATAAATAAGTGAAGATCCACAGCTCGTGAAGTGAAAATCCATGACACGTACATGACTTTCTAGCTTGTTACATGTTATTCCACAAAAATTCACAAAATACTTGCTACTAAGTGAAGAGTACATTCTTGATTGATACATGACTTTCTAGTACATTCTTGTTCATGAAAGGCCATATCATATTCTTGTTACATTCATGCTTGCTCATTCTATCTTACATGATCATCGTGTTACTTTGGTTTAATCGCATGATTGATCGCATTCGCATGATTTTACCTTATTTCTTCAGAGCTAAAATGCTAATTACTTAAATATTGCTAATCATGTTGATGCGAAGATACCTACTGGGCAAGTGTGCTCATTACCTATTTTCTAATCTTTTCAGGAGATGAAAGTGATACGAATTCAGATTCGAGTTATACAAGTAGCAGGTCCGAGAGCGAGTAAAAGTCATATCAAACTGAGAGTGAAGACTTAGGAAAGTCAATAATGTTTAGATCGAGTCTTTGTAATTCCATTTTTTCTTAAGTCTGATAGGTTAGTAAAGGTTGAAAAGTCATTGTATTTGGATATTTTGATTATTAATGAAATAAAGTTGGAGTTTGATTAAACTATTGTGTAATTGCATCTTATGTGTGATTATCTTGCGCTCTGATCGTTCTTGCTTGCAAGAGGCTTATCATGCTGGCTGTTCGCGTTCCTCGAGCTAATCTTCTGTTGTAATAAAAGGCTCGGGGCGTGACAGTTAAGTTGGTATCAGAGCCTAAGTCTTAGGACCCCTACCTATGAACTAAGGAAGAAATTTCCTCACCCATGCGAGAATTGGGTAGAGCCCGAGAAAGAGTAGTTAATTAGTTTTAAGATTAATCTCTTTCTAATTCCATGAGAATTAACAAATTGTTATTTCTCTCAGGTACCTCATTATTGCAATGGCACATCGCGTAGATTGGGGTGGCATGCAACAAACCATTGCTGGCCTTACTCAGGCGTTACAAACTATGGCCCAGGCAGGCGCAGGGGCAAGGGCTGGTGACTTGCATCGTAATTTTCAGAGCTTAAACCCTCCACGGTTCTACGGTTCTTCTAATCCGGATGAGGCAGAAAATTGGATAGATGATATGAATCGCATCTTCGATATTATTCAATGCACGGACCAAGAAAAAGTGCGTCTCGCAACCTTCCAACTCAATAAAGATGCACGCACATGGTGGAAGTCAGCACCTACACCTCCGACTGATGCACCTTATACATGGGACGGTTTTCTCACTCTATTCCGTGCTAAGTACTTTTCTGAACATGTCAAAGAAATAAAGGCTGCGGAGTTCGCCTCTCTTCGTTAAGGAATGATGACAGTCGCGGAGTATGAACTTCAATTCTCCAGGCTAGCACCCTATGCACCGCATTTAATCAGTACCGATTTATTGAAGGCTAATCGGTTTATGGACGGGTTACGACCCGGTTTCATTCAACAGCTCGGGACCCAAAACATCCGTACCTATGCGGAGGTGGTTCGGCGGGCATATTTATGCGAAAGGACCTTAGAGAAGGTCGAGAAATTGAAAGGAAAAGGAGAAGAGTCTGGTCGACGATCGGATCGGCGTTATAAGAAGGAGAAATTCAACATCACGGAACCCTACAAAAGCCGTGATAGTAAGAAAAGATCCAGGAGCGGGAACGGTGGAAGTTCCCAGAAGCACAAGAAAGCCAAAGAGGAGAAGGAGCAAGTCATGGTGGCTTGCACATTTTTTGAAAAGTTCGGCCATTCGACTGAAGAATGTTGGAAGCGCCTTGGTGCGTGTCTACGTTGTTGAAGCAGGGAGCATCGTATGCCAGATTGCCCCCTTATGAAGGATCAACCGTCTGGTGGAGGACGTAAGAGGCAAGCTCGCCTCAATGCTGTTCTAGAAGAAGAAGAAGCACCCAAGGATGGTGGACTTATGGAAGGTACCCTTCAAATTTGTTCCCATCCTGCATTTTTTCTATTTGATATCGGTGCCTCTCATTCTTTTATCTCCACTACTTTTGTGAAAACATTACCAATTGTATCAGTTCTCTTACCTTCAGATCTTGCTATTACTACACCTTTAGGTTCTGAAACAAAACTTACCGAGTATTATCCTGATAGTGAGGTAATAATGGAAAATCATAATCTCCCCGTAAATTTAGTATGCCTTGACATGAAAGGTTATGAAGCCATTTTAGGGGTAGATTGGCTTATAGAGCATGATGTTGATATTAATTGCCGAAATAGGATTATATCCTTTCAAAAATCTGGTCTTCCAAGATTTTCTTTCCTTGGCATCAAGTATAGGAAACATCCCACTATCATATCTTCTCTTCACGCTTGCAAACTTATCTCGCAAGGATGTGAAGCTTTTCTTGCTTCTGTCATTGTTACCGAGTCCAAGGAAATCATCATAGAAGACATCCCTATTGTAAATGAGTTACCAGATGTGTTCCCATCCGAATTACCTAGTTTACCACCCGAGAGGGAAGTAAACTTCACCATTGAACTCATTCCAGGAGCAGCATCTATTTCTATAGTTTCTTACAGGATGTCCCCCACGGAACTTAAGGAACTAAAAAGGTAGTTGCAGGAACTACTAGACAAAGGTTTCATCAGACCTAGCACATCCCCCTGGGGTGCGCCAGTTCTTTTTGTCAAGAAGAAGGATGGCTCTCTCAGGCTATGCATCGACTACCAGCGACTTAATCAACTCATAATCAAAAATAAGTATCCGTTGTCGCGTATTGATGAGCTCTTTGATCAGCTTTCGGGAGCAGAGTATTTCTCCAAGATAGACCTCAGGTAAGGTTATCATCAGCTTAGAATTAAAGAAGAAGACATTTATAAATCGGCTTTTCGAAGTCGTTATGGCCACTATGAATTCGTGGTAATGACGTTCGGGTTAACAAATGCCCCAGCAGCATTTAAGTAACTTATGAATAATGTTTTCCAGCCATATCTAGACCAGTTCATCGTTGTCTTCATTGATGACATCCTGATATATTCCAAGACAAAAGAGGAGCATGAAGAACATCTGAGGATAGCTTTGCAAACACTTAGAGAACATAAACTTTATGCCAAGCTTAACAAGTGTGAATTCTGGCTCAAGGGAGTTTCATTCCTAGGCCACATTATTTCAAAAGAAGGTATCGCTGTGGATCCTTCTAAAATAGAAGCTGTCAAAAACTGGAGCCGGCCAACGACTGTATCATAAGTAAGGAGCTTTCTGGGTCTAGCTGATTATTATAGAACATTCATTAAGGACTTCTCAAAAATTACGATTCCTTTAACTAGACTCACAAGAAAAGAAAATCCTTTTGTCTGGTTAAAGGAATGTGAAAAGAGTTTTCAAACTCTTAAGAACCATCTTACTACAGCTCCTATTCTATAACTACCGGTGGAAAATGGTGGATTTGAAGTATATACGGATGCGTCTGGCATTGGCTTAGGGTGCGTCCTCATTTAGAAAGGAAAGGTAATCTGTTATTCTTCAAGACAATTGAAACATCACGAGGAAAACTATCATGTGCATGATTTGGAATTGGCTGTTGTCATTTTCGCCTTAAAAATTTGGCGTCATTATCTTTATGGAGAGAAATTCACGGTCTACTCGGACCATAAAAGCTCGAAATACTTATTCTCTCAAAAGGAGTAAAATATGAGAAAGAGGAGATGGTTAGAATATCTAAAAGACTATGATTTTACTATTCAATATCATCCTGGCAAGGCTAATGCTGTAGCAGATGCACTCAGTAGAAAACCAATGGGAAAGTTATCAAGTCTCATGATTAATATGACTAATCTTATTCTTCAATTCGCTCAGTTGAACTTATATACTGACGTGAAGGAAGAAGATTGTTTCATCGCTAATATTCAAGCTCAACCTACACTAATAGAAGATCCGGTCAAGCTGCAAAATGATGATCTCGTATTACTGGAGATTAAAGCCAACATAGAACAAAGGCCAGATTTTTCTATTTCCAATGACAGAAGATTGCTATTTAAGGGCCGAATATGTGTACCAGATCATGAGGATACGAAGAAACTGATCCTAGATGAAGCACATAAATCCAAGTACACCATTCATCCAGGTGGTACAAAAATGTAACAAGATCACAAAAGAAATTTCTGGTGGCCCAATATGAAGAGGGAAATAGCTGATTTCGTGTCTCGCTATCTCACTTGTCAACAAGTAAAGGCAGAGTATTTTAGACCCGCAAGTAAATTACATCCCTTAGATATTCCAACATGGAAATGGGAAAGTATAGGAATGGATTTCATTATGGGTTTACCAAAGACAAGGGGTGGACACGACGGCATATGGGTAATCATAGACTGATTGACAAAATCGACACACTTTCTACCGATCAAAAGTCGATGGTCTGTGGACATTCTAGCAGCCTTATACATAATAGAAATTGTCAAGCTGCATGGTGTCCCTATCACTATCATATCTGATAGAGATCCTAGATTCACATCGTAATTCTGGAAGGGTCTACAACATTCACTAGGGACAAGACTAAACTTTAGCATGGCATTCCATCCACAAACTGTCACGCCCCGAGCGCGGAAGGAAACTGGGGAGAGACGTGACAAGTTTATATCAATCATGTCAATCAGAGCAAGTAGAATTTTGACATCAAAATAGAGTGCGCAATAAGACAAGAATTTAAATATAACCAAAGACTGATACCATTGATGACAACTTAATCCATTGAACCAAGTCACATTCTCCAAGACTTAACAATAGTAATTGGGCCCGCGAGCCTTAAATATTACAATCCTTGCAATAACATAAGTTCTAACGACAAGACTCAAAGAATAAACTAAGGACGACATGACACGATAGAGTGCAACAGCATGATGCTTGTAGGTTCTACGCTCGTCACTCTTGCTCCTGCCCATCCGAGTCCGAGTCAGGGTCCGTATTACCTGAAAAGTTTGGGAAAAGAATTTGATGAGCGAACGCTCAGTAGGAATTATATCTCAAGAACTAGTAATTTGTTTAAGTAATTACCTTTTTCAAATGCAAGTGCAAGTCTAGCATGTTAATAATGTAAAATAGAATGCTATGGAATCGAACATGATAACGAGAGGAAATAACATGTACTGTTGATTCAAGATAGGGGGTTTCAAGTATTCAAGATTTCAAGTATTTGAACGAGTACCAAGTATATCAATAAAGTCTTTCATGTCATGAGATAATGGCTATTAGCAAGCAAGTACTTTACCCATTCCGGGCCACGCAAGTCATGTCAAGTCAATCAAGTCAAGCACGCGAGAGAGAGATAGATAGTGGAGATATCGTAGATTCAAGCAAGCACTTCGGTGCAATGCCACACCGCGATCAATATAACTCCCATGGGCACAAGTACTTTCGGGTGCTCCTCCTAGGACCAGATCGGGCCCTATACGCGCAGGCATTGTTACATGTAATATCTAGACGACCACTTTAGTGATAGCCATGGAATTCCAAGAACAAACTCATGTAGGATATCAAGGTAGATTCGGGGATAGGTTCCACGGAATTCAAGGAAGAACATTAGATGGACAATGATGAAAACCAACGAGAACCATGACATGTCGATAACCTGGGTAGAATTGGTACCTTAACTAGGTAGCCATGATAACTTGAGTGGATGACTAAACCTGTCACCAATCAAGGGACATGAATCAAGCTGAGTGATTGACCCCATCTATAAGGGACTCAATCCAAAACATCCCTTGGTGAAATATCATCATTCCACCGGCTAGGATTGTTCTCTCATGGACCAAGAGGGCAACATGAGAGGGCCGGTTTACCACATGACGTGGCAATCAAAAGGTACAAGGTGTTAAAGGTACAACTAGCTCTGTCGGCCTTGAGAGAATCCAAGGCTATGAGGAGACTTATGGAGGTCCCAATGACTAACTTGCCGGTCCAAAGGAACGGAATGTCCAATGGAGGGCTTGTATGTCACCGAGAGTTAAAGGGGTAATCAATAAAACGCCGAGAAACGTGGGACTATACTCACGGATTGCAATATAGTGCCATATATATATATAAATATAAATCCATGGTTACATGAAAAATCATGAAAAATCATAAGATAGGAAATTGGCGCCTTAGCCAATGACTCTATTTCAATAAGTAATGCCCTGGTCAGGGGCGTCATTTCACAAATTGAAGACTATCAAAAGAGTCGTCAAATTCTGTATGTATCTTTTATATAGGCATAAAATTTCAGAATCTTTGTAAAAGACGTCTGGTCAGATGCCACGTTAAAGACATATAGCACCCTGGTCAGGGTCGCTATTTAATCAATTGAAGACTCATAAAGAGTCGTCAATTTATCAATCAGGATATATGCATTAACATAATCAATTTTCCAGGATTTATTAAATGGCGACATGGTGGCTGTCACCTTTTATGCTTATAGCGCCCTTGACAGTGGCGTCATTTTCAGACGAAACGACATACATCAAGTCATCATTTTCATTTTCCAGAATTCCACTATGAACAGTAGCACTTTTCCAATATAAATATTTTTATGACAACAGGTATATGGATAGGTCAAGAAAAATAGCAGGATTCCAAAACTCTATTCATGCATTAAATCAGATAACTGGTTAAATAGATATTAAATTTTTAGCATTCGTAATTATTAAATCACATTGGAATTGACGACCGTTGGTGAGGGCGTCAGAAAGAGTTAGTGCCCTGACGAGGGTCGCTATTTACTAAAAAATTGCAGATTCTTTAACGAAAAACTGTGATAGCTCTATGCATGATAGATATGTCATATTGACTTCGATGCTTGAGAAAACACTACAATCATAATTTAATTTTTTGTTTGGGCTACGAAACTTGAGAGAACCTACAATATAATCATGATTTATGTTTGTTTGGGCTACGAGACTAGAGATAACCTACAATATAATCATGATTTATGTTTGTTTGGGCTACGAGACTTGAGATAACCTACCTTTTCTGAAGATTTGAGGGATGAATAGGACGAAGAACCGATACTTTGTTTCGAACAGAGTATGTCGATTGCTTGCAGGATGAAGACTTCTGCAACTTCCTTCACGCAACAGGAGGAAGAGTGTAGCAGGAGGAAGAAGGCACTTCTTCCAGGCTTGCAAGTGGTTGAAGGGAAGAAGCCTCACGCCTTCTCACGTCCGGCAGGCAGGAAGAAGAAAGAAGAAGAGGGTGAAGCCTCTTCTTGCACGTCTGCACAGCAGGAGGAAGGAGATGCTCGCCCCTTCATGATGGAGTCAGCAGGAAGAAGAGGAAGAAGACCTCCTCGCAGTAGGGAAGCGTAGGATGAAGAATCTCCTCGAACGCAATATCATCAACGAGTTACGTTCGATGGGGAAAGGTTTTTTATAAGGCTTTCAACGTTCTGGAGGGTTCTAATGCTTGGTTATGGAAAGGGTTTGCGATCAAGATTGGCAGAGTTTTAATCCTACCGTGCATGATCCTCTCCCTTCCTAGATAGTAGCCGCATGCTTCCATTTTCATAGGGAAAACCCTAACACTATCCATGCATCGACCGAGCATGCCTTAATGGGTTGCACGGTTTCCTTATTTAACTCTCAGGGAAAATGACGTCTGAGACAAGGGTGTGTTTTTCATTAAATCGCGCCTTACTAGAGGGCGTGTTTTCATTAAATAGCGCCTCAACCACGGTCGTCTTCTATATTTTGCCACTTTATTTCCAATTTTCTTGGTATGAATTAGCGCCCATGATAATGGCGTTATTACTATAATTGGCGCCTTATGGGAGAGCGTTATTTTATTTGTTATATCTTTTAAGTGTAAGGCCCGTTATCAGTTTAGGCTATTTTCCATTTATCGAATTTTTATTTAATTCCTGACCACCATTAGCATGTATAGATTTACTAGTTTAAATTTATTTAGAATCTATTTTATTCTTTTAAAATTTTCCAGGGGTGCTACACCCTCCCCCACTTAAAAGAATTTGGTCCCCAAATTCAATTGCGTGAATGGAGACATGAAGGGTATAGAGTACTTACAGTTTAGAACAAATCCGGATATCTTCTTCGCATAGATTCTTCAGTTTCCGAGGTAGCTTCTTGTTCCAAGCATCTGTTCCACTGCACTTTTACCATGGGAATAGTCTTGTTTCTTAAGACTCGGACCTCTCGATCAAGAATCTCCATTGGCTTTTGTTCATAAGTGAGGTCCCTTTGAATCACTAAGTTACTATGATCAATGACGTGGAAAGGGTCATGCACATATTTCTTCAGCATGGAAATGTGGAACACATTATGCACTTCCGACAATTGAGGAGGCAAAGCAAGACGATAGGCTACCTCGCCAACTCTTTCCAGTACTTCAAATGGACCAATGAATCTCGGTGTGAGCTTGCCTTTAACTCCGAACCTTCTTATTCCTCGACCGGGTGAGACCTTGAGATAAACATGGTCTCCAATTTGGAACTCTAATTCCCTTCTTCTATTATCTGCATAGGACTTCTCCTGGATTGTGCTACTCTAAGTCTTTCTCGGATAAGTTCAACCTTTTCTGTTGTGTTTCTTACCATATCTGGCCCTAGTAGTTGCTTCTCGCCAACTTCATCCCAGCATATAGGAGATCGGCAACTCCTGCCGTACAAGGCTTCAAATGGAGCCATCTGTATACTGGCTTGATAACTATTGTTGTATGCAAACTCGGCTAGGGGCAAATGATCATGCCAACCTCCGCCAAAGTCAATAATGCAAGCCCGTAACATGTCTTCAACTATTTGGTTTGTTCTCTCGGTCTGACCATCGGTCTGGGGATGGAAAGCAGTACTGAAGTTGATCTTCGTCCCCAAAGAGTGTTGTAGACCCTTCCAGAAATGAGAAGTGAAGCGAGGGTCTCGATCAGACACGATTGATGTTGGGACTCCATGCAATCTTACGATCTCCTTAATATACAATGCGGCCAAAACATCAACCGACCATCGACTTTTAATTGGCAAGAAATGTGTCGACTTGGTCAGTCGATCGATGATTACCCAAATACTATCATGTCTGCCTCTAGATTTAGGCAATCCCATGATGAAATCCATACCAATTCCTTCCCATTTCCATTTGGGAATATCAAGGGGGTGTAACCTTCTGGCGGGTCTTTGGTGTTCTACTTTTACTTGTTGGCATGTGAGACAGCGAGATACAAAGTTCGCTACCTCCCTCATCATGTTCGGCCACCAAAAAGTTCTTTTTAAATCTTTGTACATCTTAGTTGCTCCAGGATGAATGGTATACCTAGAGCGGTGAGCTTCATCTAGAATTTTCCTTTTCAACGCAGGACAGTCCGGGACACATGTCCTTTCCTGAAACATTAGTCTTCCATCAACTGCTAGCTTGAACCCGGTTCTTTGATCTAGTTTCTCCCTGATTTCAATCATTCCAGGATCTTCATCTTGTAATTTCTTGATTTCGGATAGCAAGTCCGGATGCACACTCATGTGAGAGAGAGTAATACACCCGTCTTTCTGGTCCGTGCTTATATTTAATCTTGAGAATTCCTCTAATAGTCTCCATTCTCGTATCATACAGCTGGCTATAAGGGCTCTCGGCTTTCGACTCAAGGCGTCAGCTACCGAATCCACTTTACCGAGGTGATACTGAATAGTGAAATCAAAGTATTTTAAATATTCCATCCACCGACGTTGCCTCATATTAAGCTCCTTCTGAGAGAATAGATATTTGAGGCTCTTATGATCGGAGAAAACTATAAATTGTTCTCCGTAGAGATAGTGTCTCCAGATCTTTAGTGCAAATACTACCGCGGCCAACTCCAAGTTATGCACCGGGTAGTTTTCTTCATGCTTCTTTAACTGCCTAGAAGAGTGTGCAATAACTCTTCCCTGTTGCATTAATACACAACCGAGGCCAATACCGGAAGCATCGGTGTATACCTCGTACTTCTCTCCTTCAATAGGAAGGGCCAAGACTGGAGCAGTGGTCAGATGGTCATTCAATGTTTGGAAGCTTTGTTCACATTCCTCATTCCACTCATACGACACTTCCTTGCGGGTCAACCTGGTGAGTGGTACTGTAATCTTCGAGAAGTTTTTAATAAAACGCCGGTAATAACCAGCAAGACCAAGGAAACTCCTAATTTCTGTTGCATTTGTCGGTTGTTCCCAGTTCTTTACCGCTTCGACCTTTGCGGGGTCCACTGAGATTCCATCCTTTGAAATTACGTGTCCTAAGAAGGACACTTCTTCCAACCAAAACTCGCATTTGCTAAATTTAGCATACAATTGATTATCCCTCAATATCCGCAATGCTATCCTCAAATGCACATCATGCTCCTCTTCAGACTTTGAATATATCAGGATATCATCGATAAAAATCACAATAAATTTGTCCAGATGCGGTCTAAAGATGCTATTCATAAGCTGCATAAAAGCTGCAGGGGCATTTGTTAGTCCAAAAGGCATAACAGTAAATTCATAATGCCCGTACCAGCTTCGGAATGCAGTTTTGTGAATATCCTCGTCCTTGATCCTCAATTGGTGATAACCCGATCGAAGATCAATTTTTGAGAAATACTTTGCTCCAGAAATCTGATCGAAGAGCTCATCAATCCTCGGCAGTGGGTATTTATTCTTGATAGTGAGGTGGTTCAGCTGCCGATAATCGATGCACAGCCTCATCAATCCATCCTTCTTCATGACAAACAGCACTGGTGCTCCCCATGGGGAAGTACTTGGTCTGATAAATCCTTTCTTCAATAGCTCCATAAGCTGCTCCTTCAATTCCTTCAATTCTGCGGGGGACATTCTGTAGGGTGCTTTGGAAGCAGGTCCGGCACCCGGAACAAGGTCTATAGTGAATGAGACTTCTCTCCCTGGTGGCATACCAGGCAAGTCTTCAGGGAAAACATCGGGAAACTCCCGAACCACTTGAATGTCTTCTAGTTGAGCTACCTTAGCCTCCGTGGCAGTTACAAATGCTAAGAATGCCTCGCATCCTTTGTTGATAAGTTTATGGGCTCGAAGAGCAAAGATAACTAGTGATCTTTTTCAGGGAGTAACATAAGTTAACTCTGGGAAACCCATAAAAGTTACTTTTCCATTTCGGCAGTCTACAGTTGCCCGATGGGTGGATAGCCAATCGGCCCCTAAAATTACATCGTACTCCTTCAAGTCTAAGCATATTAAATCTGCAGGTAAGTTGTGGCCTTTAACTATAATCTTGCAGTTTGGGTGATGGAAAGTGACATCAGACTCGTTCCCTAACGGGGTGGAAATCACCAAGTTTATCCATTCAGGTTCCATAGAGAATGAAGCAGCAAATTTCTTTGAAACAAAAGAGTGTGTGGCGCCAGTATCAAATAGTACTTGAGCAGATTTAGAGCAGACAGACAAAATACCTTCCACCAACCCACCCTCGGTTGGTTCCGTCTCTTGGAGAGCTTGTAAACGTCCTTGCTTCTTTACCGGACGCTTCTCTTCCTTTGTCTCCGGCTCACTTTGCTCGTTCATCATTGGACAGTTAGGAATACGGTGTTCCTGACTCCCACAACGAAGGCATGCTCCAAGCCTTCTCCAGCATTCCGCAGCCTGATGACCCGGCTTGTCACAATATTTACAATTCTCCTTTGGCGGTGTCGTGATGGAGAAAGGTTTGTTGTTGCCCTTCTTGAACTTCTTCTCCTTGGAGGGTTCGCCTCCATTATTGGTCTACTTCTTGAAAGACGGTTTAAAAGTGTTGGGGCTTGTGATATTCTCCCTTTTATCCTTACCACAGATTTTTTCAGACAGTTCCGTGGCGTCTTCTAGCAACTAGGTACGACGCACCATCTCTGAGTATACTTGAATATCCAAGGGAGCGAGGTGGGTGATATACTGGGGTCGTAACCCATTCAAGAACCTTCTTGCCTTCATCTTTTCAGTGCATACTAAATGTGGTGCATATCTAGATAACCGGGAGAACTGGTCTTCGTAATCGGCTACTGACAGGGATCGTTGCTTCAAGGCAGCAAATTCTGTGGCCTTTTTCTCCTGAACACGGTCGGAGAAATACTTACTATTGAAGTGCTCGACAAATTCGACCCAAGTAACATGATCTTCAAGCAAGGTGGCCTCGACGGACTCCCACCAAGCACGGGCGTCCCGTTCTAGTTGGAACGTGGCCAGAAGCACCTTTTCACCATCCGCGCATTGCATGACGCGGAAGATTCGCTCGATCTCCTTTATCCAATTCTCCACATCCTCGGGATTTAATGAACCTGAGAATCTCGGAGGGTTGAGATTTCTAAAGCTCCGATGGAGGTCACCAGCTACATGATGTGCCCCACCTTGAGCCACCTGTTGCAAGGCCTGGGTCAGGCCTTGAACAGTTCGTTGCATCTCACGCCATTATGCTCGTTCAGCAGCCATAGTCCTACAAGAATTTAACCCTAATTAGTTTCATTTTGAAATTTGTAGTCGGATGCCCTACAAGGACTTATACCCACGGCACTACCCATCCTCACAGTTTGGGGATAGACTTATCCTTGGACTTGGGTTTCCTAGGAATTTGAAATCCTAGGCTCTGATACCACAAAAACTGTCACGCCCCGAGCGCGGAAGGAACCCGGGGAGAGACGTGACAAGTTTATATCAATCATGTCAATCAGAGAAAGCAGAATTTCGACATCAAAATAGAGTGCGCAATAAGACAAGAATTTAAATATAACCAAAGACTGATACCATTGATGACAACTTAATCCATTGAACCAAGTCACATTCTCCAAGACTTAACAACCTTAATTGGGCCCGCGAGCCTTAAATATTACAATCCTTGCAATAACATAAGTTCTAACGACAAGACTCAAAGAATAAACTAAGGACGACATGACACGATAGAGTGCAACAGCATGACGCTTGTAGGTTCTACGCTCGTCACTCTTGCTCATGCCCCTCCGAGTCCGAGTCAGGGTCCGTATTACCTGAAAAGTTTGGGAAAAGAATTTGATGAGCGAACGCTCAGTAGGAATTATATCTCAAGAACTAGCAATTTGTTTAAGTAATTACCTTTTTCAAATGAAAGTGCAAGTCTAGCATGTTAATCATGTAAAATAGAATGCTATGGAATCGAACATGATAACGAGAGGAAATAACATGTACTGTTGATTCAAGATAGGGGGTTTCAAGTATTCAAGATTTCAAGTATTTGAACGAGTACCAAGTATATCAATAAAGTCTTTCATGTCATGAGATAATGGCTATTAGCAAGCAAGTACTTTGCCTATTCCGGGCCACGCAAGTCATGTCAAGTCAATCAAGTCAAGCATGCGAGAGAGAGATAGATAGTGGAGATGTCGTAGATTCAAGCAAGCACTTCGGTGCAATGCCACACCGCGATCAATATAACTCCCATGGGCATAAGTACTTTCGGGTGCTCCTCCCAGGACCAGATCGGGCCCTATACGCGCAGGCATTGTTACATGTAATATCTAGACAACCACTTTAGTGATAGCCATGGAATTCCAAGAACAAACTCATGTAGGATATCAAGGTAGATTCGTGGATAGGTTCCATGGAATTCAAGGGAGAACATTAGATGGACAATGATGAAAACCAACGAGAACCATGACATGTCGATAACTTGGGTAGAATTGGTACCTTAACTAGGTAGCCATGATAACTTGAGTGGATGACTAAACCTATCACCAATCAAGGGACATGAATCAAGCTGAGTGATTGACCCCATCTATAATGGACTCAATCCAAAACATCCCTTGGTGAAATATCATCATTCCACCGGCTAGGATTGTTCTCTCATGGACCAAGAGGGCAACATGAGAGGGCCGGTTTACCTCATGACGTGGCAATCAAAAGGTACAAGGTGTTAAAGGTACAACCAGCTCAGTCGGCCTTGAGGGAATCCAAGGCTACGAGGAGACTTATGGAGGTCCCAATGACTAACTTGTCGGTCCAAAGGAATTGAATGTCCAATGGAGGGCTTGTATGTCACCGAGAGTTGAAGGGGTAATCAATAAAACACCGAGAAACGTGGGACTATACTCATGGATTGGAATATAGTGCCATATATATATATATAAATATAAATCCATGGTTACAGGAAAAATCATGAAAAATCAGAAGACAGGAAATTAGCGCCTTAGCCAATGACTCTATTTCAATAAGTAACGCCCTGGTCAGGGGCGTCATTTCACAAATTGAAGACTATCAAAAGAGTCGTCAAATTCTGTATGTATCTTTTATATAGGCATAAAATTTTAGAATCTTTGTAAAAGACATCTGGTCAGATGCCACGTTAAAGACATATAGCGCCCTGGTCAGGGTCACTATTTAATCAATTGAAGACTCATAAAGAGTCGTCAATTTTTCAATCAGGATATATGCATTAACATAATCAATTTTCCAGGATTTATTAAATGGCGACATGGTGGCTGTCACCTTTTATGCTTATAGCGCCCTTGACAGTGGCGTCATTTTCAAAAGAAATGACATACATCAAGTCGTCATTTTCATTTTCCAGAATTCCACTATGAACAGTAGCACTTTTCCAATATAAATATTTTTATGACAACAGGTATATGGATAGGTCAAGAAAAATAGCAGGATTTCAAAACTCTATTCATGCATTAAATCAGATAACTGGTTAAATAGATATTAAATTTTTAACATTCGTAATTATTAAATCACATTGGAATTGACGACCGTTGGTGAGGGCGTCAGAAAGAGTTAGCGCCCTCATGAGGGTCGCTATTTACTGAAAAATTGCATAATCTTTAACGGAAAACTGCGATAGCTCTATGCATGATAGATATGTCATATTGACTTCGATGCTTGAGAAAACAATACAATCATGATTTAATTTTTTGTTTGGGCTACGAAACTTGAGAGAACCTACAATATAATCATGATTTATGTTTGTTTGGGCTACGAGACTTGAGATAACCTACAATATAATCATGATTTATGTTTGTTTGGGCTACGAGACTTGAGATAACCTACAATATAATCATGATTTATGTTTGTTTGGGCTACGAGACTTGAGATAACCTACCTTTTCTGAAGATTTGAGGGATGAACAGGACGAAGAACCGATACTCTGTTTCGAACAGAGTATGTCGATTGCTTGCAGGATGAAGACTTCTGCAACTTCCTTCACGCAACAGGAGGAAGAGGGTAGTAGGAGGAAGAAGGCACTTCTTCCAGGCTTGCAGGTGGTTGAAGGGAAGAAGCCTCACGCCTTCTCACGTCCGGCAGGCAGGAAGAAGAAAGAAGAAGAGGGTGAAGCCTCTTCTTGCACGTCTGCACAGCAGGAGGAAGGAGATGCTCGCCCCTTCACGATGGAGTCAGCAGGAAGAAGAGGAAGAAGACCTCCTCGCAGTAGGGAAGCGTAGGATGAAGAATCTCCTCGAACGCAATATCATCAACGAGTTACGTTCGATGGGGAAAGGTTTTTTATAAGGCTTTCAACGTTCTGGAGGGTTCTAATGCTTGGTTATGGAAAGGGTTTGCGATCAAGATTGGCAGGGTTTTAATCCTACCGTGCATGATCCTCTCCCTTCCTAGATAGCAGCCGCATGCTTCCATTTTCATAGGGAAAACCCTAACACTATCCATGCATTGACCGTGTAATGCCCTGGATCTCGTTGGATCTCGTAGGATCTTTAATGGATCTTTCGGATCTGTTTCGGATTGGTTTCGTTGAGTTTCGGTTCGCTTTTGTGGCTTCCGAGTTGAGTTTGACGAGCCGTGTGGGTTTTTCTCACGTACTAGTTACGGAACCCTACGGTGAGTTTATTTGTCAATTCTCGAACTCGTGGATGCTACAGCGACGATGTACTCCTCGAGCCGGTCGTTTCGGCTATTTTTGCGTATTTTTCTGAATTTGTGCATTTTCAGCGCATTTTCGGAATTTTCGGAAATTAGGAAAATTTCCTAATTTCTTTTCCTTTTTCTTTTCTTTTTCTCTCTTTCTTCCCTCATTCGGCCGCGACCGTTTCCCTCTCCCGTTCTCTCTCGTTTCTCCCCCTCTTTGGCTCCGGCTGCAGACGGAGGCGTAGGTGGGCGAGGTGGCGAGGCCGTGGAGCTGTCGAGATGCGCGATGAGGCGAGGATCGGATCGATTCTGGCGCGATCCCGAACGGTGGATTCAAAGCCGGTGAAATTGGTTCGCGAGTGGTTTTCGGCGTGGTTTAGTCCCTTCGGGGCACGGTTTCTTCGGTGGAGGTAGGGTGACGGATCCTTGCTTCTTCACCTTCGTTTTCCCTGCCATTGCACGGCGTTCGGCTAGGAAACGAGTGTGTTTGGGCTTGTTTTGCCTAAACCGTGATTTTCGTGGTTTTTAGGGTCGGCCGGTAAACGGTGACCGTTTGCGGTTCAGTTAGTTTCTAAATGACCGCAGGGATGTTAGAATCTCATCCACGTTGATTTCGTGCGATTCGGTGTTCATTCGAGGCCGGTAGAAGCCCGGGAACCTCGGTGACCCACTTAGGGTGGATTTGTCTAAATCGCCCGGATCGAGCGTTTTTGGTGTTGCATGTGGGCATTTTGGCCCTTGAATGTTGTTATTCGGTGTTGCGGTGTGTTTCCCCTGCGTTTCGGCGTGAATGGGGCGTGGAACGGGCCGATCCGGCCATTCCTATGTTTTCCCGCCGTAACCGAAGTAGCGGTCATGCCAGCGACCGTTACTTGTCTTTAGCGGCCCTACGACTGACCGTCGTTTGGTCTGCATCGTTTTAGCGCTTTGGCTTCTAGGTGAGTGACGGCCCTAGAGTGGCGCGTCGCTTCCTTGTAACGTGCCTAGGTTAGTGCGTTACTTCGCCTTCGTCGTTTTATGTTGGGGTTGAGTCGGTTAGTCTAACGCGCTTGACCCAGTGCGTTAGATGGAAGTGGCGCGCCTTGCCCAGGCCGTTACTTGCCAGTTGACTGACGTTGACTCGTTGAGGCGGTGCCTCTAGCGGTCGTGCCCCTATGCGTTGTTTGAGTGTGACGTGCCCGCCCCTGGCCGTTACATTCTCTTTTGGTCGAGGTTGGGTTGACTGCACCGTTGGGTGTGACGGTGGGGACCCCGTGCGTCGTTTGTGAGTAACGCGCATGCCTCCGACCGTTGTTTGCTGTGGTGTTGGGTTGAGGGTGGCCATGCCGTCTGTGAGTAACGGATGGGTCCCCTGTGCGTCGTTTGGTTCTGACGGCCCTCCCCTGCCGCGCTGTTTCGTGAGTGACGCGCCTGGCTTAGCGCGTTACTTCGCTTTGGTTTGGGTTTGCTGCACCGTTGAATGTGACGGTGGGTGCCCTGTGCGTCGTTTGCTTGTAACGCCCCTAGTCCCGTGCGTTACTTGGCTTTTGCGTGGTTTGTAGGTTATCAGGGTGGTGTGAGTGACGGCCTGGTGTCCGTCCGTCGTTTGGGAAATAACGGCCCTAACCTAGACCGTCGCTTGCTTGTAGCGGTCTAGAGCTGGTGCGTTACTTTCCTTGTGCCTTGGTTTTCCGCCCGATGATTCTGTGTGTCTTGGCTTGGCCTTGTGGTCTGCCCGTTGTCCCGTGGATGTCTCTTGACGTCCTATGAGGGTTAAGACTACGTTGTAAGGTAGCCAGGAGTCTTCTTGCTTGTGGTAGGGTTCCTTATCCTACCTTTGCATGTGCTTGTTTGGGTTTCGGTCAACCTGGTCTGACCCAGTGGTTGACATGTGACCTTGTTTGCGCGTGTCTTAGCGGTTCTGTCCTGCCTAAGACACTGCTTCTGGATGCTTCGAGGTATTGTTCTACCTCGGTTTGCGTGTCCAGGTGTGCTGAGGGTTCTTGATGTCTCCCTCAGGTCTCCGTGTGTCGTTTTCTACGGAGCGTGGTTTCTTTGGCTTAGGATTAGACCGATTGGCGGCTTGTTCCGCTGTTGTGACGATCTTACCTTTGAGTCGTTTGGCTCAGGATCGTTACGTAGGAGGTCTAGTGCTTGTCCTGAGTTGTCGGCAGTGGTGATACTGTCACTTGGTGCCTCGAAGTGCGTGTTGAGGGGCGTGGTTGCCCGTTAGTACTTCGGCGCTTGTGTTTTGAGCTTCTGTGTCGTGTGAAGCCTCCACTTGTGTGACCTGAGGCCGAGAGGTGCCGACCCGCTAGCGGATGGCGGAGGGTTTTTCCCAGTGAGCGGTTTTTAGTTAGTTCCGCGGGCTCCTAGCCAACGGTAGCGTCCTGCCGAGGGAGAATACTAGCTAGAGGACCTGGCTTAGGCTATAGCCAGTGTGTGCACACGTGGTCAGGGGTTAGGACTTACGTCGACGGGCGTGACCCTGACTAGTTACTTGTTTTGCTGTTACTATTTGGTTCAGCTGGTGTCTACATCTCTGCTGTTGTTACAGCAGTACTGTAGGTGAGACACTTGAGGTGCGGCGTCAGACGTCAGTGGACGCAGCTGGCTTTTAAGGGGGTGCTTCCGTCACGTGACGCGTAGCTTTCGGCGTTTTCCTGTACGCTGTGACCCTTGCGAGTTGCCCGTTCGTGGCTGCACTCGGGGTCAGTGGTTTGTCGTCCGCGCGATGTTCCGATCGTGCGCGGGGCTTTGTGCACGACGTTCCCTGTCGTGTTTTGTCTGTTTCCCGGTGTCGGCGTTCGCCTTCGCCTTTGTTTGGGGCTGGTTGACAGACTGGTGTACCCTTCTGTGTGAGTTTAGGGTCATCCATCTGTTGCCTTTGTTTGGAGTAGTTTGGGATACCGAGGTTAGTTCGGTAGCCGCTTGTTTGGTGCGGGTTCTCACCCTCTCCTGCGTGTTCCCTACTCCTACTTCCCGTCTGTTCCTTTACAGCTTTGTAGTGTAGCTTTCCTGCTTTGCTACGTTGCTGTCCTTGCTACGTTTGTTGCTGCTTCCGTTGCCTTCGCTTTGTGCGGTTTTCCAGTGGGGATCCGCGTGACCCCTACTGAGTTTCTGTTGAGACTCACCCCTGCTGCTTTTCAGGTGGGTTTCGCCGTCTGCCTCTGCTGTTCCTGGCGGAGTGCTCGCTTGCTGTTGTAGCTGCCAGCTGTACCTGCGGTCGGGCTTCTTCCGACTTCTGTGTACGTTTCTTTCTGTCGTACTGTACTGTGCTAGACTTGTTGTCTTTCCTTGGGCTAGACTCTGGTGTATAACTGAAACTTGAATATTAATGAAAAGGTAATTTTATTTCTGCTACTTTAGCAATCCATTGTAATGAAATTTAATTGCTTACTGTTATATCTGCTGGCTTCAATGTATTCCACACACTCCTTTTTCCCTTCGGCGCTTTCCCGCGCTTGGGAGGCCTCGCGGGTCCCATGTGGTATCACGTGTATTCGGTATTTATACCGGGTGCACCGGGTATCCGGAATCCGGGTCGCTACAGGTGGTATCAGAGCAGTGTTCTGAGATGTTCGGAGTTCTTTTCTGAGCTATCAGATCATTGTCGTGTGAAATACATGGAAATCCAGATATACAGTTACCAGAGTCCTTAGGCCCAGTACAGTCTCTTGCTGGCGTAGGTGTTGCGATGGTTTATCGCGGTGCTTTTTGCGTGTGGTCTTGTACGTGCTTGGTTGGCACTGTGCGAGATGGTTTTGCTCTCGTCTGGATATGACGATGTGCTTCGTTCGGTTTTGAAGTTGGTCTCGATCGTGTTGCGCTTTGCAGTGTTTGTCGGTTGGCATGAACCTGCAGTGCATTGTTCGAGCTATTTTCTGTATTTTGCTCAGGTGGCTTATGACTTTTAGCGTTGGTGTGATGGCCACGCACGTTCTTACGTTGCTTGGGTTGTCCCAGCTTGAGTTTGTGTAGCTCCTGATGCATCGTTGTTTCGGTTGTTTCGAATGTCGTGTTGCCTCGATTGAGAAGTTGCTCGAGCGAGCCTTGGATTTTCCCTTCCTGGTGAGCTGTTGTTGTTGAGCTTGTTGCTTCTCATCCCTCTTCGGTGAAGCTTTCCGAGGTTTGCCTTGGAATTGCTGTCTTGGTTGTGCCTTTGTCCTGTGTCTGCTTAAGTGTAGACAGCTTTGTTTCAAGCCTGATCTGCTCCTTGTTGTACGGTTGCTTAGCTTTGGACTCCGTAATGGTGTTAAGAGCTGTTGTGTACCGTATTTGTAGTGCTGTGTCTAACGGCCGATGCGTTGTGAGGGCTCATTTATTGTGTCAGGACGTGAAGGTAAGCTGAGACTGATGCTTTCCTTGTGCTTTGCGCTGAAGCTGGTGCTCTTCTCTTGTTGCACTTAGGCTCTTTGTGATCGGTTGTTCGCCTGATCAGTGCTCGTGGCGTGTGAATTGCGATCTTGTTGATTGCGATGGCGCTGGTGTGTGCTGAGATGCGATTATCGATGTTGTTCTGTTGCCTGTGCACGTTGTTGAGAGTACAGCTGTAGTGTGTGGGCTGGCTACCCATTTGTCGAGAGGTCTTGTTCCTTTCTCGAAGTGGCTTTGTCTTGGCTTCTTGTGCCTTGACTTTGGTTGTTGCCGTGCCGTTGTTCGTGGTTTTCTTGTGTTGGCATCGGCATTGTGCGAGTGTTGGGGAATTTGTCGGCATCTTTGCGGATTGAGTACCCTCTACTCTGTATTTTCTTCTTGGGTGTTGTGCTCTTGAGGCGTGTTGCTAGTCCTTGAGTTGCATTCCCCGAGATCATTGTTGTTGTTTTTCGTTGTTGTGGGTCTTTCTCTTGGTGAGCAGTCTGATGCGTGACCTGTCTCTTGTGGTCGTGTGCTCAGCTGTTCTTGTGCCTTGTTGTGACCCTGCTTGCAGTTGTGTTCTGTGGTTCTGTGTGTTCTGCAGACCCGGAACTCTGCAGGTGTTGCCGTTGTGTTGTTGTTTTGGCGCTGTTTCTTTATGATTTTGTGTCTCTGCCTTGGACCATGGTCTTGTCAGTTGGCTTGCTGTGCTCTCTTTCCCTGGTGGAGTTAGCTTGCGACTTGATCAGATGTGATGTCTGAGTGAGTACTGACTTGATTGTGTTTCGGGTCCAGTAGCGTTGTTGTTGTCGTTGGTGTCCTGTGTGCCAGGTGTTCCCGGTTGCCTTTGGCACTGGAGCCGATGATGTTGCGAGCTGTCAGCTGTGGGGACTGCGTTCCTTGTGTAAGCTGCCGCTTGCCGTGTTGTCGTTGTGTTTCTCAGTTGTCTGTTGTTGTGGCTGTCGTGTCTCTATTTCTGGTGAGACGTAAACGACGTTGCCCTTGCTTTGGAGGTGTCAGATGTATTCACTTTGGTGCCATACTCGTGCTGTAGACTTGCTGTCTTGGAAGCTGAGTGTGTACCTGTAATTGTGATCTGACGGTGTTCCTCTGAGCTGTGTTTTCCGAGTTTTGTGCTGTTGGGTTATTCTTCCCTGCTTCTCCTTTGTTAGTCCTGAATTTCGAGGGCGAAATTCTTTGAAGGAGGGGAGGATGTAATGCCCTAGATCTCGTTGGATCTCGTAGGATCTTTAATGGATCTTTCGGATCTGTTTCGGATTGGTTTCGTTGAGTTTCGGTTCGCTTTTGTGGCTTCCGAGTTGAGTTTGACGAGCCGTGTGGGTTTTTCTCACGTACTAGTTACGGAACCCTACGGTGAGTTTATTTGTCAATTCTCGAACTCGTGGATGCTACAGCGACGATGTACTCCTCGAGCCGGTCGTTTCGGCTATTTTTGCGTATTTTTCTGAATTTGTGCATTTTCAGCGCATTTTCGGAATTTTCGGAAATTAGGAAAATTTCCTAATTTCTTTTCCTTTTTCTTTTCTTTTTCTCTCTTTCTTCCCTCATTCGGCCGCGACCGTTTCCCTCTCCCGTTCTCTCTCGTTTCTCCCCCTCTTTGGCTCCGGCTGCAGACGGAGGCGTAGGTGGGCGAGGTGGCGAGGCCGTGGAGCTGTCGAGATGCGCGATGAGGCGAGGATCGGATCGATTCTGGCGCGATCCCGAACGGTGGATTCAAAGCCGGTGAAATTGGTTCGCGAGTGGTTTTCGGCGTGGTTTAGTCCCTTCGGGGCACGGTTTCTTCGGTGGAGGTAGGGTGACGGATCCTTGCTTCTTCACCTTCGTTTTCCCTGCCATTGCACGGCGTTCGGCTAGGAAACGAGTGTGTTTGGGCTTGTTTTGCCTAAACCGTGATTTTCGTGGTTTTTAGGGTCGGCCGGTAAACGGTGACCGTTTGCGGTTCAGTTAGTTTCTAAATGACCGCAGGGATGTTAGAATCTCATCCACGTTGATTTCGTGCGATTCGGTGTTCATTCGAGGCCGGTAGAAGCCCGGGAACCTCGGTGACCCACTTAGGGTGGATTTGTCTAAATCGCCCGGATCGAGCGTTTTTGGTGTTGCATGTGGGCATTTTGGCCCTTGAATGTTGTTATTCGGTGTTGCGGTGTGTTTCCCCTGCGTTTCGGCGTGAATGGGGCGTGGAACGGGCCGATCCGGCCATTCCTATGTTTTCCCGCCGTAACCGAAGTAGCGGTCATGCCAGCGACCGTTACTTGTCTTTAGCGGCCCTACGACTGACCGTCGTTTGGTCTGCATCGTTTTAGCGCTTTGGCTTCTAGGTGAGTGACGGCCCTAGAGTGGCGCGTCGCTTCCTTGTAACGTGCCTAGGTTAGTGCGTTACTTCGCCTTCGTCGTTTTATGTTGGGGTTGAGTCGGTTAGTCTAACGCGCTTGACCCAGTGCGTTAGATGGAAGTGGCGCGCCTTGCCCAGGCCGTTACTTGCCAGTTGACTGACGTTGACTCGTTGAGGCGGTGCCTCTAGCGGTCGTGCCCCTATGCGTTGTTTGAGTGTGACGTGCCCGCCCCTGGCCGTTACATTCTCTTTTGGTCGAGGTTGGGTTGACTGCACCGTTGGGTGTGACGGTGGGGACCCCGTGCGTCGTTTGTGAGTAACGCGCATGCCTCCGACCGTTGTTTGCTGTGGTGTTGGGTTGAGGGTGGCCATGCCGTCTGTGAGTAACGGATGGGTCCCCTGTGCGTCGTTTGGTTCTGACGGCCCTCCCCTGCCGCGCTGTTTCGTGAGTGACGCGCCTGGCTTAGCGCGTTACTTCGCTTTGGTTTGGGTTTGCTGCACCGTTGAATGTGACGGTGGGTGCCCTGTGCGTCGTTTGCTTGTAACGCCCCTAGTCCCGTGCGTTACTTGGCTTTTGCGTGGTTTGTAGGTTATCAGGGTGGTGTGAGTGACGGCCTGGTGTCCGTCCGTCGTTTGGGAAATAACGGCCCTAACCTAGACCGTCGCTTGCTTGTAGCGGTCTAGAGCTGGTGCGTTACTTTCCTTGTGCCTTGGTTTTCCGCCCGATGATTCTGTGTGTCTTGGCTTGGCCTTGTGGTCTGCCCGTTGTCTCGTGGATGTCTCTTTGTAATGCCCTGGATCTCGTTGGTTCTCGTAGGATCTTTAATGGATCTTTCGGATCTGTTTCGGATTGGTTTCGTTGAGTTTCGGTTCGCTTTTGTGGCTTCCGAGTTGAGTTTGACGAGCCGTGTGGGTTTTTCTCACGTACTAGTTACGGAACCCTACGGTGAGTTTATTTGTCAATTCTCGAACTCGTGGATGCTACAGCGTCGATGTACTCCTCGAGCCGGTCGTTTCGACTATTTTTGCGTATTTTTCTGAATTTGTGCATTTTCGGCGCATTTTCGGAATTTTCGGAAATTAGGAAGATTTCCTAATTTCTTTTCCTTTTTCTTTTCTTTTTCTCTTTCTTCCCTCATTCGGCCGCGACCGTTTCTCTCTCCCGTTCTCTCTCGTTTCTCCCCCTCTTTGGCTCCGGCTGCAGACGGAGGCGTAGGTGGGCGAGGTGGCGAGGCCGTGGAGCTGTCGAGATGCGCGATGAGGCGAGGATCGGATCGATTCTGGCGCGATCCCGAACGGTGGATTCAAAGCCGGTGAAATTGGTTCGCGAGTGGTTTTCGGCATGGTTTAGTCCCTTCGGGGCACGGTTTCTTCGGTGGAGGTAGGGTGACGGATCCTTGCTTCTTCACCTTCGTTTTCCCTGCCATTGCACGGCGTTCGGCTAGGAAACGAGTGTGTTTGGGCTTGTTTTGCCTAAACCGTGATTTTCGTGGTTTTTAGGGTCGGCCGGTAAACGGTGACCGTTTGCGGTTCAGTTAGTTTCTAAATGACCGCAGGGATGTTAGAATCTCATCCACGTTGATTTCGTGCGATTCGGTGTTCATTCGAGGCCGGTAGAAGCCCGGGAACCTCGGTGACCCACTTAGGGTGGATTTGTCTAAATCGCCCGGATCGAGCGTTTTTGGTGTTGCATGTGGGCATTTTGGCCCTTGAATGTTGTTATTCGGTGTTGCGGTGTGTTTCCCCTGCGTTTCGGCGTGAATGGGGCGTGGAACGGGCCGATCCGGCCATTCCTATGTTTTCCCGCCGTAACCGAAGTAGCGGTCATGCCAGCGACCGTTACTTGTCTTTAGCGGCCCTACGACTGACCGTCGTTTGGTCTACATCGTTTTAGCGCTTTTGGCTTCTAGGTGAGTGACGGCCCTAGAGTGGCGCGTCGCTTCCTTGTAACGTGCCTAGGTTAGTGCGTTACTTCGCCTTCGTCGTTTTATGTTGGGGTTGAGTCGGTTAGTCTAACGCGCTTGACCCAGTGCGTTAGATGGAAGTGGCGCGCCTTGCCCAGGCCGTTACTTGCCAGTTGACTGACGTTGACTCGTTGAGGCGGTGCCTCTAGCGGTCGTGCCCCTATGCGTTGTTTGAGTGTGACGTGCCTGCCCCTGGCCGTTACATTCTCTTTTGGTCGAGGTTGGGTTGACTGCACCGTTGGGTGTGACGGTGGGGACCCCGTGCGTCGTTTGTGAGTAACGCGCATGCCTCCGACCGTTGTTTGCTGTGGTGTTGGGTCGAGGGTGGCCATGCCGTCTGTGAGTAACGGATGGGTCCCCTGTGCGTCGTTTGGTTCTGACGGCCCTCCCCTGCCGCGCTGTTTCGTGAGTGACGCGCCTGGCTTAGCGCGTTACTTCGCTTTGGTTTGGGTTTGCTGCACCGTTGAATGTGACGGTGGGTGCCCCGTGCGTCGTTTGCTTGTAACGCCCCTGCTCCCGTGCGTTACTTGGCTTTTGCGTGGTTTGTAGGTTATCAGGGTGGTGTGAGTGACGGCCTGGTGTCCGTCCGTCGTTTGGGAAATAACGGCCCTAACCTAGACCGTCGTTTGCTTGTAGCGGTCTAGAGCTGGTGCGTTACTTTCCTTGTGCCTTGGTTTTCCGCCCGATGATTCTGTGTGTCTTGGCTTGGCCTTGTGGTCTGCCCGTTGTCCCGTGGATGTCTCTTGACGTCCTATGAGGGTTAAGACTACGTTGTAAGGTAGCCAGGAGTCTTCTTGCTTGTGGTAGGGTTCCTTATCCTACCTTTGCATGTGCTTGTTTGGGTTTCGGTCAACCTGGTCTGACCCAGTGGTTGACATGTGACCTTGTTTGCGCGTGTCTTAGCGGTCCTGTCCTGCCTAAGACACTGCTTCTGGATGCTTCGAGGTATTGTTCTACCTCGGTTTGCGTGTCCAGGTGTGCTGAGGGTTCTTGATGTCTCCCTCAGGTCTCCGTGTGTCGTTTTCTGCGGAGCGTGGTTTCTTTGGCTTAGGATTAGACCGATTGGCGGCTTGTTCCGCTGTTGTGACGATCTTACCTTTGAGTCGTTTGGCTCAGGATCGTTACATAGGAGGTCTAGTTGCTTGTCCTGAGTTGTCGGCAGTGGTGGTGCTGCCATTTGGTGCTTCGAAGTGCGTGTGGATGGGCATGGTTGCCTGTCTGTACTTCGGCACTTGTGTTTTGAGCTTCTGTGTCGTGTGAAGCCTCCACTTGTTCTTGCCTAAGGCCGCGGGCCGACCCGCTAGCGGATGGCGGAGGGTTTTTCCCAGTGAGCGGTTTTTAGTTAGTTCCGCGGGCTCCTAGCCAACGGTAGCGTCCTGCCGAGGGAGAATACTAGCTAGAGGACCTGGCTTAGGCTATAGCCAGTGTGTGCACACGTGGTCGGGGGTTAGGACTTACGTCGACGGGCGTGACCCTGACTAGTTACTTGTTTTGCTGTTACTATTTGGTTCAGCTGGTGTCTACATCTCTGCTGTTGTTACAGCAGTACTGTAGGTGAGACACTTGAGGTGCGGCGTCAGACGTCAGTGGACGCAGCTGGCTTTTAAGGGGGTGCTTCCGTCACGTGACGCGTAGCTTTCGGTGTTTTCCTGTACGCTGTGACCTTTGCGAGTTGCCCGTTCGTGGCTGCACTCGGGGTCAGTGGTTTGTCGTCCGCGCGATGTTCCGATCGTGCGCGGGGCTTTGTGCACGACGTTCCCTGTCGTGTTTTGTCTGTTTCCCGGTGTCGGCGTTCGCCTTCGCCTTTGTTTGGGGCTGGTTGACAGACTGGTGTACCCTTCTGTGTGAGTTTAGGGTCATCCATCTGTTGCCTTTGTTTGGAGTAGTTTGGGATACCGAGGTTAGTTCGGTAGCCGCTTGTTTGGTGCGGGTTCTCACCCTCTCCTGCGTGTTCCCTACTCCTACTTCCCGTCTGTTCCTTTACAGCTTTGTAGTGTAGCTTTCCTGCTTTGCTACGTTGCTGTCCTTGCTACGTTTGTTGCTGCTTCCGTTGCCTTCGCTTTGTGCGGTTTTCCAGTGGGGATCCGCGTGACCCCTACTGAGTTTCTGTTGAGACTCACCCCTGCTGCTTTTCAGGTGGGTTTCGCCGTCTGCCTCTGCTGTCCTGGCGGAGTGCTCGCTTGCTGTGTAGCTGCCAGCTGTACCTGCGGTCGGGCTTCTTCCGACTTCTGTGTACGTTTCTTTCTGTCGTACTGTACTGTGCTAGACTTGTTGTCTTCCTTGGGCTAGACTCTGGTGTATAATTGAAAACTTGAATGTTTAATAAAAGGTAATTTTATTTCTGCTACTTTAGCAATCCAATCTAATGAAATTTAATTGCTTACTGTTATATCTGCTGGCTTCAATGTATTTCCCACACAATCCTTTTTCCCTTCGGCGCTTTCCCGCGCTTGGGAGGCCTCGCGGGTCCCATGTGGTATCACGTGTATTCGGTATTTATACCGGGTGCACCGGGTATCCGGAATCCGGGTCGCTACAGGTGGTATCAGAGCAGTGTTCTGAGATGTTCGGAGTTCTTTTCTGAGCTATCAGATCATTGTCGTGTGAGATACATGGAAATCCAGATATACAGTTACCAGAGTCTTAGGCCCAGTACAGTCTCTTGCTGGCGTAGGTGTTGCGATGGTTTATCGCGGTGCTTTTTGCGTGTGGTCTTGTACGTGCTTGGTTGGCACTGTGCGAGATGGTTTTGCTCTCGTCTGGATATGACGATGTGCTTCGTTCGGTTTTGAAGTTGGTCTCGATCGTGTTGCGCTTGGCAGTGTTTGTCGGTTGGCATGACCTGCAGTGCATTGTTCGAGCTGTTTTCTGCATTTTGCTCAGGTGGCTTATGACTTCTAGCGTTGGTGTGATGACCATGCACGTTCTTACGTTGCTTGGGTTGTCCCAGCTTGAGTTTGTGTAGCTCCTGATGCTTCGTTGTTTTGGTTGCTTCGATTGTCGTGTTGCCTCGATTGAGAAGTTGCTCGAGCGAGCCTTGGATTTTCCCTTCCTGGTGAGCTTTTGTTGTCGAGCTTGTTGCTTCTCGTCCTTCTTGGTGAAGCTTTCGAGGTTTGCCTTGGAATTGCTGTCTTGGTTGTGCCTTTGTCCTGTGTCTGCTTAAGTGTAGACAGCTTTGTTTTGAGCCTGATCTGCTCCTTGTTGTACGGTTGCTTAGCTTTGGACTCCATGATGGTGTTAAGAGCTGTTGTGTACCGTAGTTGTCGTGCTGTGTCTAACGGCCGATGTGTTGTGAAGGCTCATTTATCGTGTCAGGACGTGATGGTGAGCTGAGATTGATGCTTTCCTTGTGCTTTGCGCTGAAGCTGGTGCTCTTCTCTTGTTGCACTTAGGCTCTTTGTGATCGGTTGTTCGCCTGATCAGTGCTCGTGGCGTGTTAATTGCGATCTTTGTTGATTGCGATGACGCCTGGTGTGTGCTGAGATGCGATTATCGATGTTGTTCTGTTGCCTGTGCACGTTGTTGAGAGTACAGCTGGAGTGTGTGGGCTGGCTACCATTTGTCGAGAGGTCTTGTTCCTTTCTCGATGTGGCTTTGTCTTGGCTTCTTGTGCCTTGACTTTGGTTGTTGCCGTGCCGTTGTTCGTGGTTTTCTTGTGTTGGCATCGGCATTGTGCGAGTGTTGGGGAATTTGTCGGCATCTTTGCGGATTGAGTACCCTCTACTCTGTATTTTCTTCTTGGGTGTTGTGCTCTTGAGGCGTGTTGCTAGTCCTTGAGTTGCATTCCCCGAGATCATTGTTGTTGTTTTTCGTTGTTGTGGGTCTTTCTCTTGGTGAGCAGTCTGATGCGTGACCTGTCTCTTGTGGTCGTGTGTTCAGCTGTTTTTGTGCCTTGTTGTGACCCTGCTTGCAGTTGTGTTCTGTGGTTCTGCGTGTTATGCAGACCCGGAATTCTGCAGGTGTTGCCGTTGTGTTGTTTTGGCGCTGTTTCTTTATGATTTTGTGTCTCTGCCTTGGACCATGGTCTTGTCAGTTGGCTTGCTGTGCTCTCTTTCCCTGGTGGAGTTAGCTTGCGACTTGATCAGATGTGATGTCTGAGTGAGTACTGACTTGATTGTGTTTCGGGTCCAGCAGTGTTGTTGTTGTCGTTGGTGTCCTGTGTGCCAGGTGTTCCCTGTTGCCTTTGGCACTGGAGCCGATGATGTTGCGAGCTGTCAGCTGTGGGGACTGCGTTCCTTGTGTAAGCTGCCGCTTGCCGTGTTGTCGTTGTGTTTCTCAGTTGTCTGTTGTTGTGGCTGTCGTGTCTCTATTTCTGGTGAGACGTAAACGACGTTGCCCTTGCTTCGGAGGTGTCAGATGTATTCACTTTGGTGCCATACTCGTGCTGTAGACTTGCTGTCTTGGAAGCTGAGTGTGTACCTGTAATTGTGATCTGACGGTGTTCCTCTGAGCTGTGTTTTCCGAGTTTTGTGCTGTTGGGTTATTCTTCCCTGCTTCTCCTTTGTTAGTCCTGAATTTCGAGGGCGAAATTCTTTGAAGGAGGGGAGGATGTAATGCCCTGGATCTCGTAGGATCTTTAATGGATCTTTCGGATCTGTTTCGGATTGGTTTCGTTGAGTTTCGGTTCGCTTTTGTGGCTTCCGAGTTGAGTTTGACGAGCCGTGTGGGTTTTTCTCACGTACTAGTTACGGAACCCTACGGTGAGTTTATTTGTCAATTCTCGAACTCGTGATGCTACAGCGTCGATGTACTCCTCGAGCCGGTCGTTTCGACTATTTTTGCGTATTTTTCTGAATTTGTGCATTTTCGGCGCATTTTCGGAATTTTCGGAAATTAGGAAAATTTCCTAATTTCTTTTCCTTTTTCTTTTCTTTTCTCTCTTCTTCCCTCATTCGGCCGCGACCGTTTCTCTCTCCCGTTCTCTCTCGTTTCTCCCCCTCTTTGGCTCCGGCTGCAGACGGAGGCGTAGGTGGGCGAGGTGGCGAGGCCGTGGAGCTGTCGAGATGCGCGATGAGGCGAGGATCGGATCGATTCTGGCGCGATCCCGAACGGTGGATTCAAAGCCGGTGAAATTGGTTCGCGAGTGGTTTTCGGCGTGGTTTAGTCCCTTCGGGGCACGGTTTCTTCGGTGGAGGTAGGGTGACGGATCCTTGCTTCTTCACCTTCGTTTTCCCTGCCATTGCACGGCGTTCGGCTAGGAAACGAGTGTGTTTGGGCTTGTTTTGCCTAAACCGTGATTTTCGTGGTTTTTAGGGTCGGCCGGTAAACGGTGACCGTTTGCGGTTCAGTTAGTTTCTAAATGACCGCAGGGATGTTAGAATCTCATCCACGTTGATTTCGTGCGATTCGGTGTTCATTCGAGGCCGGTAGAAGCCCGGGAACCTCGGTGACCCACTTAGGGTGGATTTGTCTAAATCGCCCGGATCGAGCGTTTTTGGTGTTGCATGTGGGCATTTTGGCCCTTGAATGTTGTTATTCGGTGTTGCGGTGTGTTTCCCCTGCGTTTCGGCGTGAATGGGGCGTGGAACGGGCCGATCCGGCCATTCCTATGTTTTCCCGCCGTAACCGAAGTAGCGGTCATGCCAGCGACCGTTACTTGTCTTTAGCGGCCCTACGACTGACCGTCGTTTGGTCTGCATCGTTTTAGCGCTTTGGCTTCTAGGTGAGTGACGGCCCTAGAGTGGCGCGTCGCTTCCTTGTAACGTGCCTAGGTTAGTGCGTTACTTCGCCTTCGTCGTTTTATGTTGGGGTTGAGTCGGTTAGTCTAACGCGCTTGACCCAGTGCGTTAGATGGAAGTGGCGCGCCTTGCCCAGGCCGTTACTTGCCAGTTGACTGACGTTGACTCGTTGAGGCGGTGCCTCTAGCGGTCGTGCCCCTATGCGTTGTTTGAGTGTGACGTGCCTGCCCCTGGCCGTTACATTCTCTTTTGGTCGAGGTTGGGTTGACTGCACCGTTGGGTGTGACGGTGGGGACCCCGTGCGTCGTTTGTGAGTAACGCGCATGCCTCCGACCGTTGTTTGCTGTGGTGTTGGGTCGAGGGTGGCCATGCCGTCTGTGAGTAACGGATGGGTCCCCTGTGCGTCGTTTGGTTCTGACGGCCCTCCCCTGCCGCGCTGTTTCGTGAGTGACGCGCCTGGCTTAGCGCGTTACTTCGCTTTGGTTTGGGTTTGCTGCACCGTTGAATGTGACGGTGGGTGCCCGTGCGTCGTTTGCTTGTAACGCCCCTGCTCCCGTGCGTTACTTGGCTTTTGCGTGGTTTGTAGGTTATCAGGGTGGTGTGAGTGACGGCCTGGTGTCCGTCCGTCGTTTGGGAAATAACGGCCCTAACCTAGACCGTCGCTTGCTTGTAGCGGTCTAGAGCTGGTGCGTTACTTTCCTTGTGCCTTGGTTTTCCGCCCGATGATTCTGTGTGTCTTGGCTTGGCCTTGTGGTCTGCCCGTTGTCCCGTGGATGTCTCTTGACGTCCTATGAGGGTTAAGACTACGTTGTAAGGTAGCCAGGAGTCTTCTTGCTTGTGGTAGGGTTCCTTATCCTACCTTTGCATGTGCTTGTTTGGGTTTCGGTCAACCTGGTCTGACCCAGTGGTTGACATGTGACCTTGTTTGCGCGTGTCTTAGCGGTCTGTCCTGCCTAAGACACTGCTTCTGGATGCTTCGAGGTATTGTTCTACCTCGGTTTGCGTGTCCAGGTGTGCTGAGGGTTCTTGATGTCTCCCTCAGGTCTCCGTGTGTCGTTTTCTGCGGAGCGTGGTTTCTTTGGCTTAGGATTAGACCGATTGGCGGCTTGTTCCGCTGTTGTGACGATCTTACCTTTGAGTCGTTTGGCTCAGGATCGTTACATAGGAGGTCTAGTTGCTTGTCCTGAGTTGTCGGCAGTGGTGGTGCTGCCATTTGGTGCTTCGAAGTGCGTGTGGATGGGCATGGTTGCCTGTCTGTACTTCGGCACTTGTGTTTTGAGCTTCTGTGTCGTGTGAAGCCTCCACTTGTTCTTGCCTAAGGCCGCGGGCCGACCCGCTAGCGGATGGCGGAGGGTTTTTCCCAGTGAGCGGTTTTTAGTTAGTTCCGCGGGCTCCTAGCCAACGGTAGCGTCCTGCCGAGGGAGAATACTAGCTAGAGGACCTGGCTTAGGCTATAGCCAGTGTGTGCACACGTGGTCGGGGGTTAGGACTTACGTCGACGGGCGTGACCCTGACTAGTTACTTGTTTTGCTGTTACTATTTGGTTCAGCTGGTGTCTACATCTCTGCTGTTGTTACAGCAGTACTGTAGGTGAGACACTTGAGGTGCGGCGTCAGACGTCAGTGGACGCAGCTGGCTTTTAAGGGGGTGCTTCCGTCACGTGACGCGTAGCTTTCGGTGTTTTCCTGTACGCTGTGACCTTTGCGAGTTGCCCGTTCGTGGCTGCACTCGGGGTCAGTGGTTTGTCGTCCGCGCGATGTTCCGATCGTGCGCGGGGCTTTGTGCACGACGTTCCCTGTCGTGTTTTGTCTGTTTCCCGGTGTCGGCGTTCGCCTTCGCCTTTGTTTGGGGCTGGTTGACAGACTGGTGTACCCTTCTGTGTGAGTTTAGGGTCATCCATCTGTTGCCTTTGTTTGGAGTAGTTTGGGATACCGAGGTTAGTTCGGTAGCCGCTTGTTTGGTGCGGGTTCTCACCCTCTCCTGCGTGTTCCCTACTCCTACTTCCCGTCTGTTCCTTTACAGCTTTGTAGTGTAGCTTTCCTGCTTTGCTACGTTGCTGTCCTTGCTACGTTTGTTGCTGCTTCCGTTGCCTTCGCTTTGTGCGGTTTTCCAGTGGGGATCCGCGTGACCCCTACTGAGTTTCTGTTGAGACTCACCCCTGCTGCTTTTCAGGTGGGTTTTCGCCGTCTGCCTCTGCTGTTCCTGGCGGAGTGCTCGCTTGCTGTGTAGCTGCCAGCTGTACCTGCGGTCGGGCTTCTTCCGACTTCTGTGTACGTTTCTTTCTGTCGTACTGTACTGTGCTAGACTTGTTGTCTTCCTTGGGCTAGACTCTGGTGTATAATTGAAAACTTGAATGTTTAATAAAAGGTAATTTTATTTCTGCTACTTTAGCAATCCAATCTAATGAAATTTAATTGCTTACTGTTATATCTGCTGGCTTCAATGTATTTCCCACACAATCCTTTTTCCCTTCGGCGCTTTCCCGCGCTTGGGAGGCCTCGCGGGTCCCATGTGGTATCACGTGTATTCGGTATTTATACCGGGTGCACCGGGTATCCGGAATCCGGGTCGCTACACTCTTGACGTCCTATGAGGGTTAAGACTACGTTGTAAGGTAGCCAGGAGTCTTCTTGCTTGTGGTAGGGTTCCTTATCCTACCTTTGCATGTGCTTGTTTGGGTTTCGGTCAACCTGGTCTGACCCAGTGGTTGACATGTGACCTTGTTTGCGCGTGTCTTAGCGGTTCTGTCCTGCCTAAGACACTGCTTCTGGATGCTTCGAGGTATTGTTCTACCTCGGTTTGCGTGTCCAGGTGTGCTGAGGGTTCTTGATGTCTCCCTCAGGTCTCCGTGTGTCGTTTTCTACGGAGCGTGGTTTCTTTGGCTTAGGATTAGACCGATTGGCGGCTTGTTCCGCTGTTGTGACGATCTTACCTTTGAGTCGTTTGGCTCAGGATCGTTACGTAGGAGGTCTAGTGCTTGTCCTGAGTTGTCGGCAGTGGTGATACTGTCACTTGGTGCCTCGAAGTGCGTGTTGAGGGGCGTGGTTGCCCGTTAGTACTTCGGCGCTTGTGTTTTGAGCTTCTGTGTCGTGTGAAGCCTCCACTTGTGTGACCTGAGGCCGAGAGGTGCCGACCCGCTAGCGGATGGCGGAGGGTTTTTCCCAGTGAGCGGTTTTTAGTTAGTTCCGCGGGCTCCTAGCCAACGGTAGCGTCCTGCCGAGGGAGAATACTAGCTAGAGGACCTGGCTTAGGCTATAGCCAGTGTGTGCACACGTGGTCAGGGGTTAGGACTTACGTCGACGGGCGTGACCCTGACTAGTTACTTGTTTTGCTGTTACTATTTGGTTCAGCTGGTGTCTACATCTCTGCTGTTGTTACAGCAGTACTGTAGGTGAGACACTTGAGGTGCGGCGTCAGACGTCAGTGGACGCAGCTGGCTTTTAAGGGGGTGCTTCCGTCACGTGACGCGTAGCTTTCGGCGTTTTCCTGTACGCTGTGACCCTTGCGAGTTGCCCGTTCGTGGCTGCACTCGGGGTCAGTGGTTTGTCATCCGCGCGATGTTCCGATCGTGCGCGGGGCTTTGTGCACGACGTTCCCTGTCGTGTTTTGTCTGTTTCCCGGTGTCGGCGTTCGCCTTCGCCTTTGTTTGGGGCTGGTTGACAGACTGGTGTACCCTTCTGTGTGAGTTTAGGGTCATCCATCTGTTGCCTTTGTTTGGAGTAGTTTGGGATACCGAGGTTAGTTCGGTAGCCGCTTGTTTGGTGTGGGTTCTCACCCTCTCCTGCGTGTTCCCTACTCCTACTTCCCGTCTGTTCCTTTACAGCTTTGTAGTGTAGCTTTCCTGCTTTGCTACGTTGCTGTCCTTGCTACGTTTGTTGCTACTTCCGTTGCCTTCGCTTTGTGCGGTTTTCCAGTGGGGATCCGCGTGACCCCTACTGAGTTTCTGTTGAGACTCACCCCTGCTGCTTTTCAGGTGGGTTTCGCCGTCTGCCTCTGCTGTTCCTGGCGGAGTGCTCGCTTGCTGTTGTAGCTGCCAGCTGTACCTGCGGTCGGGCTTCTTCCGACTTCTGTGTACGTTTCTTTCTGTCGTACTGTACTGTGCTAGACTTGTTGTCTTTCCTTGGGCTAGACTCTGGTGTATAACTGAAACTTGAATATTAATGAAAAGGTAATTTTATTTCTGCTACTTTAGCAATCCATTGTAATGAAATTTAATTGCTTACTGTTATATCTGCTGGCTTCAATGTATTCCACACACTCCTTTTTCCCTTCGGCGCTTTCCCGCGCTTGGGAGGCCTCGCGGGTCCCATGTGGTATCACGTGTATTCGGTATTTATACCGGGTGCACCGGGTATCCGGAATCCGGGTCGCTACAGACCGAGCATGCCTTAATGGGTTGCACGGTTTCCTTATTTAACTCTCAGGGAAAATGACGTCTGAGACAAGGGTGTGTTTTTCATTAAATCGCGCCTTGCTAGTGGGCGTGTTTTCATTAAATAGCGTCTCAACCACGGTCGTCTTCTATATTTCGCCGCTTTATTTCCAATTTTCTTGGTATGAATTAGCGCCCATGATAATGGCGTTATTACTATAATTGGCGCCTTATGGGAGAGCGTTATTTTATTTGTTATATCTTTTAAGTGTAAGGCCCGTTATCAATTTAGGCTATTTTTCATTTATCGAATTTTTATTTAATTCCTGACCAACATTAGCATGTATAGATTTACTAGTTTAAATTTATTTAGAATCTATTTTATTCTTTTAAAATTTTGTAGGGGTGCTACACAAACTGATGGTCAGACTGAAAGAACAAATCAAGTGGTGGAAGATATGCTCAGTGCTTATGCTATTGACTTCGGAGAAAGTTGGCATGATCACTTGTCTCTGGTGGAATTTGTATATAACAACAGTTATCAGGCCAGCATATAGATGACACCTTTTGAAGCTTTATATGGAAAAGGTTATAGATCACCGATATGTTGGAATGAAATAGGGGAAAGGCAAATTCTAGGCCCCGATATTATCAGGGATTCTTCAGAGAAAATTAAGCTCATTCGAGAAAGATTGCAGATTGCTCAAGATAGGCAGAAATCTTATGTTGATAATTGAAGGCGCGACTTGGAGTTTCAAGTAGGAGATCATGTGTATCTGAAGGTTTCTCAGGGTCGTGGTATTCAAAGATTTGGCATCAAAGGCAAGCTAACTCCAAGATTCATTGGCCCATTTGAAATTCTTGAAAGGGTCAGTGAAGTGGCTTATAGATTAGCTTTACCCCCACAAGTAGCAGGAGTTCATGACGTGTTTCACGTCTCTATGCTGAAAAAGTATGTATATGATCCTTACCATGTTATCACTTACGATAATTTGGAGATTCAAAAGGATATGACGTACGAACAAACACCAACAAAGATTCTGGAACAGGAAGTGCGTCAACTAAGGAATAAAGCTATTCCTATGGTCAAAATTCAATGGAAGAAATCATGGCCATCCGAAGTAACTTGGGAAACAGAAGAAGCTATGTAGAAAAGATTCCCAGAATTATTCAACTGTAAGTACACTCTCCATATAATCTATGTATTGAATTTGGGGACCAAATTCTTCTAAGTGGGGGAGGGTGTAGTGCCCCAAAATTTATATAAATAATTTTTGGATTATTTTAAGAATTTTCTAGAATTTATTAGGAATTTATAAAGCTTAAACTGATTATAAGGCCCAATTATGTTAAAATATTAGTCCAGCTTTGATAAATAAAATCCAAAAGGTTTAAAGACCAAGCCTATTAAGTTTGGCCCATATTCTAGAATGTTATTTAGCTTATTCATGAATTTTAAGGATAAATACCATTTTATTAGATAATTATGTGTGTAGAAACCCAAAATTTAAAAATGAGAAATAAAAATTTCAAATTGATTATGTAATTAAAATTTTCATGAAATAATCAAATTTCATTTTTACTATATGAAATAAGCTAGTTTATTGAATTTACTTGAATCAACTAGAAGTAAATAGAGATTAAATGATTTACACCTTAGATAAATCAATAGTAAGCCCAATAAAAGTCTATGTAATGGATTAGGTTTACAATTGGCCCATTGGATAATGCATAATGGGCTGAATTAATGGTTAAAGGATTCAATAAAGGTTAAATTAACCTTAAATTCGTAACATGTGTTTAATATGATATTTAAGGGATTATAATAACCCCATTTCTAGAAGATTTGACTCAAAAATAGATCCTTACCTACCAGCCACCTTGGACCAGCCATTTTTACACTGAATTCACACTTAAGATGGTCTAAATTAAGAGGAGAAATTGTATTTTTCTTCTAAAACGAGTTCATGGGGTTGGTGGATTTAGGTAAGGAAACTTTGACCCATTTTGCCAAGTTTTGGCTATAAATAGAACCTCATTCGACCCTCAAACCATCCCTGGGAGTTAAGTTTATGCTGCTGCGAAGATTCGTGGAGATTTGAAGGAGGATTTGGAAGATCAAGGGTTTTCTTTATATATTTGGGGATAATCTTAGATCCGTCAAAAGGTAGGTGTCTCTCAGGCTAAACTTCAATTAAATCATGTCATCTTGTTCGTTTTTCTGTCCTCTTTCCATTGATAGCTCATTTATTAAATTCCGTTCTGAAATGAGCAAGTTATGGTCATTTTATTGGAGGTGTATTCCCGTTTTTTTTATCAGGTCTAGAACGCGCTATACCTCAGGAGCGCGTTCTGAACGCGCTGGCCCGACATAGCGCGTTCACACAGTGTTTTTCCCGCCCCTCTGGGGTCAAACATTTTAAAAAAAAAATTATATTTTTCAGAACGCGCTACCCAAGGGTAGCGCTATCTTCAAAGTCGCGCTAGCTTATGCTAGCGCGTTCACAAAAATTAGGTCAAACATTTTTTTTTAAAAAAAATATATATATTTCTAGAACGAACGATATATATATATAATTGGCCTTGACCGCACCGCACCGCACCTCGGCTCGGCACAAACAAACAAATAAATAAATATACATAACTAGTTTTGTATCAACTCACAATTCAAGCCCACATCCTATGCCCCTTGGGTCCTGACCCAAGGGTGAGCTCTCCAACATATAAAGCTATGCAAGTTTTTTGTAACTTCCAATGTGGGACTAAACTTAAGTCACTTTACAATAGGAACTATATCTGTTGGAAGTCCACGTTAATTGTACGTAATTAGTCACCAAAAGTAAGAAAATGTAAGATTAGCATGTTTTAATTCTTACAGCACGTTAAAAATTTATTTTTGTAGAATGAAATTATTTTTACATGTAAAAATCTAATTTTCACCACATTAGTTTATACATACTAAAAATTGTTTCCAACATGTTAAAACTATTTCTAGCATGTTAAAAGTGACTTCCAATATGATAAAATTATTTTATACATACTGAGAGAAAAAAATTATTTTCAGCATGATAAAATCTATTTAAAACTATTTTTGTGCATATAAAACTTAATTTCCTATTAAATAATTAATAAATTGATGCATGAAAATTACTTCCAGCATGATAAAAATTCTTCTAGTATAGTAAAATTATTCCAGCATGTTAAAATTATTTTTGGCATGTTAGAATTATTTTCAGTGTATTAAAACTATTTTTCAGCATGATAATTCTATTTTCCTATCAAATAATTAGCAAATAAATAGAGAAAAATGATTTTTAGCATGATAAAAATTATGTTGTTATCAGAAAATTTCTGTAATCAGCATGGTAAACTTATCTTTTCATCTTATCAGTAAGTTGATTATTTTAGCATGTTAAGTATTAATTTTAGCATGTTAATAATTAATTTTCAGCATGTAAAAATTAAATCCAGCATGAAAAAAATTATTTTTATCATCTTACCAGTAAGGTAACATATGAAAATCATTCACCGCATGTTAATATTATTTTCAGCAAGTTAGAATTATTTTCAACATAAAAAGTTATTTTCATAATAAAATTCTGATTATTATAATAAATCACCGTTTTGGCTAACTAATGTATTTTTAATGAACAAAAACTTCCTGTAAACATGTCTAAACACTTGTAAATCAAATGCACATAAGATTAAACCATGGAATCAAATTAATTCTATTAAACTCTAATTACTTGATTTTCTTCCTACTTACCGTTCATTTTTGAACTCCACGACTTAATGTCGTTAAACATTATGCCTTAAATTGTTATCCACTTTTCTTGCAACTTCTGAAATTGTGTCAAATCTGTGCTTATTACAAACAGCATATTCTTGAAAATTCTTGGCCATATACATTAAAGTGGATGTCTAAACGTACTTGGGATCTTCGGATCCATATGACTCAATGCCTGGCATTAATGGGGCCCGGTCTGGTCCTGGGGGGAGCGCCCGAAAGTACTTGTGCCCATGGGAGTTGATTGACCAATGGTGTGACATTGCACCGAAGTGCATGATAGATTTACTTGATACGGCATTCCACTATTCGTACTTGTTTACTTGTTACTTGTTTACTTGAAAATTACATGAATTACTTGACTTGCGTGAAAATGGCCAATTACATGAAATTCCTTATTTGTTCAAAGTCATTACTTGGAAATTCATCTTGATATCATATCATCTTAATTACTTGGAAATTCTATTCATGTTTATATACTTCCCGATACAAGTTAGAAAGTTGTTTAAATTGCTAACACTTAAAGATTGCCTGGTTCATAGAGATATAAAATCCTACTGAGCTTTTAGCTCACCCTACGTTTTGATTAATTATTGCAGGAAATGAAATTGAACAAGGCAATGGACAAGAGTGAAAGAGTGTTTTCCTTTTTACCTAGGTTTATGTAGATCAACTAGTGATTTTACAAGAATATTGTAATTTGGATTTGGAAGTTGTAATTGTCTTTATGGCTTATCAATTAGTGTTGTAAACTTCATTTTGATGGAATAAAAGTATCATTTTCCCGTTCATTTCTGATTTTAGAAATAAAATTGTACATGCTCTGATCGACACGCGTGTTTACGACTCGTCGCGCCCTCGATATTCCGCGTCGGGACGTGACAGTCTTTGTGGTATCAGAGCCTAGGTTACATAAAATCCTAGGTTTCACAATTATAGGTTCATTCTTAAAACATAGTTTCCCTCAAACATAGGTTCTAGATCAATATCTAGAAATTGGATAGGTCTCAAAACCTTCCTGGTAAGATTGGGTAGAAACACGGGTTAAAAGAGAATTATCAAGAAATAAATACCACAACAAAAATAATAAACCTTGGAATTATGGTTTCAGGCTAATTCTCGCAAATGGCCGCCGAGAGAGCTCAATGGCGCGAGATGCAGCGGACTGTTCAAGGCTTAACACAAGCCCTCCAACAGGTTGCTCAGGGAGGAGCAAACCGAGGAGCCGGAGATTTGCATAGGAATTTCCGAAGCATGAACCCTCCCAAGTTCGCTGGATCTACGGATCCGGACGAGGCCGAACATTGGATTAAGGAGATCGAGAGGATATTTCGAGTCATGCAATGTGCCGATGAGGAAAAGGTCCTACTCGCTACTTTCCAACTAGAAAGAGATGCACGTGCCTGGTGGGAATCGGTCGAAGCTACTTTACCGCACGACCAAATTCTATGGGAAGAGTTCGTGGAACACTTCAATAGTAAATACTTCTCCGATCGAGTACAAGAAAGGAAGGCCGCCGAGTTTGCCGCTTTGAAGCAAAGGGGTTTATCGGTGGCGGAATATGAAGCTCAATTTTCGAGGTTATCTCGGTACGCTCCACATCTCGTGGGTACTGACAAGATGAAGGCACGGAGATTTCTTAATGGCCTTAAGCCACAATATATTACTCAACTCGCCCCGATGGATATTCAATCATATTCTGATATGGTACGGAGAGCACAACTCCTAGAAGATGCAACGGAGTTATCGGATCGCATCCGAGGAAGGGAAGCCAAGAGAGAGCAAGTTACTGGGTCCGGAAGTTTCAAACCTTCCTTCGGGAAGAAAAGGCCCAATGACGGGCGTAATTTATCAAGGATGGGCGAAATTTCAACAAAGGTGGACGTAATTTTCAAGGGGACAAGAAGCCGAGGACATTCGACAAGCAAATTGTCCCTATATCGGCAACATCAAAGGAATTATGCAAATACTGCGAGAAGCCCGGACATAAAGCCGAGGAATGTTGGAGAAAGCTCGGTGCATGTCTTCGATGCGGGAGTCGGGAACATAGGATCCCGAATTGCCCTCTTCTTAATGATCAAGCTCCATCACCGGCAAAGCTTCCTATTATTGCTAAGAAGCTAGGAAGACTTCAAGCCCTTATGGGTAAGGAACCTACCGAGGAAGGAGGCATCGTGGAAGGTACTCTTTTCATATACTACAAGCCTGCCTCTGTCTTATTTGACACCGGAGCTACGCATTCATTTATATCTAGAAGATTTGCTGGTCTTTTATCTGTGAAGCCTGTTCCATTAAATTCTACACTTACCATTACTACACCTATTGGAACGGGAACGGAGATTAAACACGTCTATCCTGATAGTGAAATTCTAATTAGTGGTTATAACTTACCTGCTGATTTGGTATGCATGGAGATGGAAGGATATGATGTTATTTTGGGTGCCGATTGGCTATCTACACATGGTGCTAGTGTCAATTGCAAGTTGGGTACGGTAACTTTCATGGGTTACCCCGACCTTCTATTTTCGGGTATCAGGCATTTCAAGCACATACCTCTAATTTCGGCCCTCAAGGCCGAGAAATTCTTAAGGAAGGGTGGTGTCGGTTTCTTAGTTTCTATCACTATGACCGAGCACACGGAACCCATTCTAAAGGACATTCCTATCGTTCGGGATTATTCTGATGTATTTCCGGACGAGTTGCCTGGTATTCCACCCGAGAGAAAAGTGGTTTTCTCTATTGATTTAATTCCGGGAGCGGCACCAGTTTCTAAAGCTCCATATCAGATGTCTGCCGTGGAAATGAAGGAGTTAAAGGATCAATTATTGGAATTACTGGAGAAGGGGTTTATCTGACCAAGTACTTCACCTTGGGGAGCCCCGGTCTTATTTGTCAAGAAGAAGGATGGTTCGATGAGACTATGTGTTGATTATCGGCAACTGAATCAACTCACCATCAAGAATAAATATCCATTGCCGAGAATTGATGAATTATTCGACCAGATTTCTGGAGCTCGATATTTCTCAAAGATCGACCTTCGATCTGGTTATCATCAATTGAAGATTAAGGAAAGTGATATTCACAAGACTGCATTCCGGAGTAGGTATGGACATTACGAGTTCACCGTTATGCCTTTTGGCTTAACAAATGCGCCTGCCGCATTTATGCAGATGATGAACAGCGTATTCAGGCCGTACCTCGATCAATTTGTGGTTGTCTTCATTGACGACATTTTGATCTACTCCAAGTCAAAGGAAGAACATGAGGAACATCTCAAGAAGGCTCTTCAATTATTAAGAGATCACAAGCTTTATGCCAAATTAAGCAAGTGTGATTTCTGGTTGGAGGAAGTTTCTTTTCTCGGTCACATAATTTCCCGGAATGGTATCGCCGTCGATCCTTCAAAGGTTGAGGCCGTAAAGAATTGGGAAAGACCTACTAGTGTGACGGAAATCCGAAGTTTCTTGGGATTGGCTGGATATTATCGAAGATTTATCAAGGATTTCTCAAAGATCGCAGTATCTTTAACAAGATTGACAAGGAAGGAGAATCCTTTTATATGGTCCGAGGAATGCGAGAAAAGCTTTCAAACTTTAAAGGATTGTTTGACGACTGCTCCTATTCTCACATTACCTACAGAAGGAGGAGGATTTGAAGTGTATGCTGATGCATCTGGAATTGGCCTAGGTTGCGTATTAATGCAACACGGCAAGGTCATAGCTTATTCTTCACGGCAATTGAAGAAACACGAGGAAAATTATCCCGTACATGACCTAGAGCTGGCAGCTGTGGTCTTTGCTTTAAAGATCTGGCGACATTATCTCTATGGCGAAGCCTTTACGGTGTATTCTGATCACAAGAGTCTCAAATATTTATTCTCTCAAAAGGAGCTCAATATGAGACAAAGACGGTGGTTGGAATATTTAAAGGATTTTGATTTCTCTATACAATATCATCCCAGAAAAGGTAATGCCGTAGCTGATGCACTTAGCAGGAAGCCGATGGCTTTATTATCGAGCATGATGGTTAAATAATGGCATCTACTTGAAGAAATGGCCAACTTAAACCTCAATATGGAGGAGAAGGAAGACGGAGTGTTTATTGCAAATACTCGACTCCAACCCGAGTTACTCTCGGAAATCAAGGAATGGCAAGTTGATGATCCGTTGATCGTGGAAATTAAAGAAACATTAGATCAACGACCGGATTTCCTTTTTGGCTGATGATGGAAGGCTATTATTCAAAGGAAGAACTTGTATACCCGATTGTTCTACTATCAAGGGTAAAATCCTAGAAGAAGCACATCGGTCAAGGTACACTATTCACCCTGGTGCTACAAAAATGTACCAAGACCTCAAGAGAACATTCTGGTGGCCTAATATGAAGAGAGAGGTAGCCGAGTTCGTAAGCCGATGTTTGGTTTGCCAACAAGTCAAGGCCGAACACCTCAAACCGGCTGGCAAGCTCAAGCCTCTCGAAATACCAGAATGGAAATGGGATAGTATCGGTATGGATTTCATTGTTGGTTTACCGAAGACCCGAAATAGTTTTGATGCTATATGGGTAATTGTGGATCGGTTAACAAAGTCCGCTCACTTTTTACCTATCAAGACTATGTTCTAGCCGCCTTATATATCAAGGAGATCGTAAGGCTGCATGGTATTCCAAGCTCTATTATTTCGGACCGAGATCTGAGATTCACCTCTCATTTCTGGAAGGGTTTACAATCAGCTATGGGTACTAGGCTAAGGTTTAGTACGGCTTTTCACCCTCAGACGGATGGACAAACCGAGAGGACGAATCAAATTATTGAAGATATGTTGAGAGCCTGCATGATTGACTTCGGTGGTAGTTGGCATGAACACTTACCGCTGACTGAGTTCGCTTATAACAATAGCTATCAGTCGAGTATTCAAATGGCACCATTCGAAGCATTATATGGCCGAAGTTGCAGATCGCCTCTATGCTGGAGCGAGGTTGGTGACAAGGGATTGCTTGGTCCCGACATTGTACAAGACACAACCGACAAAATCCAGTTAATACAAGGAAGGCTAAAGGTCGCCCAATCAAGGCAAAAGAGCTACGCCGACAATCGGAGGAGAGACCTTGAATTCCAAGTGGGGGAGCATGTCTTCTTAAAGATCTCACCCACCCGTGGAATTAGAAGATTCGGCATCAAAGGAAAGTTAAGTCCGAGATTTATCGGCCCTTTTGAGATTCTGGAGAGAATCGGCGAGGTAGCATACAAGCTGGCCTTACCTCCTCAACTGGCTGGTGTACACGACGTATTCCATGTATCCATGCTAAGGAAATACGTCTATGATCCCTCACATGTGATTCAATTTGAAGAATTGAAACTCCAAAAGGACTTATCATATGAAGAAAGACCGATCAAAATATTAGATCAAAAATTGCACCAACTGAGAAATCGGGCCATACCGATGGTGAAAGTCCAATGGAGCAAGCGTGGATTCGAGGAAGCAACCTGGGAATTGGAAGAATCCATCAAGAAGAAATACCCGGATTTAATCTCAGGTTAGAAATTCGACCTCTCTACTCGAATTTTTGAATTTTAGTTATATAATGTGAATTTGGAGGACCAAATTCTTTTAAGTGGGGGAGGATGTAGAAACCCAAAATTTAAAAATGAGAAATAAAAATTTCAATTTGATTATGTATTTAAAATTTTCATGAAATAATCAAATTTCATTTTTACTATATGAAATAAGCTAGTTTATTGAATTTACTTGAATCAACTAGAAGTAAATAGAGATTAAATGCTTTACACCTTAGATAAATCAATAGTAAGCCCAATAAAAGTCTATGTAATGGATTAGGTTTACAATTGGCCCATTGGATAATGCATAATGGGCTGAATTAATGGTTAAAGGATTCAATAAAGGTTAAATTAACCTTAAATTCATAACATGTGTTTAATATGATATTTAAGGGATTATAATAACCCCATTTCTAGAAGATTTGACTCAAAAATAGATCCTTACCTACCAGCCACCTTGGACCAGCCGGTTTTACACTGAATTCACACTTAAGATGGTCTAAATTAAGAGGAGAAATTGTATTTTTCTTCTAAAACGAGTTCATGGGGTTGGTGGATTTAGGTAAGGAAACTTTGACCTATTTTGCCAAGTTTTGGCTATAAATAGAACCTCATTCGACCCTCAAACCATCCCTGGGAGTTAAGTTTATGCTGCTGCGAAGATTCGTGGAGATTTGAAGGAGGATTTGGAAGATCAAGGGTTTTCTTTATATATTTGGGGATAATCTTAGATCCGTCAAAAGGTAGGTGTCTCTCAGGCTAAACTTCAATTAAATCATGTCATCTTGTTTGTTTTTCTGTCCTCTTTCCATTGATAGCTCATTTATTAAATTCGTTCTGAAATGAGCAAGTTATGGTCATTTTATTGGAGGTGTATTCCCGTTTTTTTTATCAGGTCTAGAACGCGCTATACCTCAGGAGCGCGTTCTGAACGCGCTGGCCCGACATAGCGCGTTCACACAGTGTTTTTCCCGCCCCTCTGGGGTCAAACATTTTAAAAAAAAATTATATTTTTCAGAACGCGCTACCCAAGGGTAGCGCTATCTTCAAAGTCGCGCTAGCTTATGCTAGCGCGTTCACAAAAATTAGGTCAAACATTTTTTTTTAAAAATATATATATATTTCTAGAACGAACGATATATATATATACTTGGCCTTGACCGCACCGCACCGCACCGCACCGCACCGCGGCTCGGCACAAACAAACAAATAAATAAATATACATAACTAGTTTTGTATCAACTCACAATTCAAGCCCACATCCTATGCCCCTTGGGTCCTGACCCAAGGGTGAGCTCTCCAACATATAAAGCTATGCAAGTTTTTTGTAACTTCCAATGTGGGACTAAACTTAAGTCACTTTACAATAGGAACTATATCTGTTGGAAGTCCACGTTAATTGTACGTAATTAGTCACCAAAAGTAAGAAAATGTAAGATTAGCTTGTTTTAATTCTTACAGCACGTTAAAAATTTATTTTTGTAGAATGAAATTATTTTTACATGTAAAAATCTAATTTTCACCACATTAGTTTATACATACTAAAAATTGTTTCCAACATGTTAAAACTATTTCTAGCATGTTAAAAGTGACTTCCAATATGATAAAATTATTTTATACATACTGAGATAAAAAAATTATTTTCAACATGATAAAATCTATTTAAAGCTATTTTTGTGCATATAAAACTTAATTTCCTATTAAATAATTAATAAATTGATGCATGAAAATTACTTCCAGCATGATAAAAATTCTTCTAGTATAGTAAAATTATTCCAGCATGTTAAAATTATTTTTGGCATGTTAGAATTATTTTCAGTGTATTAAAACTATTTTTCAGCATGATAATTCTATTTTCCTATCAAATAATTAGCAAATAAATAGAGAAAAATGATTTTTAGCATGATAAAAATTATGTTGTTATCAGAAAATTTCTGTAATCAGCATGGTAAACTTATCTTATCATCTTATCAGTAAGTTGATTATTTTAGCATGTTAAGTATTAATTTTAGCATGTTAATAATTAATTTTCAGCATGTAAAAATTAAATCCAGCATGAAAAAAATTATTTTTATCATCTTACCAGTAAGGTAACATATGAAAATCATTCACAGCATGTTAATATTATTTTCAGCAAGTTAGAATTATTTTCAACATAAAAAGTTATTTTCATAATAAAATTCTGATTATTATAATAAATCACCGTTTTGGCTAACTAATGCATTTTTAATGAACAAAAACTTCCTGTAAACATGTCTAAACACTTGTAAATCAAATGCAAATAAGATTAAACCATGGAATCAAATTAATTCTATTAAACTCTAATTACTTGATTTTCTTCCTACTTACCGTTCATTTTTGAACTCCACGACTTAATGTCGTTAAACATTATGCCTTAAATTGTTATCCACTTTTCTTGCAACTTCTAAAATTGTGTCAAATCTGTGCTTATTACAAACAGCATATTCTTAAAAATTCTTGGCCATATACATTAAAGTGGATGTCTAAACGTACTTGGGATCTTCGGATCCATATGACTCAATGCCTGGCATTAATGGGGCCCGGTCTGGTCCTGGGGGGAGCGCCCGAAAGTACTTGTGCCCATGGGAGTTGATTGACCAATGGTGTGGCATTGCACCGAAGTGCATGATAGATTTACTTGATACGGCATTCCACTATTCGTACTTGTTTACTTGTTACTTGTTTACTTGAAAATTACATGAATTACTTGACTTGCGTGAAAATGGCCAATTACATGAAATTCCTTATTTGTTCAAAGTCATTACTTGGAAATTCATCTTGATATCATATCATCTTAATTACTTGGAAATTCTATTCATGTTTATATACTTCCCGATACAAGTTAGAAAGTTGTTTAAATTGCTAACACTTAAAGATTGCCTGGTTCATAGAGATATAAAATCCTACTGAGCTTTTAGCTCACCCTACGTTTTGATTAATTGTTACAGGAAATGAAATTGAACAAGGGAATGGACAAGAGTGAAAGAGTGTTTTCCTTTTTACCTAGGTTTATGTAGATCAACTAGTGATTTTACAAGAATATTGTAATTTGGATTTGGAAGTTGTAATTGTCTTTATGGCTTATCAATTAGTGTTGTAAACTTCATTTTGATGGAATAAAAGTATCATTTTCCCGTTCATTTCTGATTTTAGAAATAAAATTGTACATGCTCTGATCGACACGCATGTTTACGACTCGTCGCGCCCTCGATATTCCGCGTCGGGACGTGACAATGTGGATAAAATAATTAAAGAGTTTGAATTAAGTTGAATTCTGCGAACGGTGGATGTAGCGGTCTATCGTGCGACCGCTAAAGTTATGTAACGCGCTCATACATGACCGTTACACTCTGTCAGTTCCGTGAATGGAAGAACAAGCAAAAAGATTAGATTTTTACTAGTTTATCACTTTGGGATCGAGATGGGAGGACTAGTTAATGTGTTAAGGACTCTCAGAAGTTGATCTAAGCCTTAACAAGGACTCTAGAATCGATCTAATCCACAAAACCCTAGTAAAACCCTATAAATAGACCCTAGTTTTGACCTGTGCGACTCTTACATTGGCTCACATGGAACTAAGGTAAGGAGATAGTATTTCGGGTAAGTTCTTTAGAACTGTTGTGACTCCTATGTGTTGTTGGTGTTGACATGTAACTCTACTTCATATGGCAACACATTGTTTTGATGAATTGGCAAGACTGTTTATGTTTTGATGAAATTGTTCTATCAGATTGACTATGTGTTCTTTGCATTTAGTTCACTGCTGTATGCAATTCTCACTGTCACAAGTCTATACACTGAATTGGTTAAGTGTGCACAGCGTCAACGCACTTCATTGGAAGTGTGTACAGCGTCAACGCGTGAAGTCTGTACATCAGACTGTTCTTCAAAGTCTGTACAGCCGTTTGCTTTGATTTTCAAGTCTAGACATTGCACTGTTGCATCCAACGTCTTCGTGTTGTATCCTTGTTGTGTCTTCGTGTCGTTCCCTTTATTGTGTCTTCGTGTCACTTACTGTTGTTCCTCGTGTCGTTTCTTTCTGGTCCCACTGCTTCATCACGTGTCGTGATAGCCGTGGCATCTTCTGTCTTCGTGTTGTTTTCACTTCGTTCAATCTTCTCCTAGTGTTGTCCTAACTTCGAGTGGTTTCTTTGTATTCTGTCTTCGTATTGGTTTTTCACTTTAGACTTCATGTCTTTCTTGCTTTGACCACACTCCGTGTCGATTTCAGTTTTCGTCTTCGTGTTGTTTTCAACTCGTGTCGGTTACTGTTTCGTCTCCGTGTTGTTTCATGTCTTCGTGTCGTGTTTCCTACACCTCGTGTCTTTGTCGCTTTGTGACTTCACCTCATGTCATTTTCATCGTCTTCGTGTCGTTTTTGTTCTATTGCATGCAGGACATCGCAGCACCTCGTGTTGCTTTCTGTGCCACTTCGTGTCGTTCTCTATGTAGTGTGTGTTTCTGTCACTACTGCACTTCGTGTCGTTCTCGTTTCACTTCGTGATGTCTCTGCGTCTGAGTCTTCTTTGCTATTTCTATCTTTGTGTTGTTTTCCTAAGACCTCGTGTCCTTCCTATTTTGTAACTACACTTCGTGTCAGTGTTGTCTTTCGTCTTAGAGTTGGTGTCAGTCCAGTGTCTTCGTTAGTGTCTCAGGCTCTTGGTCAAGTCTATACAGTCATTTGTTGATAAGTCTTCACATCGTGAAGTCTACACAATCAACTCCTTCACATTGCAAGTATGTACATTGCATCTTCATTTGTGAAGTCTACACATTGCATTTTCATACAGCAAGTCTGTACATAGCTTTCACTTATATAAAGTCTATACAGAGTTGTTCTTTAACCTGATCATCCGATACTCTGTCTGACAGGGATTCTCTACTGAGATTGCTGACATGGCTCGTGATCCCAGGAGAACAAGGTGACCAGATGCTGCCACGTGGATGGAAGCATCTCGAGTCTGGAGAATTCCTTGGGCGGGAAAACGTGGAAGCCACGCGCCCTTATCCAGCTGCTGCTGTTATAAATATCAGTCTTCATCTTCTATAGAGGTTGATCGAAGTTGGTGAAGTATATACATCCAGTCTGAAACAAGCAGCCACCGAGATCCACTGTGAGAGGAAGAAAAGCAGAGAAGAAGAAAAGGAGAGAAGAAGAAGAAGAGAGATGCGTTGAGAGAGTTATCGTGAGAGTTTGTGAATCAGTCTCTTGGTCCAGTTACCAGAGCTGATACTACTCAACCTTGAGCTACAGTCATTTTTGGCTTTCTTCCATTCGATTGTATGTTTCGTTTGCTTTTCAGTCTTTGTTATTTTCCTTTGAAAACTCTTGTTCGATCAAGCTGTTAGTCAGCGGTTTCAAGCTGTGAGGCAGCGGGTTGCAGAGGCGTTCCTCTGGTCTGCTAAGCTGTAATGCCCAGCAGAGCAAGCTGTGATGCTCAGCTGTTGCAGAGGGTGTTCCTCTGGTCGGGATAAGCTGTAAGCCCCAGCCGTTGTTGGCAAGCTGTAAAGCCCAGCGGTTTGAAGTTGTGTATCAGTAGTAATCCACATTCGAGTTGAATGTGGGGTGGACGTAGGTCGGATTGACCGAACCACCTAAAAGCCTTGTGCCTCTTGTGTGTTTCTTTCAGTGCATTGGTTGTGTTCGTCTACTGTTCTTCTAATTCCGCATTTGATTTTAGGCATAATTTTTAAATAGCCAGTTGATCTATTCACCCCCCCCTCTAGATCCACATCCTGTGGTGACAGAGCCTTCCATCTAACTCCAACAATTGGTATCAGAGCTAGACTCTTCTACAGGGACTTACCGCCCGAAGTGGATAAGCATAGATGGATGGAAGAGGGATGATAGCTGAAGGACACTCTACATCCAAGCCCCCGTACTTCGATGGAACCAACTACGCATACTGGAAGCATCGTATGCAGGTATTTTTGAGGGCTAAAGATTATGAAATTTGGAAGGTAGTTAGCAAGGGACCTTTCGAGCTGTCTCCAAATGAAGATGTATGGACCAAGGAAGAAATCAGAAGGTCCACGCTCAATTGGAGTGCAATCAATGCAATCCAGTGCTCTCTGCATCCCACCGAGTTCTCACGAATATCTGCCTGCTCCTCAGCGAAGGAAATGTGGGATGCACTTGAAGTCATCTATGAGGGGACTTCACAAGTCAGAGAGACTAAGACCAATCTACTGGTTTCAGAATACGAAGCCTTCAGGATGAAGCCTAATGAGACCATCAAGGAAATGTATGCTCGGCTGACTATTATCACAAATGGTCTCAGAGGCTTCGGGAAAAAATATTCTGAGTATGAAGTAGTCAGGAAGATCTTGCAATCCTTGACTCCAATTTGGCACACCAAGGCCACAGTAATGGAAGAGTCAAGAGATCTGCATAATACTAAGGCAGATGAGCTGATCGGATCTCTAATGGCTTATGAGATGAATATGCCAAAGATAGAGGAGGCTGACAGAAAGAGGAAGCCTATAGCTCTGAAGGCTGGTGCTAGCAGATCCAGTCGATCCAGCCCCAACGGATCATCAACAGAAGAGAGCTTGTATGAAGAAGAAGTGGCAAATGCTGATATTGCCATGATTACTAGGGAATTCCGGAGATTTCTCAAGAAGGAAGGAAGAAGATTCAGCCGAAGAAATCCCAACAGTGGCCGCCGAGACACATGGTACAAATCAAACCCTGTAAAGAAAGCTGAAACTAATGTTTGCTATCAATGCAGGAAGGCGGGTCACTTTAAAGCTGAATGTCCGACAAATTAGAACCTCAAGGACAAGTCCAAGAAGAAGGACACAAAAGGGAAAGCTATGGTGAGTACCTGGAGTGATGAGGATGAGGGATCCTTGAGCGTCACTTCGGACAGCGAAGTTGAAGCTGAGAAGCCAATATGCCTCATGGCAACCAGCTCAGAAGATAGAGAGGAAGAATCTGATGAGGTATCCTCTCGCTATGAAAATTTTACTATTACTGATTGGATGGTTGCTTATGATGAACTTGCTGATAGAGTAGATGAGGTCAGAAAAGAAAACAGGCATCTACGAAGAAAAATTAAAATCATGCAAAATGATACTTCATTGTCTGATAAAATTACCTGCTTAGAAACTGAGAACAGTAATCTGAAACTCACATGTTCTGAATTTGAAGAAATCAATAAAGAACTGAAAATGTCTAAGGAAGAAAATGTGAGATTAGACAATGAAATTGATGCATGGAAACTGAAAATTCAGAATTATGAAAATGAGATAAAAATTGTTTCTGAAAAATATGAAGCTGTCCTCAATGTGAATAATGAGTTGAAAAAATCTATTGATGAAGTTCAGAAAGACAATGAGGATAAGCTAAAAATAATTGAGAAAATGACCCAAGGATCTGAAATTTTAGATGCATTATTGGGGTCAAAGGTAAACTTCAGAAGAGAGGGCCTAGGATTCAACTCTAGTGCAACCAAAAGCTTTGGAATGAAAACTATTTCCTTTGTTGCACAAAAGGAGAAAGGACCTCTGATCAACATGAATTCTAATAATGCTGTAAAGACAAATTTGAATCTGAAAAGGCTAAATGCAGAGGAGAAGGGCAAACAGAAAGTAGGTGAGCCTAGTAAAATTGGGACATCCAAACCTAGCTCTAGTGCTCAACCCAAGGTTAGGGGTCAGCCTGTTCAGGTAAACAAACCCTATGTCAATGTCAAAAGGTCTTCACCACCATCATCACAGAAAGGACCCAACCAAAACCTATGAATAGGTCAGCAGGGTCAAGGGTGTAGGGAAGACAAAATATTTTCATAAGTCAGCCCAACCAATTCAATCCACCTAGAGTTCAGTTCTACTACCCCACACAGCCAATCTATTCTAATGGGCGTGGGTGGACTAGAACTCAAGGGATGTATACAGGGTATGTTCATCAACCTACACACTTTTACAGACCCTATGTCAGAAATTGGGAAAATGGGTATGGTAGTCGGATGCCTAGAAATTACCAACATTTCCACAGCCAGCCCAGGAACTACCATGGCCAAAACTTTATGAATGCAACTTGGCCGAAGCATTGGCACAATAACAAAAATTCTGTGAATAATTATGTTGGTGCATATAAGAAGAAAGTCAACAAGAAAAAGTAAAACAAAAAGAAATCTGGAAAATCCACTGAACAGAACTGCTTCAAACAAATGTGGATTCCCAAAACCATGCTTTCTTTCTTTACTTGCACTTCATCTGCATTGGAGCCCAATCAGACTTGGGTTCCAAACTCTTTGCCCTAATTGTGTATGTAGGTATACCTGGCAGCCAAGAGCAACTTGTGGTACTTGGACAATGGCTGCTCCAGGCATATGACAGGAGATAATGCCAAGTTTTGCATGCTAACTGAAAAGCTAGGAGGCCTTGTCACCTTTGGAAGCAACACAAAGGGTAGGATCATTGGATCAGGTAAGGTAGGTAAGTGTTCTACCTGCTGCATTGATGATATTTTGCTGGTTGAAGGGTTAGCTTACAATTTACTTAGTATCAGCCAGTTGTGTGATAAGGGTCATAAGGTTTTATTTGACTCTCAATGCTGCAAGATTTTTGAACCTGATTCAGAAATTATAAAATTCTCTGGAAAAAGAATAAATAACACATACATGATAGATCTAGATGATATTCAGCATTCTAACCTATGTCTTACTGCCAATAGAGAAGATTTAGCATTTTTATGGCATCGTAGGTTAGGCCATGCTAGTTATACCATTTTGCATAAACTAAACAAGCATAGCATGGTTAGAGGACTTCCTGAAATTTCCTTCAAGAAAGAAAATAAATTCTGTGGTGCATGCACTCAATCAAAGATAACTAGAAAGTCATTTAAGTCTAGAACTGAAAATCTGTCTTCCAAACCCTATGAGCTGATACACATGGATCTCTTTGGGCCAACCAGATCTGTCAGCTTATCAGGAAGGAGGTATGGGTTTGTCATGGTAGATGACTTTTCTAGGTATACTTGGGTTTATTTCTTATCTAATAAGAGTGATGCTTTCTCAGAATTTCAGGAGTTCTATGTTAAAGTAAATCAGAAAATTAAAAATATTTTGACTGATCATGGAGGTGAGTTTGAAAACTCACAGTTTGATGAACTCTGCAGGTCAAATGGAATCAACCATAGGTACTCCTCACTAAGGACACCTGAGCAGAATGGGGTTGTGGAGAGAAGGAACAGAACCCTAGTGGAGATGGGTCGTACACTTCTTACTGAAGGTGGTCTACCAAGGAAATTTTGGGCTGAAGCAGTGAACACTGCCTGTTATGTAATTAACAGAGTCATGGTAAGACCTTCTACCCAGCAAACACCATATGAGATCTTAAAGGGTAAGAAACCTTCTATTGCTCGTTTCAAGGTTTTTGGCTGCAAATGTTTTATTCATATAAATGATAAAAGAGACCTTGATAAATTTGAACCTAAAGGTGAACCAGGAATCTTTCTTGGTTATTCTGAAAACACACGAGCATATAGAGTGTACAATCTGAACTCTAAAACTGTTGAAGAATCTCCACACATAATTTTTGATGAATCCTTGGTAAATTCTAACGTTGGTCAATGCAGGAATGAAGACAATGGTGGAATCTTGAAGGAAGGAGATCCTGAAGACAATTCAGAAGATGAAGAAGGACATACAGAACTTAATGAAGAGGAGTCTACAGTTCAGGGGGAGGTAAATCAAAGACATGACAATTCAATTGTGAACATTAGATATCTTAAAGATCATCCTGTAGATAATATAATTGGAAATCTGCATGACCCCCTTAGGACTAGAGGTCTCCTGAGAATTCAACATGAACTAAATGCATATGCTTTTATCTCTCAAATTGAACCCAAGTCCATTGACTGTGCCCTCAAGGATATGCATTGGATTAATGCCATGCATGAGAAGCTTAATCAGTTCGACAGGAACAAGGTGTGGAACTTGGTCCCACCTCCTGATCATGGAACATTCATAGGGACTAGGTGGGTCTTCAGGAATAAATCTGATGAATTAGGGAATATTGTTAAAAATAAAGCCAGACTTGTTGCTCAGGGGTACAACCAGGAGTTTGGTATTGACTTTGAAGAGTCATTTGCCCCTGTAGCCAAATTAGAAGCTGTTAGAATTTTATTAGCTTATGCATGTTCCCTAGGTATAATCCTCCAGCAGATGGATGTAAAATCTGCATTCTTGAATGGGGAAATTAATGAGGATGTCTATGTTAGACAGTCCCCTGGATTTGAATGTCTAGATTTCCCTAATCATGTTTACAAATTAAATAAAGCTCTCTATGGTCTTAAGCAAGCTCCCAGAGCTTGGTACGACAGGTTGAGCAAGTTCCTCACTGATCAAAATTTCACTAGAGGAGTAGTTGATCAGACCTTGTTTACAAAGGTGAGTCACTCTGAAATTCTTATTGTACAGATTTATGTGGATGATATCATTTTTGGGTCAACTAACCCCAAATTGTGTGAGGAATTTTCTGAAACAATGACTAATGAGTTTGAAATGAGCTCAATGGGTGAGCTCAAATTGTTTCTTGGACTGCAGGTCACACAAACAAAGGAAGGAATGTTTATTACTCAGTCCAAGTACACAAGGGATCTACTCAAGAAATACAAGATGGATAACCTTAAAGAGATAGCTTCTCCAATGGGTACTTCTACAAGCTTGGATGAAGACACTAAAGGTAACCCATTTGACCAGAAATTATACAGAGGTATGATCGGATCCCTTCTCTACTTAACAACATCTAGGCCTGATATTCAATTCGCTGTAGGATTATGTGCTAGGTTTCAGGCCAGTCCTAAGGGAAATCATTTTAAAGCTGTGAAAAGGATTTTTAGATATCTGCTAGGCACCCAGGAGCTAGGATTATGGTATCCTGCTAGGTGTGAGTTAGAGCTTCTAGCCTACACTGATGCTGATTATGCTGGGTGTCGAGTAGATAGAAAAAGCACTAGTGGTTACTGTCAATTCCTTGGTGGCTGTCTAGTATCTTGGGCATCTAAGAAGCAACACACTGTAGCCTTGTCTACAGCTGAAGCTGAATATGTTGCAGCAGGTAATTGTGCCGCTCAAGTACTTTGGATTAAGCACCAACTAGATGATTATCAGATAAAATTGGAATGTATTCCAATTCTATGTGATAATACTAGTGCCATATGCCTTGCTAAAAATCCTGTTCATCATTCTAGGACTAAGCACATAGAAATAAAACATCACTTTCTAAGAGATGCTGTGAACAAAAAGGAAATTGAACTGGACTTCATTGAAACAGACAAACAAGTTGCTGATATCTTTACTAAGCCACTTGGAAATGAAAATTTTAAATTTTTTAGAAGAGAACTTGGCTTGTGTAAATTTCAGCATAATGAATGAACTCTCTGTTGACTTGAATAAAACTTTTGAGCTGCTTTGAGTAAATTTCTGATTTGGACTTGCTGTTGATAGATTGAATAAACATTGTGCAACAGACTTGTGATAATGCATGACTCTCATATCCTTTATTGCACTCATGATCATCATTGCATACATATGTCTAGATGCATGATATGTCTATATTTCTGCATGGGTCATACTGCACGATAAGATAGTCTGATTAAGCATGAACTTCAAAAATCATCTGATTTGTCATCTTTTGCAAAATCGCATGCATATAGTCAGGGGGAGTCTTGTCAGAATTTCGAGGTGAATTGCTGCGTCTATTCAATCCTTGACTCTGAATGGTTGAGTCTGACAATATGGCAATCTTTGAGTCAGTTCTAATATTAAGCAATAGAAAATAGATTTCTTCTTTCATAAGAACCTTAATTGCTTAAAGACTGACTTAATGGTTTAAAATTTATAATCTTCAGAGTTGAAAGACTACAATCAGTAAATAAGGATGCTGAAAATTGATAAAGCTCTCAACCCTTATCTTATTTCATGTCAGACAAAGCTGATTATATCTGAAATATGAAAACTCATCTGAAATCATGTTAGAGAAGCTAAGTATGTGTATTGTCCTTAAACAAGTCATTCTGAAACAAATAAAGGGCAGCTACGAAAGATATTGAAAAACATTGAAAATTAATTAAGAAATAGCATTGACAGAGCAATGACTGGTAAATCACTGAGAAACTGAGTGATCCATCAAAGAAGTGGACACCACTCATGTCATGAGGTGTATCAGCTATCTCTGAATAAAATGATCAAAACAGTAGGTTGTTTTCACTGAGTACCTGGGGGTAACTAGCGTCTGATAAACGTGTACCCTCACACAAAAAGGTGTCAATCAATTCTATTGAATTTGATCATAGGCAAGATGGTCCATCATGTTGAGTATCTAGGGGTATTGGCGTCTGATAAACGTATACCCTTACGCAAAAAGACTTTTGGTACCTGAATGCCCTAAATGAAACAATATTGAAAATGCTGTTCCTTAAAAGAAATTTCATGGATGTCAATTGTTTAATTTCGATACATGCCCTGGCTTCTCTTAACACATTTTACTGAGTCTATTAAAGTAAGATATTTTGAAACTGAATCTCTCATGTCCATATGACTCTGGTTTATTGTTTTATCATGAACATCAACCTTATCCAATGAATGTAGTGCATGAACTTTCATTTTTATAACTTTTAAACCAGAAATTCAATTTCTAAGCCATTTCTCAGTTCATATGACTGAAGGTTCTGTGCTTTAGTTGCTTAATTTCTGAACTATTTGCCAAGAATGCCAGTCAGCTGACCTTTCTTTCTCTTCTCTTCACTTTCCCTCCTATTTGTTGATGGCAAAGGGGGAGAATATTGTCTGAATTCTGATTCAGGAGGAGTGTATTAGAGCATGGTTTGGCAAAGGGGAAATTTTTATTGTTGTGATGCAGCATGTCATTCATAGCATCTACATGCATCTGCATAACAATCTGAATAACAAATCATGTCTTTCATCAAAAATGCATCTGTATGACAGGATGTTGCTACTCTACATAATAGGGGGTTGCCATCATCAAAAAGGGGGAGATTGTTGTGACTCCTATGTGTTGTTGTTGTTGACATGTAACTCTACTTCATATGGCAACACATTGTTTTGATGAATTGGCAACACTGTTTATGTTTTGATGAAATTGTTCTATCAGATTGACTATGTGTTCTTTGCATTTAGTTCACTGCTGTATGCAATTCTCACTGTCACAAGTCTATACACTGAATTGGTTAAGTGTGCACAGCGTCAACGCACTTCATTGGAAGTGTGTACAGCGTCAACGCGTGAAGTTTGTACATCAGACTATTCTTCAAAGTCTGTACATCCGTTTGCTTTGATTTTCAAGTCTAGACATTGCACTGTTGCATCCAACGTCTTCGTGTTGTATCCTTGTTGTGTCTTCGTGTCGTTCCCTTTATTGTGTCTTCGTGTCACTTACTGTTGTTCCTCATGTCGTTTCTTTCTGGTCCCACTGCTTCATCACGTGTCGTGATAGCCGTGGCATCTTCTGTCTTCGTGTTGTTTTCACTTCGTGCAATCTTCTCCTAGTGTTGTCCTAACTTCGAGTGGTTTCTTTATATTCTGTCTTCGTATTGGTTTTTCACTTTAGACTTCGTGTCTTTCTTGCTTTGACCACACTTCGTGTCGATTTCAGTTTTCGTCTTCGTGTTGTTTTCAACTCGTGTCGGTTACTGTTTCGTCTCCGTGTTGTTTCATGTCTTCGTGTCGTGTTTCCTACACCTCGTGTCTTTGTCGCTTTGTGACTTCACCTCATGTCATTTTCATCGTCTTCGTGTCGTTTTTGTTCTATTGCATGCAGGACATCGCAGCACCTCGTGTTGCTTTCTGTGCCACTTCGTGTCGTTCTCTATGTAGTGTGTGTTTCTGTCACTACTGCACTTCGTGTCGTTCTCGTTTCACTTCGTGCTGTCTCTGCGTCTGAGTCTTCTTTGCTATTTCTATCTTCGTGTTGTTTTCCTAAGACCTCGTGTCCTTCCTGTTTTGTAACTACACTTCGTGTCAGTGTTGTCTTTCGTCTTAGAGTTGGTGTCAGTCCAGTGTCTTCGTTAGTGTCTCAGGCTCTTGGTCAAGTCTGTGCAGTCATTTGTTGATAAGTCTTCACATCGTGAAGTCTACACAATCAACTCCTTCACATTGCAAGTATGTACATTGCATCTTCATTTGTGAAGTCTACACATTGCATTTTCATACAGCAAGTCTGTACATAGCTTTCACCTATATAAAGTCTATACAGAGTTATTCTTTAACCTGATCATCCGATACTCTGTCTGATAGGGATTCTCTACTGAGATTGTTGACATGGCTCGTGATCCCAGGAGGACAAGGTGACCAGATGCTGCCACGTGGATGGAAGCATCTCGAGTCTGGAGAATTCCTTGGGCGGGAAAACGTGGAAGCCACGCGCCCTTATCCAGCTGCTGCTGTTATAAATATCAGTCTTCATCTTCTATAGAGGCTGATCGAAGTTGGTGAAGTATATACATCCAGTCTGAAACAAGCAGCCACCGAGATCCACTGTGAGAGGAAGAAAAGCAGAGAAGAAGAAAAGGAGAGAAGAAGAAGAAGAGAGATGAGTTGAGAGAGTTATCGTGAGAGTTTGTGAATCAGTCTCTTGGTCCAGTTACCAGAGCTGATACTGCTCAACCTTGAGCTACAGTCGTTTTTGGCTTTCTTCCATTCGATTGTATGTTTCGTTTGCTTTTCAGTCTTTGTTATTTTCCTTTGAAAACTCTTGTTCGATCAAGCTGTTAGTCAGCGGTTTCAAGCTGTGAGGCAGCAGGTTGCAGAGGCGTTCCTCTGGTCGGCTAAGCTGTAATGCCCAGCAGAGCAAGCTGTGATGCTCAGCTGTTGCAGAGGGTGTTCCTCTGGTCGGGATAAGGTATAATCCCCAGCCGTTGTTGGCAAGCTGTAAAGCCCAGCGGTTTGAAGCTGTGTATCAGCAGTAATCCACATTCGAGTTGAATGTGGGGTGGACGTAGGTCGGATTGACCAAACCACCTAAAAGCCTTGTGCCTCTTGTGTGTTTCTTTCAGTGCATTGGTTGTGTTCGTCTACTGTTCTTCTAATTCCGCATTTGATTCTAGGCATAATTTTGAAATAGCCAGTTGATCTATTCACCCCCCCTCTAGATCCACATCCTGTGGTGACAGAGCCTTCCATCTAACTCCAACAAGAACTTTTTATTCCTTATACATAGGACTAATCTTCCTCAAAATTTCATACTAGGAGATCAACTACACAAGAAGTTTGAAGCTTCCAAAGTTGCTGGTTCGACCATAGCAACCCAAGAATCTGAGCGAAAGTCTGCTGAAGATCATGAGATTAGAGCACCAAAATGAGGTAATTAGCCTAAGTGTCTTTAGAACTTTCTGTTCCCCTTAGTTTCACATTCTTACCCTCAAAATTTCACGTCCTTAGGTCAAGAGATTGAGAAGTTAGAGCGACGTGAAGTTGCTGAAAACTTAATGGAAGGAAAGAACTAGGGCGTGTCTTGCAGTCCCAAATTGGAAGTTGAAAGCCCAGTAAAGAGGTAGGTCATCTTATGAATGGCAAGAATATCATGTTAGGGATAAAAGCCCTCTAGTTTTGATTGATTCCAAGCATCATAGACTTTGAATTTCATGTTTTAGTAAGTCTATACATACATGCATGTCTCTAGCCTTAAATGAAGATAAAAGATATTCTCTTATTCTTTCACTACAACCTATGCATCTAGATGGACTATACTTCATTTTATCATGACTAGATTAGTTAAGTCTTTTTAAAGCATGACATGTTTCAAGGCATAGTCTTTTATCTTTTTACTTTCCTGTCAACAGGACTCTAACGTCCTTTAGTTAGACCGTCAGAGGGACGTAATGGCCTTACGATAAGCCGTCACACTCCCTGTTATACTTAAGCTACTCTGTTATCTCTGACGGACTATAACCGGAGCGTTACAACACTCTAACGGATCCACGATAAATTGTTACAGCCCTGTGACGCGCCCATGTTCGACCGTCAGAATAACTGTGTTCTGTCAACCCTAGACAGAGTTAAAAATAGTCAAATATGAATAAGCCTAGTTATCTAAGTTTGACCTATTTTTCATAGCATTGAATTTATAAATTGATCCATGTATGTTTAAAGCACTTTAGTTATTTTAAAGTACATGTTAATTTCATTGCTAAAACTCTATAGTTTTGTATTAAAACATGATTTTTACTGATGTATTGACGGAGTTTTATCATGGATTCACATTGTTACACATTCTTTCTGTCTATAGAGTCAATTCTCTAAAGTATATGGCATATATTCTGGTATATGACCATTAGTTCACATTTTTGCACTATAGGAATATACTCTTGAACTTGAGGACCTCTCTATTGGATATTCCTTCCAATGGACTAGGAAATCTGGTTTCAAGGCCTCCGTAATTCTCTGCGAGCCTGGGATTCCCACTAGGACGTCGAGTTGGTTGTACCTTTAAAGCCCAATTGATTAGAAAGCACTATCGATGTTTTCTGGTTTTTACTATGTAACGGCCTAATACTAGACCGTCAGGCTCATCTAACGGTCCAGTATACAACCGTCACATTCACTGAGTCCAATTATTCTTTCTGGATTCAATCTATTGTAACGGCCCAATTATAGACTGTCACGTTGATGTAACGACCTATTAATTGGCCGTCATAGTTCTTGAGTGATTTAACCCGAGGTTTGACCCAAGGGTTGATATTCCAAAGTTCCTAGATATATTATTGATGGTCTAAGACTTGTCATATTGTTCAAGATACTTAATCTTAAATTATGAAAGTTAAAAAATGAACTGTTATGCTGCCAATTTATTTTCATGGCATAACCTAGTTTTAATATGTTCATTGAAATTCTTTAATTCAAATAGAAGCATTCCTATGATGGATTACTTTATCTTGAACCTATCGTTGAAATTGTACATGCTTAGCCATATTGTTTACATGCATGGAAGTAGCTTGATTTATACTTGAAGATGCGGACCGAGCACTGATTATGTTCAAGGGCTCTACACTAGTCCCCTCGACTGATTGTCAGAAACATACTATTATAAACCATGGGGTATGATGCTACTGGCGTCACATTGCGCTGGGAGTACTTTCTCGATAAATAAGTGAAGATCCATGGCTCGTGAAGTGAAAATTCATGACACGTACATGACTTTCTAGCTTGTTACATGTTATTCCACAAAAATTCACGAAGTACTTGTTACTAAGTGAAGAGTACATTCTTGATTGATACATGACTTTCTAGTATATTCTTATTCATGAAAGGCCATATCATATTCTTGTTACATTCATGCTTGCTCATTCTATCTTACATGATCATCGTGTTACTTTGGTTTAATCGCATGATTGATCGCATTCGCATGATTTTACCTTATTTATTCATAGCTAAAATGCTAATTACTTAAATATTACTAATCATGTTGATGCGAAGATACCTACTGGGCAAGTGTGCTCATTACCTATTTTTCAATCTTTTCAGGAGATAGAAGTGATACGAATTCGGATTCAAGTTATACAAGTAGCGGGTCCGAGAGCGAGTAAAAGTCATATCAAACTAAGAGTGAAGACTTAGGAAAGTCAATAATGTTTAGATCGAGTCTTTGTAATTCCCTTTTTTCTTGAGTTTGATAGGTAAGTAAAGGTTGAAAAGTCATTATATTTGGATATTTTGATTATTAATGAAATAAAGTTGGAGTTTGATTAAACTATTATGCAATTGCATCTTATGTGTGATTGTCTTACGCTCTGATCGTTCTTGCTTGCAAGAGGCTTACCATGCCGGCTGTTCGCGTTCCTCGAGTAAGTCTTCCGCTGTAATAAAAGGCTCGGGGCATGACATGTTGAGTCAGGAGACCCACCCGGTTGCATATTTTAGTGAGAAGCTGAATGACGTAAAACTGCGATACTCCACTTATGATAAAGAATTTTATGCAGTTGTTCAAGCTCTTAGGCATTGGAGGCACTATCGTTTACATCAGGAGTTTATCTTGTACTCCGATCATGAAACTTTGAGGTTCCTCCATTCCCAAAAGAAGCTTAATGCGCGTCACAGCAGATGGGTTGAGTATTTCCAGCAGTACACATTTGTGCTTAAACATAAGGCTGGAGTGGAGAATAAGGTGGCCGATGCCTTGAGTCGGCGATCATGCCTGCTGACTACCATGAGTGCCGAGGTCATAGGGTTAGAGAAGATGAGAGAGGCCTATGTTGACTGTCCTGACTTTGATCAGATCTATACCACTCTCTAGGCCGGACCCTCGAGAGACCATGATGATTATGTGCTTCAGGAGGGTTACCTCTTTTGAGAAGGCAGGCTTTATGTTCCCTGAACTTCGGTTCGAGACTTCTTAGTCTGGGAACTACATGCGGGAGGTCTAGCCGGCCACTTTGGTCGGAACAAGACTATCGAGGCTATTGAGCACAGATTTTATTGGCTGAGCTTGAAGCGTGATGTTGCTCATATTATGGCCCAGTGCCGTACATGTGCTATGGTCAAAATGAAGAAGCAAAGCTCGGGCCTTTATACTGCTCTTTCCGTGCCTGATGCTCCATGGCATGATGTTAGCATGGATTTTATTTTGGGATTGCCACGTACCTCTAGGAAGCACGATTCTATCTATGTGGTAGTTGACTGGTTCTCGAAGATGGCCCTTTTCATTCCCTGCTCGAAGACTTCAGATGCTTCGAGGGTAGCCTGCCTTTTCCTTACTCATGTGGTGTGCAAGTTCGGGTTGCCTCGTACCATAGTGTTTGACCCTCGATGTTAGGTTCACCAGTTATTTTTGGAAGACACTGTGGCATATGTTGGGTACTCACCTCAAGTTTTCCACTACATATCATCCCCAGACAGATGGTCAGACCGAGGTGGTCAATAGGAGTCTGGGTGACCTTTTGAGGTGTCTTGTCAGGGACCGTGTAGGGGATTAGGAGCTCATATTACCAGTGGCAGAATTTGCATATAATGATTCAGTTAACAGGTCTATCGGTATGAGTCCATTCGAGATTGTCACAAGTCATAGACCTAGGAAACCAGTGGATCTTGTTCGCATGCCCATTCATGCTCGAGTGTATGAGTCTGCCGAGTCTTTTGCTAGGCATGTTAGGAGTCTGCATGATGACATCCGTCGTCACATTGAGGCCAGCAATGCACGGTATAAGGAGTTAGCCGATGCCCATCGACACCACCGTGAGTTCTAAGAGGGTGAATATGTCATGATCAGGGTAAGACCTGAATGGTTTCCCTTTGGAACTGTAAAGAAATTGCAAGCTCGCGGAGCCGGTCCATTTAGAGTGTTGAAACGCGTTGGATCCAATGCGTATGTTGTGAACCTGCCCAAGGAATATGGTATAAGCTCCACTTTCAATGTGTCAGATCTAGTTGCATATAGGGACCCAACGGTGATCCCTAGTGAGCCTTTTGAGACATCTCCCCCCATCGAGAGTGATCCCACCCCTGAGTGTCCACCACCAGCCACATTTCCACGATAGCGAGAGCATATAGATCATATACAGGATGAGCAGGTGACTATTACCAGGAGTGGATCCTACCCGCGCTACCTAGTGCGATGGAGAGGGCGACCCGCCACCGAGGATACTTGGATCACCCATGTAGAGTTGCAGAGGCTAGATCCGGATCTACTGGAATGCTACAAGAGTGACGCGGATCCTTACTCGACAGGGTCGAGTTTCTCCCACCCAGGGAGAATTGGTGTGGACACCAGAGCGAGCGAGAAGCACGAACCGACGAGCCGTCGGTACCGTATGCGGAGCACCACTCGAGCTACATCGACTTTCATCTGGCTCGGAGACAGTCTAGAGACTCCCCCTTGAGTCTTAGTATTTATCATATTTACTGGGATTTTATTCAGTGTGCAATGTGTGTTTATTTGGCTTTATTCGGATTGTAAAAGGGGTTCATTTATAATTTGAGACCACCCAGGTCCCGCGGGCCCCTCATCCCTTCTCCCATTGATCCACCTCATCTCTTGGGCCCATGTGGGGTCAGTCAACCCTCCAAGGTGGGCTTCTAGAAGGGTTGGACCAAGGGAGGGACAAAGGGTAAAAAAATTCAAAATTGGAAGTCCATAAGTCAAGGGGGTGCCCCCCATATATAGTATTATATTAAGATTTGTAATTTTATTTAATTTGATCCAAATCACATGGAGAAATAATTGTGGACTCCCTCTTTTATCCCCCACCAATCCTAGATCTAGGGATAGAACTAGTCTTTTTGTATTTTCTATAAGAACCTTGTATTTCCATTTTGATTGGAATTAATGCATAAAAAATCTGATTTTTGTTGGAGCCAAGCAAGGGCCGCCCCTCTCTCTCTCTCCTCTCCTCCCCCAGCAACTGTGAAGGTTATGTTTCAGAGGTGTGAAGCCTCATCTATCTGGTGTGAAGATCTTCTCCGCCGCCGCCACCGCCATCGTCGTCGGAGTTCTGTCCACCAAGAATAGCCCCCTCTTCCCAAAATTTCTACTCTCAGCCTCAAGAACTTTTTGAGTCCAAACTTTCAGGGTGAGTTCTAGAGGTTCAACCCACATCCCAGAAAAATTGGTGGAAATTCTAGTCTTTATTTTCCATTTTTCCATTTTCGTGCTTCCCCTCCTTCCAGAACTGCCAATTCTCTATCCTGAGTCACAGCAACCCTGTGTTTCCCCTCTTCGACCCACTTCCCCTTCTTTGTTTGAGTCCCCAATTTAATTTGAGGTTTTGTCCACCACCCCCATCATCCACGAGTTTTCTTGGAATTTCTGGAGTCCTTTACCTATTTTTAAAAATCACTGTCAGATCCCAAATTCAGTTCTGTCTCTGCTGTCCAGATCCGACCACCCGGTGCTAGAAAATACTTTTCCCCATCTAAATCTCCACCTTAATTTTCACAAAAAGTATCCCCGTTTTCCTCTCTCTCCCCTCTACAACTTTCATGAAGAGATCAACACCTAACTCAGAGGTCTACATCACGGTCAACGTCAGTTCTCAGTCAGATCTCAGTATGCCTGACCAGATCTAAGACTGAGCACAACCCTATTAGAAAATCTGCCATCAAAATTACAGCCCATAAGAAATTCCTAACACCACAGACGGTCGAAGGATTTCGAGTCAGCATTCCAACGGCACCAGTTTCGCGTCGATCCGACGTTGGTGCTGATCGCAGCAACAGATCTCACCGGGTCATGCGCTGTAAAACAGAAGCATCAGATCCATGGGCAGCAACTCCAAAACTTGGAGATCGGAGTCGATCGACCACCGCCCGGTGTTCCAGTCCCGCCGCCATCTAGGGGATCACCCCTCCAGGTGTCTCATCCACAACGGGACCCACCCCGCCAGGTCCGGAGGACTGAGCAGCACGTGGGTCCCACGAACCCGCAGATCGCGTCGTCAAGACAGCACCAGAACTCGGGTTTTGGCACCAACAGAGCGACATCAAGATGCTGCCCGTCAAACCAATACCCATTACTCTCGGGCCCCACATGTGACCTGTTACCTCCTTGCATGGAGTGGGTCAGAACTTTGTACCGCTGTAATATTTGTTAACCGGGAGTAAGGATTTGGCCGGGGTTGTCTTCCCCACACCGGGAGCATGGAGGTACGGTCTTAACTTCTTGGCATTACATTTCCTTAGCTAGTATATAGTCATATGCCACTGTGAGTGCATTAGGAACCTAGCTCGTGAGTTCATGTCACCGCTGTGAGCGAGAGAGTGACCCGTCCCGTGGCTCGATCCGAGCATGGAAGTGAGTCGACCACCCTTGACTCTGCCAGTTTCTCAATTGCGCGGATCCACACTTTCCCTCGCTTGGGACGACGAGTGAGCTTGCATTTATGTTAGCGACGTATAGACCATAGGAACTCTTAGTGTCGGGCCAAAGTGTCTCTCCTAGTCGTATGTTGCTGGTCGCGTCTACATTTAGAGTTCGAGGTCCGCATCACTTAGAGTCGGTCCCTCTGTCCGTCCCGCATCAACCTTTATACGCTTAAGGTAAAACATGCACCGACCTTAGGTATGAATGAGACGGGGCCAACACCGACTTTGAGTATGCATGTAACGCAGCTAGCACCGACCTTGGGTATGCATGAAACATAGCTAGCATCGACCTTATATGTGCGACAATGCACACTGGCATTGACTTTAGTGCATGCAACTCTGCTAGCTGACATCGACCCTAGTGGACTAGCACCAACCTTGACCATGAACAAACTGAACACTTAGGTTGACCTTAGTTCAGAGGACGTATTGACTTTATAATGTGTGCAAAGTAAAATAGCATGCACACAAAGATGATATGCACACATGCTACTCGATAAAGTGACATGCACACATACTTCATGCAGATGCATTGACCTAGATCTATGGGCACTGACTTTGATTGTATGTTGACCTGTCATACCAATACATTGACCTGTAGTGCACCATGCTACACCATATACAGGATGCACCGTCCTATCAAAAATTCATGCATGCAACAGTTCACTTGCAGCATTAATGGTCAAATAAATGGATCAATGGATCAAAGCATCACAGCAACTCAAGGCAGGTCCAAACACATATTACATCATTCACATATGAGTCATAGTGTTTGACATCATCAAAACACAGAATTCTAACAATCTTCCCCTTTTTGATGATGGCAACACTATGTGTCATATGAGTCATAAACAGAGCGGTAAGTTACATGAACCAACACTCAATCATGCATGAAACATGCAACATTAAACATGCAGATATGCATGATATGCATGACACTTGACACAATGATATGTGTGACAGTACAGTAAAATAATTATAACTACTCAAACTATTTCTCCCCCAAACACATGCATTCTTGACAGTAAAACCATTCTCCCCAAGCACAAATATGACCAATCATGAATAAGACTCAACCACTCAAACTGTGAACATGAACATGTATATGACTGAAAACACAAATATGATGGCAACACTGGTAATGGCAACATTGGTGATGTAACACTGGTACACTAGATGCACACAGGCATATATACACAGGCATATGACTTCAATTATTCTCCCCCTTTGACTTCATCAAAAAGGAAAGCAATAGTTTGCACCAATTTATTAGAACACATCTCAAACAAGATGCAGACTTAGATAGTATAGCAAACTATTCTCCCCCTTAGATTGCTGCAAAGATGACATGATGTATTCTTCCCTTATGAAAAATGCAATCCTGCTCTGTATGACAGAATGAAACCAGTGAAAAGAATAGAGCAGGAATGAACCAAAATGAAGGTAGCAGAAATGGAACCCATTTTCCCTCTTTGAAAAATGGATGCAATTCATGTAGAACCTGATTGATGCGGGACAGAGGTACATGGTCTCCTTCTTTTCTGTCCTGGTCACGCTATATGTCCCTGGCACCTTCTCAATATCGCGCCATATCGTCCCAGCGCGTTCACAGGCAGAAGTCCAGAATGACGGATCTTTCACTCGGCGACTCGTGGATGACTTTGGGGGGGGGGTTCAAAGCACAAGAGGAAGCACACAGGACGGTGGGGAAACAAACTAAGGACCCAAAGCAGAGATTAAACTTAACATAATACTAAGATAACTTGGTGAAGGTGGATGCGGGGGTGGGCGACGAGGGAGAAATGTGGCGTGGTAGAGCGAGCTAGGATCGTGAGGGAGCTTGATCGGGGCCTCTCATCGGACCCATCGCAGGAACGGTGCAACCGAGCTCCACCTTGGTCTTGGCAGCCTCTTTGGCAGTGGTGGAGGGCGGCGAACGTCGGTGGAAGAAGAACGGAGATCCGAATGGGGCCTCACACCCGACCCCGTCTTAGAGCCGATGCATCCGAAGCTTCGATCATCCTCCATTGAAGGGAAGAAGAGAGGGGATCAAGGAAAGAAGATTGGGCATCGCAAATGGAGAGGGGAGGAGGAAGGAGGATTCCAATGATTGGGGAAGATAGCCATGGCTACACCCTTAAACTTTCAGAGATTCATTGCTTGTTTTTGATCAAACGAGATGGGGTACATATATAGGGGGAGGGGAAGATAAAATGACGCGACTACATTGATTACAACCATGGAAAACAATGAACATCGAAGATTGTGGAGTTCCTGGCACCGGGAAGTTGGACCGTCAGCAGTTGGGTCTCTATCTGAGATCGCGCTAGTCAAACAGGGCGCCTTCTTCAGGTCGCGCTACCCATGGGTAGTGCATTCATCTTTGGTCTGGCAGCCTTTTTGATTCCCATCAAACCCCTCCACTTGGGAAGGTTCATCCTCGAACCTCATAGCTCAGGATCCCGGTCTGATGGAACAACCCAGTTCCCTAAGCTCTGATACCATTTGATGCGGGACAGAGGTACGGGGTGTCCTTCTTTTCTGTCCTGGTCGTGCTATATGTCCCTGGCGCCTTCTCAAGATCGCGCCATATCGTCCCAGCACGTTCACAGGCAGAAGTCCAGAATGATGGATCTTTAACTCGGTGACTCATGGATGACTTTGGGGGGGGGGGGTTCAAAGCACAAGGGGAAGCACACAGGACGGTGGGGAAACAAACTAAGGACACAAAGTAGAGATTAAACTTAACATAATACTAAGATAACTTGATGAAGGTGGATGCAGGGGTGGGCGACGAGGGAGAAAGGTGGCGGGGCAGAGCGAGCTAGGACCGTGAGAGAGCTTGATCGGGGCCTCTCGCCCGGACCCATCACAGGAACGGTGCAACCGAGCTCCACCTTGGTCTTGGCAGCCTCTTTGGCGGTGGTGGAGGGCGGCGAACGTCGGTGGAAGAAGAATGGAGATCCGAATGGGGCCTCCACCCGACCTCGTCTTAGAACCGATGCATCCGGAGCTTCGATCATCCTCCATTGAAGGGGAGAAGAGAGGGGATCAGGGAAAGAAGATTGGGCATCGCACCCAGAGAGGGGAGGAGGAAGGAAGATTCCAAAGATTGGGGAAGATAGCCATGGCTACACCCTTAAACTTTCAGAGATTCATTACTTGTTTTTGATCAAACGAGATGGGGTACATATATAGGGGGAGAGGAAGATAGAACGACGCTACTACATTGATTACAACCATGGAAAACAACGAACATCGAAGACTTTGGAGTTCCTGGCGCTGGGAAGTTGGACCCTTAGCAGCTGTGTCTCTGTCTGAGATCGCGCTAGTCAAATAGGGCACCTTCTTCAGGTCGCGCTACCCATGGGCAGCGCGTTCATCTTTGGTCTGGCAGCCTTTTCGATTCCCATCACTGATGCTTGCATGATGCAGATGGGATAAATATCAATCAACCTTATTATTCCCCCTGACTTAATCAGATAAGACCACAAACTATCCTCCCCCTTTGAAAAATAATAAATACAGTCTAGACAAGACCTATCCTCTCCTTTAACCCAATATAAAAAATAAGGTGAGGCGTATGTCAAGAGAAAATTTTGGAGGAATGTCATGACAATGGTGCAAAAATCAGTTATTCAAGTAAAGATTGACAAAAAGTGGCAGCAAAACACAGGTTCTTTCAAAGACTGTTCAAATAGTGGTCAGGAAGCAGCAACCACAGTGAACATGATCTGAGCAAGTGTAATCACAGATATATGTTCACAGAATTTCCAAAAGAGATAATTGAGAAGAAGAAATTTTCAGTGAGATACCAGTTCCATAAATCCAAGTTTAAGTTTCAGATTCTTCTATTATAAGGGCTTATGAAATGACTTTAATTGACAAACATGATTTAAGAATGATGTATACAAAGTTTGTCAATAAGATTCAATACTCATATCTGAAACAATTTTTAATAAAAATGAACCAATTGCTCGTATATCCTTCTAGTTCAACCCCCTTTCATCTTACTCAATTAATCAATGATTCCTTTAGGAGTTACACAAAGTAGTATTGAGATTAGACACTCTTGAATACATCCGAATTTGACATTACATGAAAATTTTTTTTCTGATACACACATGTTTCAGATTTTTATTTTTGAACATCAATTTATTTTTCAATGAGCAATTTTGGTTAATCAACACCTTTTTACATGAGTCACAACACGTCTTAGGTGAAATGACCCAGTTACTCAGTGTGATAACCGTATTGCTTCTCAATTAAGAGAATAGAGTTAGCATTAGAAGTATCTTTTTACGTCAGGAGACACCTTGGTTGGAGACAGGAATCCCCAGTTACTCAATACAACCATGCCATTGCTCTGTCAGATTTTCATACAATTTTTAACCATTTTTCAGCAGAGTTAACTATGGTACTTCATGACATAGTCCTTTGGACAGGTTTCTTGGTAACCATAGTCATTGCTCTGTCCATAATTTTCTTTAAGATAATTTCAGACAGATGAAATGTTTAAGAATAATACTTACATATGTATCTCAACCAAAGTAAATCATGGTTTTATCTTTTCAGATTTCAGGAAGTCTTGCATGAACTTACATGAGACAGTCAGTTAAGGTTTATTAAAAAATTGATTCAGATATTTTCAAGTCCTTCAAATTAAAACTTAGGAATACATTAGACTTAAACCAATTCAAATCAACAATAATAGAAGATTCTTCATTAGAGATGATTTCAGATTTATGAAAGGGTGCACAAATGCACTTGAGCAATGTAGTTCAGAAACCAATAGCAGAGTCTGGAATTCAGTCAGACCAGCTTCACAGTCGTAACAGGGATGAGTTTCAAAGGTAAGCTGGAAAAAAGAAGTTCAACTTAAACAGTACTTGGTGGAGATGGGATCCAAGGATCTACTCACGCAAGAATTAGTCTTCCAGATAGGCCTAACCTATCTTTCCAGCTAAGTCTTTTGATATATTGTTTAGTTGCCAAAAGGTAGCTCAGAATTGACTGAATTCAAATGAATCTCTCCTTCAGCAGATTGAGGAGTAGCAGACAGAAATTTCAGATTCAAGAAAGGTAAGAGTTCAGATGATGGATAATTCAAAAGCAATCAACAGAAGTCATTTGATGATATGACTCACTGACACCCAGATATAGCAAGATGAATTGAAAATGGGTAGACAATAAGAATTCAGACAGTGACAGACTAATGAATTAAAATGCTTCCCCTATCTATATGCAGTGAGTCACTTCTTTTTGGAATTTTCTAAAAATAATTGACATGCAATGCAATTAACTACATGTATGCATATGCGGTGACTTCCCTTTAGCTAAGTGCATTACTTGGTCATATATGGCATGAAAACATGCAAAAGATAGACAAACTCCCCTTGACTATTTGCAATATAAAACAAAATTCAATATGCCACAAATGCATGGAGCTTTATGCAAGGGAAATCATGAACTTATGCTTATGAATGTATAGACTGCCCTATGTACGATATGACCCATGGTATCAGGCGGAAGACTAGCTTCCACGCATGGTGTGGGTTTCCAGACAGACATAATCTATCCTTCTCCCAACTTCCTATTTGATATACCTCTGGGCCTAGCAGGACTATGAAGTGCATGCAGTCCTATCAGATCTTCAATGAATGTGCAATGCAATTCAGACATACTTCAAGGATCAATCATATGCATTTCATATTTTCAAAAAGGTTCAATTATAAGATGCACAGATGAATTGCATTATGTAAGAAGAGATTCAAATTGAGCAGTGCAGATGACACATAAGAATGTAACTATGTATACTTAATCATTAATTCTATCAAGTTTAACAAATTATGCAAAAAAATCTAAAACAGAAAATTCAGATGACAAAATTTAAACAGAATTCACATAACTGACCTGAGAGGTACATACATGTGGTTTTCATACTGAAGTGCCTTGGTTTATTAACCCCTATTTATTCTGCAACCCAAGGCACACCTGCAATACATCAAACTATTTTGCACAAATAGGCACCCAAGATGTCTTGGGCCCTGAAATAACAGTGGCACCTTTGACTGGTGCTCTAAATAGTTTCTATGCTTGAGAATCATCAAACCTCATCAGATAACAGTTGCACATAGAATGTCTTAACTGTCCACAATAATGGCATGATGCAGCAGTTTTAAAATTCTTTCTATGCACATTACTATAATCATGAAATCTACGTGCATTTTCATGAAAATTTCTGTTAACAGAATGAGCATTCTGTTTACTGAAACCAGCCAGCCAACAATTAGCAGCTCTGTGGCCTGGCTTTCCACATTCAAAGCATGTAGGAAATTTTCTTTTATCAATAATTTTATTTCTATCAGATACATGTCTTTTTGCATGGATCTTAACATGTTCAAATTTAAATTTTCTTCCCTTAGCATGCCAACAGTTTGTAGCAATATGGCCTAATTTGCCATAGCAAAAACACTGAAGTTTCTTTTTATGAATTGTATGATTTTTAGCATAGAGTTGTTTATCATGCAATGCAGTGGTTGTTAGGTCATCATGTTCCATTAATCTACATTTATGCATTTGATGACCTATTTTGTGACAGTAAAAATATTTAATTCTTCTATTTTGAACATGAGAAGATTTCCTAGTATAAATTTTATCAAGTTTCATATCATCCTTCTTCATAACAAAACAATCAACCATCTCATAACCAAAATTTTCACAATAAAAGTATTTAACATTCTTTCTTTCAACAGAAAATATCTTGACCTGAGATTTTTCAGCATGCAACTTATTTCTCTTCTTTTTCAAAGTTTTCTTTTTCTGATTTTTATTGTATTTTGTTTTATGATTTGCAGAGAAAGTTGGGAAAGTATTAGAGGTACCAGCATCTTCTGATCCTCGCACAAAAATGGAATACAACTGATTTTTCATTTTCTCCATGTTACTCCTAGAATTAAAACATGTTCCCTTAGTCTGATCACTCAAATCTTCTTCCAAATACACTTTCATTTTACCTTTATCCTTAACCGATTTGGACATAGAATTTCTTAGATCTTGGATTTCAGAATTTAGAGAAACAATGTCAACCTCATAACAAGCAATGTCAGATTCACAGCTAATAACTTGTTAATGTAAAACATCATTCAAACTTTTGAGTGTATTAAGTTCCTGTTTCAATTTTTTTTTCAGTGTCATCAACACACTTTTCCTTTTCAAAAGTTCACAATTTCTCTGACATGACAATATTTAGTACCATCAATTTTTTATTTTGTTCCTTCAAATTTTTTTTTTCTTCCATCAATTTTTCATTTTCTTTCATTTGTTCTTCATTATGAACAATTTGATCATCCTGAACAAGTTCATTTATCAATACCTGATTATCATTGTTTGATCTCAATGTTTATTCTAATTCAGAAATTTTAGAATGCAGTTTATCATTTTCATTTTTTAGCAGATAATTTTGTTCTTTATGCTTGTGAATATCTGCCAAGCACAGATCATAAGACTGTCTCAGCTTTGGACAATTTTCACAAGAAAATTCAGAATTATTCTGATCAATCTTTTTCTTCAGCTTTTTATTCTCAGATTTCATTTTCTTAGATTTCTCTAGCAGTTCTTCATACATCACTACCAGTTCATCAAACGAGATATCTTTTGATCCAGAGCTTACCTGAGACACTGTCTCTTCACTATGATCTCTCCGGTTGGCCATCAGACAAATCTGTTCTTGTTCCTGATGAATGGTAGTTATCTTATCCATAATTTCCTTCCAGAATTACATCCTGCAATGCAAGAAAATATTTCAGTGTCAACTACATCTCTCAGAATATTAAAAACTATAGTGTTCTCGCTGTCCTTTATTCTATCCTCTTTAGACCATCTGGTCTGATTTTGAGGCAATTTATGTGGGCCTTTTGATACAAGACTCCATAGATTTGGATCAATGGAGTTCAAGTAAGTGCATAGACCACCCAGCCATTTGCTAAAGTTGGAACCATCAAACGCCACAGGAGATGCCATTGAAAAATAACCGAACAGATTCAGATCTAAAAACTGGAAAACAATATATGAAAAATGCACCAAGCTAAAACAGTAAAGCATGAAACTGAATTAGCAAGATCCTCTGCAAATTGTTGGATCTGGAAGTCAGAGACCCGCTCTGATACCAATTGTAGAGTCTATGGTATGCTCTGATACCAAGTGATAAACCGATGAGAGTCGGTGAAACGGTGCAGCAAGGATTCAGAGGGGGGTGGATGAATCCCCTTCTAAAAACTTGATCAATTTAAAACTTAAACTAAAGACTTTAAACGTATGTGGAATTAAAAGCAATTAAGCTCTGCAGAATAAAAAACCAATGATGCACTTAATCGAATAGATGAACTGCAAAAGTGCAGACTCCTGAGCAAGTCCATACTGTTGATAGAACCAAATCAAGCATGCGTGTACACTAAATCCATTTAGTCAGAACCGTAGATAGGAATGTGCCAAGCATACATCTAATGGTTGACAAATTGGAAAGCAAACCACAGTACACAAGATCTTTTTAGGTGGTTCAGTCCTCAGGACCTACATCCACCCCACACTCTAACCAGAGTATGGATTCCGCTGCCAAACAGCTTGAACGGCTGGGCCTCACAGCTTGCCAACAACAGCTGAGCTTCACAGCTTGCTTAACCGCTGACTAACAACTTGACTGTTGGGCAATATAGCTTCGCCACCGCTGGGCATTACAGCTTAGCCATCGCTGCCTAACAGCTTGATCCGCTGGGCCTTACAGCTTAGCCTCCGCTGATACAAAGCTTAGAATAAGTATGAAAAATAGGAAACCAAGAAGTTCAGCATCGGAAAGTTGACAGAAAAAGCAAATCGAAATGCTCACGCAGGAGCGTTGTGCCTTGGATCTGATCTAAAGGACACAGTGGAAACATAACTTCAGATCTCTTGAACCTTCTTCTCGCTTCACACTCACGAAGCACCTCTGCCTCTATCACTCTTTCTCTTATCTTCTTCCTCGCTCTGGACTTCTCTTCACCTCTGATCGTTATCTCCCTCTTTAGCTTTTTCTCCCTCTATTCTTCTCTGTCTGTCTCACTGAATTATTCTAATTCCCCTTTTTCTTGTGTGCACCGATTTGAGGGATCTGGCCTCTATTTATAGGCCGCGAAAGATTGGGCGCGTAAAAAACTCATTCCCGACCAAGGAATCTCGATCTAGATGTGCTACTGATGATCCACGTGGCAGATGCAAAAGATGAGTTGTCCACGTGGCAGAATCTCCAAGTGTCACTCCTTCTTGGATCATGTGCTTGTTTAAGTTGAAGACATCGAGCCACGTGACTGTCTTCAGCCCTTCAGGTGTACGATCAAGTTGCTTTAGACTTTCTAGTCTTAAGTCCCTATTAACAAGATAAAAGGTATTTCAACTAACACCTTATATTCATAGTATTTGAGACTGAAATATTCTGCATACAAATGAAACATTTTGTACACAGGTTGAACATTTTGCATTGTTTCATCTTATGCACAGACCTTCAATCGTGCACAGACCCTTGCATGCATTCTACGAAATGTGCTCAGACCTTATGTGCAGTCACATAACATGTGCACTGACCTTATATGTAGACAAATGAAATGTGCACCGATGTTACATGCTGAACAACAAAATGTCCGCTGACATTGTATCGCTCAAGGGTAAGTGTGCACCGACCTTGTATCGCTCAAGGGTAAGTGTGCACCGACCATGTATTGCACAAGGGCAAGTGTGCGCCGACCTTGTATCACTCAAGGGTAAGTGTGCACCGACCTTATATCACACAAGGAAAATGTGCACGGACTTCTTACACGCGTATGACAAAATTGCACTGACCTTCATATGTATAGGTAAAAATGTGCACCGACCCTTGCATGCGTATGGCAAAACATGCACCGACCTATATTTATGCACGATGCAAAAATTGCACTGACCTTTATACGCTTAAGGTAAAACATGCACCGACCTTAGGTATGCATGAGACGCGGCCAGCACCGACTTTGGGTATGCATGTAACGCAGCTAGCACCGACCTTGGGTATGCATGAAACATAGCTAACATTGACCTTATATGCGCGACAAGGCAAACTAGAATTGACCTTAGTGCATCCGACTCTACTAGCTGACATCGACCCTAGTGGACTAGCACCAACCTTGACCATGAACAAACTGAACACTTAGGTTGACCTTAGTTCAGAGAACGTATTGACTTTATAATGTGTGCAAAGTAAAATAGCATGCACACAAAGACGATATGCACACATGCTACTCGATAAAGTGACATGCACACATACTTCATGCAGATGCATTGACCTAGATCTATGGGCACTGACTTTGATTGTATGTTGACCTGTCATACCAATACATTGACCTGTAGTGCACCATGCTACACCATATACATGATGCACCGTCCTATCAAAAATTCATGCATGCAACAGTTCACTTGCAGCATTAATGGTCAAATAAATGGATCAATGGATCAAAGCATCACAGCAACTCAAGGCAGGTCCAAACACATATGACATCATTCACATATGAGTCATAGTGTTTGACATCATCAAAACATAGAATTCCATTAGAGTTTGTGCATTTTCATATCATCAATGATGATTCATATTCATTAGCGTTGTGTTTAGAGCATATACATACATTCAGGGGGAGTTAAGAATAACTTCTGTGAAAGAACAAATCATCAGTTCAGATTCTGAATAATGTCGACATTCAATGTCGACTCCTTGCTGCAAACATTGCAGATTCTGAACAATGTCGACTCTTTATTGAACTCATTATGTCTATTTTAAAAATGTCCTCTTGACCTTCTGAAAATCCTTGTTTGATCTCAGAATTGTCTGACATTTTCTTATCTACTTCCATTCATTGACATCAAGCACTGATACTTCTCTTGACTATCTGAATAATTAACAAACTTATAGTTCATTCATTAACCTAAGCTGCTAAAATCAGAAGATTTCTCTTATAAGAAGCAGTAATGTTTCATGAATGAACTGATGGTTTAAATTTAATAACCTTTAGAGAGTAAAGACCAACTTCAATGAAAAGAATTTGATGATGATTCTTTAATAGATCTCAACCATTTTGATCATGTCATGTCTAATGGAGCCTTTCAGAAACTGAAAGCATCTAATCTCAGGATGACTTGGTTGAGAATCTCAGAAATGTGTATTGTTTTTAAACAACTCTATCTGAAAATCAAATGGGAAGCAATGATAAATGAATAGTCAAATATGCTGATGGCAGAGCAATGGTCAAATGCGTTGAGAAACTGGGTTCTCTACCAAAGATAATGTGAACCTATGTCATGAAGCTTCTTGGCTAACTCTGTTTGAAAAATTAAAAGGTTAGTTTCACTGAGTAACTAGGGGTACTGGCGTCTGATAAATGTGTACCCTTATGTAAAAAGGTGTACACTAAACCTGAAACAGAATAGTAAATCCTACTAAGTAACTAGGGGTATTGGCGTCAGATAAACGTATACCTTTATGAAAAAGATATGGATTCTACTTGACTGTTCTGAATTTTGTGAGCAAATAAGCAAAAATAATCGTGCAGATAATTTCAGAATAGTGAAATTTGTTTAGTCTCAATACATGGTCTAGTCTCTCCTAAGACACTCTATGAAATTCAGATGTATAAGATAAAATAAGGCAAAATCTTACATGTTATATGTTAGTCTGGTTTATTGCTATTAAAAGAGTTCAATCAACAAACTTTCTTTCAAAGGATGCTGTACTTATTCTCTAATTTTTATCACTTTTAATCCATGATATTTTCAAGGCGGCATTATATGAACTCTTATACCTGAAGTTTCTGTGCTAAGTCTGCTTTATTAATGAAAGATCATTAAGTTTGTCAATCAGATTTCATATTCACCTGACTTTCAACTCTTCAAATTTCTGCCTCCTAATCCTTCTTTTTGCTAATGGCAAAGGGGGAGAATAAATTTGTGATTCTTGTCTGCATGGTCTGCAGTGGTCTGCATGGTCTGCAGTGGTAGGGAGAGTTTGGCAAAGGGGGAATGTGAAGTGTGCAGAAAATAAATAGATACATTCTTTTTGCATCCAGTGTTACCGTCATCTAGTGTTGCCATCAAAATTTACAAGGAATTGCCATCATCAAAAAGTGGGAGAATGTTGAGGGGAGTTTGTGGCGAAGAATGTTTTTCTGTCTTCTCTGATTTATAATTCTCTGAATTTAATGTGTTTTGATGTTGGCAATAGCATATATTGTGCAAAATTTTGATATTGGTAATTTTGATGAATGGCTATTGTGTTTTGTCTTACACACATTTAATATCTCATTAATTAGGTCAGTGCACATTCATAGCATATGCATGAAGGTTAGTGCATATTCGAGCCTCCATTCAACATAAGGTCGATGCACATGGCTCCTTGTGTAACACTAGGGTCGATGCACATCGTAAGCATCGCAGAACAAAGTCTGTGCGTAGTTTGCATTTAGCATGAAGGTCGATGCATGTAGCATTTCTAAGTAGAGGTAGGTCGGTGCACATTTACTATAGCGCATACTAAGGTCGATGCACATCTGCCTTAGTCATATACGAAAGTTGGTGCACATTTGTCATCAAGCATCTAAGGTCGATGCATGTTTTCTACAGTACACTTAAAGGTCGATGCACATGCTCTCTTGTGCATATGAAGGTCTACCTGTGCTGTTGCATGTCTGTGTACACTGCTCATGTTGCATCAAGGTCGATGCACATGTATAGACCGAAGTCTGTGCACTTGTTAACAATAGCAAATAAGGTCGATGCACAGTTGATTTTGTGCATTCTGAGGTTGATGCACATACAGAGTCATATATATTCAAGTCAATGCACATTTGAATCTTGCATTAGAGCAGGGTCTGTGCACATGCAAGGCCTGTGCATACATAGGTCTGTGCACATTCAGATACTAGGTGTAGACGCCTGATTTCGCACATCCCGTAGACCTTGTCTAGCGACCATAGAAGTGATACTTTCTTTGTAGTGCCCCAGAATTTATATAAATAATTTTTGAATTATAAAATAATTTTCTGGAATTTATAAAAAGGCCTAAATATATTTAAAGGGATTATTGAATTAATAAGACCTTATAAAGCCCAATTGGATTGAAATAATTAACCTAGTCTATCTAATTATTATCCAAAAGGTTTAAGGACCAAGCCCATTAAGTTTGGCCCATGTTCTAGAATGGTACTTAGCTTATTCACGTATTTTAAGGATAAATACTATTTTTATAAAATAATTATATGGATAATTAACCAAAAGAGTTTGATTAATATTGAACTCTATACACGTTGAGTGTAACGGTCTATCGGGCGACCGCCACAGCCATGTAACGCACCTATGGACGACCGTTACATCCTCCAGTTCCGTGAAGTGATAAATAAGCCAAAAGATTAGATTTTAGCTAACTTATCTCTTAGGGATCGAGATAGGAAGACTGATAGAGGTGTTAAGGACTCTTAGAAGTTGATCTAAGCTTTAACAAGGACTCTAAAATCGATCTAATCTTCAAACCCTAGCCAAAACCCTATAAATAGGACCTAGTCCTGAACTGACCGACCCTTCGCTCGTGAAGAATCAAGGTAAGGAGTCATAATTTCGGGTAAGTTCTTTAGAAGCTTTTGTTTAGTATATTTTAGACTAATAGCTCTCCAAATTTCGTGCTAGGAGACCAAGCAACCAAGGAGATTGAAGCTTCCCAAGTTGTTGATTTACCACAAGAAGAGCAAGGATCAAAGGGTAGCACCTAGCATTAAATTCGAAGTTTAAATGTCTTAGAAGAGGTAGGTTATCTCATGAATGGCAAAAACAACATGTTAGGGATAAAAGCCCTCTGATTTTTCTTGATTACATGCACTTTAGCTCATGAATTTAATGTTTTAGTAGAGACATGCATATATCTATATTCTTAGCCCTAACTAAATTAAAAAGAAACTTCCTTGTGAAATTCACAGAGAACCCATGCATGATATTCGTTTAGCCTTCATTTTATCATGTGGGAAATTATATGTATGATTTTCAGACATGATGCAAGTTGAACTTAGGTCATTGTTAATTATTGCTGTCAACAGAGGCTCTGACGGATCAGGGTAGGACCGTCACATGATATAACGGCCTTATGACCGACCGTCACACACTCTGTTATGTTTTTATTTCCCTGTTATCTCTAACGCACCAGGATAGGAGCATTACATTACTGTAACGGCCCCTCGATAGACCGTTAGACTCTGTGTTCTGTCAGCCCATGATAGAATAGTAACCAGTTAAGTTAACTTATAAATAAGACTAGTTAGCTAAGTTTTGACATGTTATTATTTCAAGTTTACTTACTAATTCGTATTGTAATCTGCATGATCTAGGCATCTTGAACTATTTTAAGTTATGCTAATTTTATGTGCCAAAACTTTATAGTTTTGTAATTAAAAACATGATTTTCCAATGTTGTATTGACGGAGTTTATCTTGCTTTCACGTTGTTACATATTCTTCCTCTATCTATAAAGTCATTTTCTTTAAGTACATGGCACATACTCCGGTATGTTGTCCATTAGTTCACCTTGCACTATAGGAACATTATTCTTGGACATGAGGACCTCTCTATTGGATATTCCTTCCAATGGACTAGGAAATCTTGTTTCAAGGCCTCCATAATTCTCCGCGAGCCTGGGATTCCCACTAGGACGCCGAGTTGGTTGTACCATTAAAGCCCTTTAATTAGACTACACTATCGGTGTTTTCTGGTTATCAATAGTGTAACGGCTCTATGTTGGACTGTCAGACACAAGTAACGACCCAATATACGACCGTCACATTCCACTAAGTCCGATTTCTTGGTTCTGGATTCAGACTAATATAGTGGCCCAGAACTAGACCGTCACACCATGTAACGGCCCAGTACACGACCGTCACACTACTTGAGTACTTAACCTGAGGTTTGACCCAAGGGTTGATATTTCAAGGTTTCTAGATGACCCTTGATAATCTAGAACTTATCATATTGCTTAATAGACTTAATATAATGAATGAAAAATAAGAAATATACCGTTATGCTACCGATTTATTTTATGAGCATAACATTGTTTAATGTCATTCTTGATTCCTCATATTCAAATTGAAGCGTTCATTCATTGATTCTTATTATCTTGAATTTATTTGAACTTATATTCTTGGCCATACTTTATTATCATGCGTGAAAAAGCTTGATTTATACTTGAAGATGCGATCGATCACTGATTGTATTCAAGGGCTCTATGCTAGTCCCCTCGGCTGATTGTCAGAAACATACTATTTTATAAACCATGGGGTATGATGCTACTGGTGTCGCATTGCGCTGGGAGTACTTTCTTTATAAATAAGTGAATTATTCACGACTCGTGAAGTGAAAATTCACAACACGATGCAACATGATTGATTCTTGTACATGACCTTCTTGCTTGATATTCCACAGAAATTCACGAAGTACTTGCTCATAAGCAAAAGATACTGGAGTGATGATTATGTGGCATGCTTGTACATTCTTGATACATTCTTGTTCATGAAAGGCCAATATCATGTTCTTGTCACATTCTTGCTAGTTCATACTTGCTCTCATTCTATCTTACATGATTATCGGGTTACTTTGGTTTAATCACGTGATCATCGCATTGCATGATTTTGCTTTATTCTTTAGAGTAAAAATGTTAATTACTTTAATAGTGCCTTCATGTTGATGCGAAGATACCTACTGGGCAAGTGTGCTCATTACCTATTTCCAATCTTTTTCAGGAAATAGAACTGAGTCGGGTTCGGATTCGGAAGGTTCAAGTAGCAGATCTGAGAGTGAATAAAGAATGAGCGAAGACTTAGGAAGTCTACATTATTTAGATCGAGTCAATGTAATTTCATATTTCTTGAGTCTAGTAGAGTGAAAGATGATGGAAAAATAATTGTATTTGACTATTAATCATTTATGAAATAAAGTTGGAGTTTGATTAAATACTATGCAATTGCATTTATATGTGTGATTGTCTTGTGCTCTGATCATTCTTTCTTGCGAGAGGCTTACCATGCCGCCTGTTCGCGCTCCCCGAGTTAGTCTTCCGCTGTAATAAAGGCTCGGGTCGTGATAGTTAAGTTGGTATCAGAGCCTAAGTCTCAGGACTTAGGAAGAAGAGTCATGTCAAAGGAAAAGTCCAAGGTTTAAGGACCCCTACCTATGAACTAAGGAAGAAATTTCCACACCCATGTGAGAATTGGGTAGAGCCTGGGATAAGATAATTAATTAGCTTTAAGATTATTTCTCCCAATTTCATGAGAAATAACACGTTGTTATTTTTCTCTCAGGTACCTCATTTTACAAATGGCTCATCGTGTAGATTGGGATGGTATGCCTTGACATGAAAGGTTATGATGCCATTTTAGGGGTAGATTGGCTTGTAGACCATGAAGCTTATATCAATTGCCGAAATAAGATTATATCCTTTCGAAAGCCCGGTCTTCCGAGATTCTCTTTTCTTGGCATCAAGTACAAGAAACACCCCACTATTGTATCCTTACTTCACGCTTGCAAACTTATCTCGCAAGGATGTAAAGCTTTTCTTGCTTCTGTCATTATTACAGAGTCCAAGGAAATTATCATAGCAGACATCCCTATTGTAAAGGAGTTCCCCGATGTGTTTCCCTCAGAACTACCCAGTTTACCACCGAGAGGGAAGTGAACTTCACGATTGAACTCATTCCAGGAGCAGCACCTGTTTCTATAACCCCTTACAGGATGTCCCCCACAGAACTTAAAGAATTAAAAAGGTAGTTGCAGGAACTACTAGACAAGGGCTTCATCAGACCTAGCACATCCCCTTCGGGTGCGCCGGTTTTATTTGTCAAGAAGAAGGATGGTTCTCTTAGGCTATGCATCGATTACCGGCGACTGAATCAACTTACAATTAAAAACAAGTATCCATTGCCGCGTATTTATGAGCTCTTCGATCAACTTTTGGGAGCAGAATATTTCTCTAAGATTGACCTCAGGTCAGGTTACCATCAGCTTAGAATTAAAGAAGAGGACATTTATAAATCGGCTTTTCGAAGTCGTTATGGTCACTATGAATTTGTGGTAATGCCATTTGGGTTAACTAATGCCCCAGCAGCATTCATGCAACTTATGAACAATGTCTTCCAGCCATATCTGGACCAGTTCATCATCGTCTTCATTGATGATATCTTGATATATTCCAAGATCAAAGAGGAACATGAGCAATATTTGAAAATAGCTTTACAAACACTTAGAGAACACAAGCTTTTTGCCAAACTCAATAAGTGTGAATTCGGGCTCAAGGAAGTCTCATTCCTAGGCCACATTATTTCAAAAGAAGGTATTGCTGTGGATCCTTCTAAGGTAGAAGCTGTCAAGAATTGGAGTCGGCCAACGACTGTATCTGAATTAAGAAGCTTTCTGGGTCTAGCTGGTTATTATAGGAGATTCATTATAGACTTCTCAAAAATTGCGGTTCCTTTTACTAGGCTTACAAGAAAAGAAAATCCTTTTGTCTGGTCAAAGGACTGTGAAAATAGCTTTCAAAATCTCAAGAATCATCTTACTACAGCTCCTACTTTATCACTACCAGTGGAGGGTGGTGGATTTGAAGTATATACGGATGCGTCTAGTATTGGCTTAGAATGTGTCCTCATGCAGAATGGAAAGGTGATATGTTATTCTTCAAGACAACTGAAACGGCACGAGGAAAACTATCATGTGCATGATTGAGAATTGGCAGCAGTTATTTTCGCCTTGAAAATTTGGCGTCATTATCTTTATGGAGAAAAGTTTATGGTCTACTCAGACCACAAGAGCTTGAAATACTTATTCTCTAAAAAAAAGCTTAACATGAGGCAGAGAAGGTGGTTAGAATACCTCAAAGACTTTGATTTTGCTATTCAGTATCATCCTGGCAAAGCTAATGCTGTAGCAGATGCACTCAGCAGAAAATCAATGGGTATGCTATCAAGTCTTATGATAAGTGTAACTAACCTTGTTCCTCAATTTGCTCAATTGAACTTAGATATTGGCATAAAAGAAGAAGATTGTTTCATAGCCAATATCCGAGCTCAACCTACATTAATAGAAGATCTGGTCAAGCTACAAAATGATGATCCTATATTACTAGAAATTAAGGCCAATATTGAACAAAAGCCATATTTTTCTATTTCCAATGACGGGAGATTATTATTTAAATGCCGAATATGTATACCAGATCATGAGGCTACAAAGAAACTGATCCTAGATGAAGCACATAATTCCAAATACACAATTCATCCAAGAGGAATGAAGATGTATCAAGATCTCAAAAGAAATTTCTGGTGGCCCAATATGAAGAGAGAAATAGCTGATTTCGTGTCTCGTTGTCTCACTTGTCAACAAGTAAAAGCCGAACATTTTAGACCCATAGGTAAATTGCATCATTTGAATATTCCCGAGTGGAAATGGGAGAGTATAGGGATGCACTTTATTATGGGTTTACCCAAGACCAGAGGTGGACACGATGGTATATGGGTAATCATAGACCGATTGACTAAATTCGCACATTTCATACTAATCAAGAGTCGATGGTCTGTGGATATTCTAGCAGCAATATACATAAGAGAGATTGTCAGATTTCATGGTGTCCCAGTCACTATTATATCTGATAGAGATCCTCGATTCACATCACAGTTCTGGAAAGGTCTACAACATTCACTAGGGACTAGATTGAATTTCAGCACAGCTTTTCATCCACAAACTGATGGTCAAACAGAAAGAACAAATCATGTGGTAGAAGACATGCTCAGGGCTTGTGTCATTGATTTTGGAGGAAGTTGGCATGATCACTTACCTCTGGTAGATTTTGCATATAACAAGAGTTATCAAGCAAGCATACAAATGGCACCTTTTGAAGCTCTGTATGGAAAAAGCTGTAGATCACCAATATGTTGGAATGAAATAGGGGAAAAGCAATTTCTAGGCATCGACCTTATAAGGGACTCTACAGAGAAGATCAAGCTCATTCAGGAAAGGATGAAAATGGTGCAAGATAGGCAAAAGTCTTATGCCGACAACTGAAGACGTGACTTGGAATTTCAGGTTGGAGATCATGTATATCTGAAGGTATCTCTAGGTCGTGGTATTCGAAGATTTGGCATTAAAGAAAATCTAACTCCTAGATTTATTGGCCCATTTAAAATTCTCAAAAGAGTCGGTAAAGTGGCTTACAAATTAGCTTTACCTCCACAACTAGCAGGAGTTCATGACGTATTTCACGTCTCTATGCTAAAGAAATATGTATATGACCCTAACCACATTAGCACTTATGACAATCTGGAAATTCAGAAAGACATGACGTACGAACAAACGCCAATAAAGATTCTAGAACAAGAAGTGCGTCAATTAAGAAATAAAGTTATTCCTATGGTCAAGATTCAATGGAAGAAAACATGGCCATACGAAGCAACATGGGAAACCGAAGCAGCCATGCGGAAAAGATTTCCAGAACTATTTAACTGTAAGTACACTCTCCACAATCCATATATTGAATTTGGGGACCAAATTCTTTTAAGTGGGGGAGGGTGTAGTGCCCCAGAATTTATATAAATAATTTTTGAATTATAAAATAATTTTCTGGAATTTATACAAAGGGCTAAATATATTTAGAGGGATTATTTAATTGATAAGACCTTATAAAGCCCAATTGGATTGAAATAATTAACCTAGTCTATCTAATTATTATCCAAAAGGTTTAAGGACCAAGCCCATTAAGTTTGGCTCATGTTCTAGAATGGTACTTAGCTTATTCACGTATTTTAAGGATAAATACTATTTTTATAAAATAATTATATGAATAATTAACTAAAAGAGTTTGATTAATATTAAACTCTATACACGTTGAGTGTAACGGTCTATCGAGCGACCGCCACAGCCATGTAACGCACCTATGGACGACCGTTACATCCTGCAGTTCCGTGAAGTGAAAAACAAGCCAAAAGATTAGATTTTTGCTAACTTATCTCTTAGGGATCGAGATAGGAAGACTGATAGAGGTGTTAAGGACTCTTAGAAGTTGATCTAAGCTTTAAAAAGGACTCTAAAATCGATCTAATCTTCAAACCCTAGCCAAACCCTATAAATAGAACCTAGTCCTGAACTGACCGACCCTTACTTTTGGCTCGTGAAGAATCAAGGTAAGGAGTCATAATTTCGGGTATGTTCTTTAGAAGCTTTTGTTTAGTATACTTTAGACTAATAGCTCTCCAAATTTCGTGCTAGGAGACCAAGCAACCAAGGAGATTGAAGCTTCCCAAGTTGTTGATTTACCACAAGAAGAGCATGTATCAAAGGGTAGCACCTAGCATCAAATTCAAAGTTTAAATGTCTTAGAAGAGGTAGGTTATCTCATGAACGGCAAAAACAACATGTTAGGGATAAAAGCCCTCTGATTTTGCTTGATTACATGCACTTTAGCTCATGAATTTCATGTTTTTGTAGAGACATGCATATATCTATATTCTTAGCCCTAACTAAATTAAAAATAAACTTCCTTGTGAAATTCACAGAGAACCCATGCATGATATTCATTTAGCCTTCATTCTATCATGTGGGAAATTATATGTATGATTTCCAGACATGATGCAAGTTGAACTTAGGTCATTGTTAATTATTGCTGTCAGCAGAGGCTTTGACGGATCAGGGTACGACCGTCACATGATATAACGGCCTTATGACCGACCGTCACACACTCTGTTATGTTTTTATTTCCCTGTTATCTCTAACGCACCAGGACAGGAGCATTACATTACTGTAACGGCCCCTCGATAGACCGTTAGACTCTGTGTTCTGTCAGCCCATGACAGAATAGTAACCAGTTAAGTTAAACTTATAAATAAGCCTAGTTAGCTAAGTTTTGACCTGTTATTATTTCAAGTTTACTTACTAATTCATATTGTAATCTGCATGATCTAGGCATATTGAACTATTTTAAGTTATGTTAATTTTATGTGCCAAAAATTTATAGTTTTGTAATTAAAAACATGATTTTCTAATGTTGTATTGACGGAGTTTATCTTGCTTTCACGTTGTTACATATTCTTCCTCTATCTATAAAGTCATTTTCTTTAAGTACATGGCACATACTCCTGTATGTTGTCCATTAGTTCACCTTGCACTATAGGAACATTATTCTTGGACATGAGGACCTCTCTATTGGATATTCCTTCCAATGGACTAGGAAATCTTGTTTCAAGGCCTCCGTAATTCTCCGCGAGCCTGGGATTCCCACTAGGACGCCGAGTTGGTTGTACCATTAAAGCCCATTAATTAGACTACACTATCGGTGTTTTCTGATTATCAATAGTGTAACGGCTCTATGTTGGACCGTCAGACACAAGTAACGGCCCAATATACGACCGTCACATTCCACTAAGTCCGATTTCTTGGTTCTGGATTCAGACTAATATAGTGGCCCAGAACTAGACCGTCACACCATGTAACGGCCCAGTACACGACCGTCACACTACTTGAGTACTAACCTGAGGTTTGACCCAAGGGTTGATATTTCAAGGTTTCTAGATGACCCTTGATAATCTAGAACTTATCATATTGCTTAATAGACTTAATATAATGAATGAAAAATAAGAAATATACCGTTATGCTACCGATTTATTTTATGAGCATAACATTGTTTAATGTCATTCTTGATTCCTCATATTCAAATTGAAGCGTTCATTCATTGATTCTTATTATCTTGAATTTATTTGAACTTATATTCTTGGCCATACTTTATTATCATGCGTGAAAAAGCTTGATTTATACTTGAAGATGCGATCGATCACTGATTGTGTTCAAGGGCTCTATGCTAGTCCCCTCGGCTGATTGTCAGAAACATAGTATTTTATAAACCATGGGGTATGATGCTACTGGTGTCGTATTGCGCTGGGAGTACTTCCTTTATAAATAAGTGAATTATTCACAGCTCGTGAAGTGAAAATTCACAACACGATGCAACATGATTGATTCTTGTACATGACCTTCTTGCTTGATATTCCACAGAAATTCACGAAGTACTTGCTCATAAGCAAAAGATACTGGAGTGATGATTATGTGGCATGCTTGTACATTCTTGATACATTCTTGTTCATGAAATGTCAATATCATGTTCTTGTCACATTCTTGCTAGTTCATACTTGCTCTCATTCTATCTTACATGATTATCGGGTTACTTTGGTTTAATCGCGTGATCATCGCATTGCATGATTTTACCTTATTCTTTAGAGCAAAAATGTTAATTACTTTAATAGTGCCTTCATGTTGATGCGAAGATACCTACTGGGCAAGTGTGCTCATTACCTATTTCCAATCTTTTTCAGGAAATAGAACTGAGTCGGGTTCGGATTCGGAAGGTTCAAGTAGCAGATCCGAGAGTGAATAAAGAATGAGCGAAGACTTAGGAAGTCTACATTATTTAGATCGAGTCAATGTAATTTCGTATTTCTTGAGTCTAGTAGAGTGAAAGATGATGGAAAAATAATTGTATTTGACTATTAATCATTTATGAAATAAAGTTGGAGTTTGATTAAATACTATGCAATTGCATTTATATGTGTGATTGTCTTGCGCTCTGATCATTCTTTCTTGCGAGAGGCTTACCATGCCGGCTGTTCGCGCTCCCCGAGTTAGTCTTCCGCTGTAATAAAGGCTCGGGTCGTGACAGTTAAGTTGGTATCAGAGCCTAAGTCTCCAGACTTAGGAAGAAGAGTCATGTCAAAGGAAAAGTCCAAGGTTTAAGGACCCCTACCTATGAACTAAGGAAGAAATTTCCACACCCATGTGAGAATTGGGTAGAGCCCGGGATAAGATAATTAATTAGCTTTAAGATTATTTCTCCCAATTTCATGAGAAATAACACGTTGTTATTTTTCTCTCAGGTACCTCATTTTACAAATGGCTCATCGTGTAGATTGGGATGGTATGCCTTGACATGAAAGGTTATGATGCCATTTTAGGGGTAGATTGGCTTGTAGACCATGAAGCTTATATCAATTGCCGAAATAAGATTATATCCTTTCGAAAGCTCGGTCTTCCGAGATTCTCTTTTCTTGGCATCAAGTACAAGAAACACCCCACTATTGTATCCTTACTTCACGCTTACAAACTTATCTCGCAAGGATGTGAAGCTTTTCTTGCTTCTGTCATTATTACAGAGTCCAAGAAAATTATCATAGCAGACATCCCTATTGTAAATGAGTTCCCCGATGTGTTTCCCTCAGAACTACCCAGTTTACCACCCGAGAGGGAAGTGAACTTCACGATTGAACTCATTCCAGGAGCAGCACCTGTTTCTATAACCCCTTACAGGATGTCCCCCACAGAACTTAAAGAATTAAAAAGGTAGTTGCAGGAACTACTAGACAAGGGCTTCATCAGACCTAGCACATCCCCTTCGGGTGCGCCGGTTTTATTTGTCAAGAAGAAGGATGGTTCTCTTAGGCTATGCATCGATTACCGGCGACTGAATCAACTTACAATTAAAAACAAGTATCCATTACCGCGTATTGATGAGCTCTTCGATCAACTTTTGGGAGCATAATATTTCTCTAAGATTGACCTCAGGTCAGGTTACCATCAGCTTAGAATTAAAGAAGATGACATTTATAAATCGGCTTTTCGAAGTCGTTATGGCCACTATGAATTTGTGGTAATGCCATTTGGGTTAACTAATGCCCCGGCAGCATTCATGCAACTTATGAACACTGTCTTCCAGCCATATCTGGACCAGTTCATCATCGTCTTCATTGATGATATCTTGATATATTCCAAGACCAAAGAGGAACATGAGCAACATTTGAAAATAGCTTTACAAACACTTAGAGAACACAAGCTTTTTGCCAAACTCAATAAGTGTGAATTCGGGCTCAAGGAAGTCTCATTCCTAGGCCACATTATTTCAAAAGAAGGTATTGTTGTGGATCCTTCTAAGGTAGAAGCTGTCAAGAATTGGAGTCGGCCAACGACTGTATCTGAATTAAGAAGCTTTCTGGGTCTAGCTGGTTATTATAGGAGATTCATTATAGACTTCTCAAAAATTGCGGTTCCTTTTACTAGGCTTACAAGAAAAGAAAATCCTTTTGTCTGGTCAAAGGACTGTGAAAATAGCTTTCAAAATCTCAAGAATCATCTTACTACAGCTCCTACTTTATCACTACCAGTGGAGGGTGGTGGATTTGAAGTATATACGGATGCGTCTGGTATTGGCTTAGGATGTGTCCTCATGCAGAATGGAAAGGTGATCTGTTATTCTTCAAGACAACTGAAACGGCACGAGGAAAACTATCATGTGCATGATTTAGAATTGGCAGCAGTTATTTTCGCCTTGAAAAATTGGCGTCATTATCTTTATGGAGAAAAGTTCATGGTCTACTCAGACCACAAGAGCTTGAAATACTTATTCTCTAAAAAAAAGCTTAACATGAGGCAGAGGAGGTGGTTAGAATACCTCAAAGACTTTGATTTTGCTATTCAGTATCATCCTGGCAAAGCTAATGCTGTAGCAGATGCACTCAGCAGAAAATCAATGGGTATGCTATCAAGTCTTATGATAAGTGTAACTAACCTTGTTCCTCAATTTGCTCAGTTGAACTTAGATATTGACATAAAGGAAGAAGATTGTTTCATAGCCAATATCCGAGCTCAACCTACATTAATAGAAGATCGGGTCAAGCTACAAAATGATGATCCTATATTACTAGAAATTAAGGCCAATATTGAACAAAAGCCAGATTTTTCTATTTCCAATGACGGGAGATTATTATTTAAAGGCCGAATATGTATACCAGATCATGAGGCTACAAAGAAACTGATCCTAGATGAAGCACATAATTCCAAATACACAATTCATCCAAGAGGAACGAAGATGTATCTAGATCTCAAAAGAAATTTCTGGTGGCCCAATATGAAGAGAGAAATAGCTGATTTCGTGTCTCGTTGTCTCACTTGTCAACAAGTAAAAGCCGAACATTTTAGACCCATAGGTAAATTACATCATTTGAATATTCCCGAGTGGAAATGGGAGAGTATAGGGATGGACTTTATTATGGGTTTACCCAAGACCAGAGGTGGACACGATGGTATATGGGTAATCATAGACCGATTGACTAAATTCGCACATTTCATACCAATCAAGAGTCGATGGTCTGTGGATATTCTAGCAGCAATATACATAAGAGAGATTGTCAGAATTCATGGTGTCCCAGTCACTATTATATCTGATAGAGATCCTCGATTCACATCACAGTTCTGGAAAGGTCTACAACATTCACTAGGGACTAGATTGAATTTCAGCACAGCTTTTCATCCACAAACTGATGGTCAAACAGAAAGAACAAATCAGGTGGTAGAAGACATGCTCAGGGCTTGTGTCATTGATTTTGGAGGAAGTTGGCAAGATCACTTACCTCTGGTAGAATTTGCATATAACAACAGTTATCAAGCAAGCATACAAATGGCACCTTTTGAAGCTCTGTATGGAAAAAGCTGTAGATCACTAATATGTTGGAATGAAATAGGGGAAAAGTAATTTCTAGGCCCCGACATTATAAGGGACTCTACAGAGAAGATCAAGCTCATTCAGGAAAGGATGAAAATGGCGCAAGATAGGCAAAAGTCTTATGCCGACAACCGAAGACGTGACTTGGAATTTCAGGTTGGAGATCTTGTATATCTGAAGGTTTCTCCAGGTCGTGGTATTCGAAGATTTGGCATTAAAGAAAATCTAACTCCTAGATTTATTGGCCCATTTGAAATTCTCGAAAGTGTCGGTAAAGTGGCTTACAAACTAGCTTTACCTCCACAATTAGCAGGAGTTCATGACATATTTCACGCCTCTATGCTGAAGAAATATGTATATGACCCTGACCACATTATCACTTATGACAATCTGGAAATTCAGAAAGATATGACGTACGAACAAACGCCAATAAAGATTCTGGAACAAGAAGTGCGTCAATTAAGAAATAAAGTTATTTCTATGGTCAAGATTCAATGGAAGAAAACATGGCCATACGAAGAAACATGGGAAATCGAAGCAGCCATGCGGAAAAGATTTTCAAAACTATTTAACTGTAAGTACACTCTCCACAATTCATATATTGAATTTGGGGACCAAATTCTTCTTAGTGGGGGAGGTTGTAGTGCCCCAGAATTTATATAAATAATTTTTGAATTATAAAATAATTTTTTTGAATTTATATAAAGGCTTAAATATATTTAAAGGGATTATTGAATTAATAAGACTTTATAAAGCCCAATTGGATTTAAATAATTAACCTAGTCTATCTAATTATTATCCAAAAGGTTTAAGGACCAAGCCCATTAAGTTTGGCCCATGTTCTAGAATGGTACTTAGCTTATTCACGTATTTTAAGGATAAATACTATTTTTATAAAATAATTATATGGATAATTAACCAAAAGAGTTTGATTAATATTGAACTCTATACACGTTGAGTGTAACGGTCTATCGGGCGACTGCCACAGCCATGTAACGCACCTATGGACGACCGTTACATCCTGCAGTTCCGTGAAGTTAAAAACAAGCCAAAAGATTAGATTTTTGCTAACTTATCTCTTAGGGATCCAGATAGGAGACTGATAGAGGTGTTAAGGACTCTTAGAAGTTGATCTAAGCTTTAACAAGGACTCTAAAATCGATCTAATCTTCAAACCATAGCCAAAACCCTATAAATAGGACCTAGTCCTGAACTGACCGACCCTTACTTTTGGCTGGTGAAGCATCAAGGTAAGGAGTCATAATTTCGGGTAAGTTCTTTAGAAGCTTTTGTTTAGTATACTTTATACTAATAGCTCTCCAAATTTCGTGCTAGGAGACCAAGCAACCAAGGAGATTGAAGCTTCCCAAGTTGCTGATTTACCACAAGAAGAGCAAGGATCAAAGGGTAGCACCTAGCATCAAATTCGAAGTTTAAAGGTCTTAGAAGAGGTAGGTTATCTCATGAACGGCAAAAATAACATGTTAGGGATAAAAGCCCTCTGATTTTGCTTGATTACATGCACTTTAGCTCATGAATTTCATGTTTTAGTAGAGACATGCATATATCTATATTCTTAGCCCTAACTAAATTAAAAAGAAACTTCCTTGTGAAATTCACAGAGAACCCATGCATGATATTCGTTTAGCCTTCATTCTATCATGTGGGAAATTATATGTATGATTTTCAGACATGATGCAAGTTGAACTTAGGTCATTGTTAATTATTGCTGTCAGCAGAGGCTCTGACGGATCAGGGTAGGACCGTCACATGATATAACGGCCTTACGACCGACCGTCACACACTCTGTTATGTTTTTATTTCCCTGTTGTCTCTAACGCACCAGGACAGGAGCGTTACATTACTGTAACGCCCCTCGATAGACCGTCACAAGCACTGTGACGCTCTCCTGTTAGACCGTTAGACTCTGTGTTCTGTCAGCCCATGATAGAATAGTAACCAGTTAAGTTAACTTATAAATAAGCCTAGTTAGCTAAGTTTTGACCTGTTATTATTTCAAGTTTACTTACTAATTCATATTGTAATCTGCATGATCTAGGCATCTTGAACTATTTTAAGTTATGTTAATTTTATGTGCCAAAACTTTATAGTTTTGTAATTAAAAACATGATTTTCCAATGTTGTATTGACGGAGTTTATCTTGCTTTCACGTTGTTACATATTCTTCCTCTATGTATAGAATTATTTTCTTTAAGTACATGGCACATACTCCGGTATGTTGTCTATTACTTCACTTTGCACTATAGGAACATTATTCTTGGACATGAGGACCTCTCTATTGGATATTCCTTCCAATGGACTAAGAAATCTTGTTTCAAGGCCTCCGTAATTCTCCGCGAGCCTGGGATTCCCACTAGGACGCCGAGTTGGTTGTACCATTAAAGCCCATTAATTAGACTACACTATCGATGTTTTCTAGTTATCAGTAGTGTAACGGCTCTATGTTGGACCGTCAGACACAAGTAACGGCCCAATATACGACCGTCACATTCCACTAAGTTTGATTTCTTGGTTCTGGATTCAGACTAATATAACAGCCCAGAACTAGACCGTCACACCATGTAACGGCCCAGTACATGACCGTCACACTACTTGAGTACTTAACTTGAGGTGTGACCCAAGGGTTGATATTTCAAGGTTTCTAGATGACCCTTGATAATCTAGAACTTATCATATTGCTTAATAGACTTAATATAATGAATGAAAAATAAGAAATATACCGTTATGCTACCGATTTATTTTATGAGCATAACATTGTTTAATGTCATTCTTGATTCCTCATATTCAAATTGAAGCGTTCATTCATTGATTCTTATTATCTTGAATTTATTTGAACTTATATTCTTGGCCATACTTTATTGTCATGCGTAGAAAAAGCTTGATTTATACTTGAAGATGCGATCGAGCACTGATTGTGTTCAAGGGCTCTATGCTAGTCCCCTCGGATGATTGTCGGAAACATACTATTTTATAAACCATGGGGTATGATGCTATTGGCGTCGCATTGCGCTGGGAGTACTTTCTTTATAAATAAGTTATTTATCCACGGCTCGTGAAGTGAAAATTCACAACACGATGCAGCATGATTGATTCTTGTACATGACCTTCTTGCTTGATATTCCACAGAAATTCACGAAGTACTTGCTCATAAGCAAAAGATACTGGAGTGATGATTATGTGGCTTGCTAGTACATTCTCGATACATTCTTATTCATGAAAGGCCAATATCATGTTCTTGTCACATTCTTGCTAGTTCATACTTGCTCTCATTCTATCTTACATGATTATCGGGTTACTTTGGTTTAATCGCGTGATCATCGCATTGCATGATTTTGCCTTATTCTTTAGAGTAAAAATGTTAATTACTTTAATAGTGCCTTCATGTTGATGCGAAGATACCTACTGGGCAAGTGTGCTCATTACCTATTTCTAATCTTTTTCAGGAAACGGAAGTGAGTCGGGTTCGGATTCGGAAGGTTCAAGTAGCAGATCCGAGAGTGAATAAAGAATGAGCGAAGACTTAGGAAGTCTACATTGTTTAGATCGAGTCAATGTAATTTCATATTTATTGAGTCTAGTAGAGTGAAAGATGATGGAAAAATAATTGTATTTGACTATTAATCATTTATGAAATAAAGTTGGAGTTTGATTAAATACTGTGCAATTGCATTTATGTGTGTGGTTATCTTGCGCTCTGATCATTCTTGCTTGCGAGAGGCTTACTATGTCGGCTGTTCGCGCTCCCCGAGTTAGTCTTCCGCTGTAATAAAGGCTCGGGGCATGACATTCTTCTTGGTTGATTGGTAGTGTGGAGTCTCATCCTTGTTTAGGTAGGCTCCACCCTGTCCCTTCGCTGATCCATAGAATTTTTTAGGGTATTATATATGATTCTCGGCGTTAATCCATTGATTCCCCAAGAAGGCCAAAGTCTTGGCCGTACACATCCCCGGGCGGCTAGACACCTGGCCGCCCAGCCCATTCCAGGGCGGCCAGAGAGTTGGCCGCCCACATCCCAAGGTGGCCACATAGCTGGCCGCCTAGCTCTTCCTGGAAGGCCAGCCTCCTGGCCGCCCTCACCCTCAAGAAGGCCATCATTTTGGCCACCCAGCTCCTTTGGACGGCCAGAACTTTGGCCACCTCCTATCAACCGCCTGTCAGCTCCACGATCCGCCCACTCCGGGCACGTCCTCCAAAACTGCTCCCACTCGGGGGGGGTTCGAGGCCCACGTAGCTTACACGTAATCGATTTTCGAATGGTTTCCATGGAGGGAGATTCCCCCCACATACAGAAACTCCATTCTGATCCATCTCACTGGAGGGGGGGGACATTTCTCAAAGGGGTTGGACATTTTGGGAGGAGGAGAGGCTGGCAGTTCGGAGCCCAGAGAGAGAGAGAGCTATGAGCACGAGAGCGCCTTCCCCGACCTTCCCCTAGCAGCAGAACCTGCCGTTGAAGAGCTCCGCAACCGGAGAGTCCAGGTTACAGGGGGCGGCCATCGACATGGTCGCCCACCATCCTTGAACGGCCACACATGTGTCCGCCCTCTGTTGGTTGACGGGCAAACCCCGTCCTTCTTTCCCTTGTTCCCTATATTGCTACATTCCTTCCCGTTTTACTGCATCCATGCATGATAGATCTTCCTAGATCCCATTTTAAAGAGGTTTTCCAATCCAAAACATAGGGAAGGCGGATGGTCGAAAGTCTCGACCATCCCCCTTTCCGCCCCCCTCCCCGGTACAATCACCACCATTTGCACGTTTTTTTCTTTGATTTGAGCATATTCTACACTTCCATAGTTTAATGGTCTTTTTATTTGCTGGTTAATTTGCAAGGACCTCATCACCAACTCGCAGAGCTCCTCGTTCTTGGCCTGCCGAGAGCGAGGATAGAAGAACCCACATTCACCCGTTCCTAAGGCATTCACAATCATTCTACCCCTGTGAGGTTCAAGTAAACACCTCTGGCGATCACACCTTTTCTATCTTTCTAACCTGCGCACTGTAGGTAGTAGCAGCATAAGTTCGGGAGGACACACGCACACGCCGTACGCAGACGCACCTTCCGGCACCTACACTAGGGTCAATGCACATATGAACTCAAGTCATCAGAGTCTGTGCACATGTATCACCAGTCTGTATGAGGTCCGAGCATTGGCATTCATAAAGCTGAGCATATGTACTGATTGTAGATTCAAGTCGGTGCACTGTGGGGATGGGTCTATCTGTATTTATTTTATGATTTTTTATTTATTTTATTTGACTTATTTATTTGTTTTGCTTATTAGGCGTGCCAGTCACGTGTGTGACAATTTCATTGTGCGCTCGATCTGACTTGGTCAGTCGATTGTGAAGTCCGAGTCGGGACCAGAAGTCCGTCATACCATAAAGGCTATGACGTTAATTACGCCCTTCCAAGGAAGGACAACCCTTGATTAAACGCCAAAATAGGAGGCCTCGAGAGGCAATAATAAAAAAAGCTATTCTTTTTATGTGCGCAGTTTGAATCTCATACCAGAGCCAGGAAGGCGGGCAAGATAATAGCATCGGTTGTAGAAACAGACGATATCGCTGAATCGACGGCTCGAAAAATAATCAGACTCAGGGGAAAGGTGAAACAGAGGATATCAATCGCGGACAGGATGAGCCGCGATCATGACGGAGGCTTAAAGCATCGGTTAACATTTCGGCGGCACTTCCCCATGGTCTGGATCATGCCCAGAGGGGAAATAGGCTATCACCCACGGAGTGCCGGGGTGAAAGCCGAAAGAAAGAGAGAGGTCGGGCCTCTCCACGTTACACATGTATGCCCTAAGGCAATGTTTGATTCTTCCCTCACAGGAGCTGGTGGCACTCATGCATTGGCATGGCTCACCGGAGCTAAGAGGGAGGCGCGTCGTTGTGACTTCGACACGAATCGATGGAACATAAGGGAGTGTACCTCCCTTTAACTTTATCCTCGGGACACATCTGGTGATCCACGAATATCTCTGTGTAGGTTAGCTCTGGGCATTTGGGCTCACAGGGTGGCAACTTAAGCTCTCGGCATGACCACAGATGGGAGGCTAAGGCTCCCGGCGTGAGTGGCAAGAAGGTGGAGGTTCTCGGCGTGGCCGAAGGGAAGAGTCCAGGAAGCTCCCGGCGCCGACTTCCCGGCGCGCTGAAGATTCTCCAAGGGGGTTCTTGTGGACGCGGATTTTTATTTATCATCCTCTTATTTAAATCTTATCTGTTTATTATTTATTGATTTATTAGTTTGTTGGTTTATTGGCGTGCCAGTCACCGGGGTGACAATTTTATTGTGCGCTCGATCTGACGTGGTCAGTCGATTGTGAAGTCCGAGTCGGGACCAGAAGTCCGTCATACCCTGAACGCTATGACGTTAATTACGTCCTCCCTAAGGAGGACAACCCTTGATTAAACGCTAAGATAGGAGGAGGACATCGGTAACACCACATGCTCAAAAGAATCGGAATTCATTCTTTTGTAAGACGCTAAATGGATTAGACGAAGCAGGGGTTCGTTATCTTAGGGGATAGCTCCGACAGCATATTCCCACCAGCTTGAACTATGCCAAGTGGGAAATAGGAAACTACCCGTGCGGTGGCAGAGTAGGATCCGGAAAAGATCGGGCATAATTGACCCGGAGTCCGAATGGGGACCGGCGTGACATGGCACGCTCCATGTGGGTGCGATGGCACATCTATATCCCCCTTGGAGGGACCATCGGAGGGCATGCAAAGGCATAACTCCGTGGGCCGACGGGGTTGAGAGGGAGAACATCACAGTTACCCAATAGGATATGCATAAATTTTGGGAGCATGTCCGCTCAACTTAGATTATGCCAAGAGAGAATAGGTCATCATCCACGGAATGCCGGGATGACGACCGAACGAGGATGGGCACCGGGCCCCGGGACATCGCTTGCATTTATACCATCGATTAATATCCCCTTTAAGCCCCTCAGAACTCATGTAATGACATGGCCCTTTGGGTTCATAAGGGTGAAATCCAGATCGGGAATGAGGACTGTAGGGGAGGTCTTCCCCATTACTGTGTCTTCTCAAGGCATCCATGACGATCTCTGAACATCCCCGGGGCCTATGTCTGAAGAGATCAGAAGGTTGACAAATGGTAGTGCAGGGATGGTCTTCTGACTGGGCTTCAATTGGCCAAGAAGAAGGGTCTCGGCGATGGCTTTAGTTGGCCGAAAGAGGGGGCTTCTCGGCGTGGGTTTATTGGCTTAAAAAGGGGATCTCGGCGTGGCCTCCTTAACCAAAAAAGGGGAGATCTCGGCGGTGGCTTAGTCAGCCAAAAGAGGGGTTCTCGGCCAGGGGCTTCCCGGCGCGCTCCTGGCCGCGCCGAGAAGGTGGCGCCGAGAGCATGTAGACTGGGGGGGTTTGAATAGGCTTATAGGGAAGGGGTCTCGGTGTGGAGCTTCCCGGCGCGCTCCTGGCCGCGCCGGGAGCCTGGCGCCGGGAGGCTTGCATGGAGGCTCACGTGAAAAGGGTTTGAATGGCAGGGTTTGTCATTTAGCTGGGGGGAGAGGGTCTCTCGACGGGATAGCTCTCGGCGGGGAATTTTGCACGCCAAGAAGGTGGATTTGCGGAAGGATTTCAGGGTTTTTCAGAGCTCAAATGGTACTCTGTTTCTGGGATTCCTGGGCTTTCTGACTGTGATTGAAGCTGGATTTGAAGTGCAGGAGGGGGATTTCAAGGATGCTTCTGTTAGGAAGGGCCAAGGGGGATCTGGAAGGTAGAATCGACGGAGAATCGAGACTATCATCTGGATCTTTGAAGACTTCATTTATTTCTGCCGCCGGCCGTCTGGGGATCAAGAGATGGCTGTCTCTGATCCCCGGACGAACCTGATGGCATCTAAAAACCGGTGACGGAGGAACCTTTATCGCCAAAACTCCAGACCCTAGTCATCCAAGGGGTTAGAATGGAGGGTCGGGAGATCGAAATCGTCATTCGTTAGAATCCGAGGGATAGCAGTGGTCTGACATGTCCTCTCGTATAGCCGGCAGTTCAGGAATCCAAGAGATTGATGTCTCTGGTCCTGAACGGCACAAGGAGGAGGCTTGAGGGGCCTTGTAAGAAAGCTCGCACGGACACGAGGGATTTGCCATTGAGGCAGGAAGAGGGGAGGCGACAGAACCCAGTAACCCCAGTAACCTATTAGATAAGGTTATGGGTTCTGTTCCTACGCCTCTGCAGAGAAGGTTCGTATGAACCATTAGCCATTTCCCATAAACGATGATCATACGAGGGGGAGCGGAGAGCAGATATTTCAGCCAAAGGGGGCAAACCTCTTAATCAGTAGATCCCCGAATGGGTCTCATTGATATTTCATTACATTGCTCGAAGCTTTACACTGGCTGTAAAAGAGAAATGCAAAGTGGAGAGACAGACGGAGCTCGAGACCTAAACCTCGCTAACTACGTCTGATGAATCGAGAAGAAAACTCGCTAGATTACATCAATAGAAAGAAAAGACAGCGTGGGGAGGGCGGAGCATTGACTCCTCTCCCTCCTCGGGACAGCCCACCTGAAGCTTGCTTCCTCTTCTCTTCTGCTTCTTCTCTTCTCTCAGCCGAGGGAGACTCTCTCTCTACTTTTTTTTTTCTATTCTACTATCTTCTTTTTTTTTCTTATCTTCTCTTTTGGTGGCTCTCTCTTTTTCTGTTCGTCCCCCCTCAGTTGGTCCGCTCGCCAGCCATCCATCTGTTCGAAGGGAGAGGGTTTTTATACCCGTTTCCCCCCTTCTCGGCAGGCTTCATCTCGGCGCACCCCAAATGGGGCTTCCCGGCGCGATTGCAAGTGGCTCTCGGCGCCCTCTTTTGGGCTTCGGCAAGTGGCTCTCGGCGCCATCTTTTGGGCTTCGGCAAGTGGCTCTCGACGCCATCCTTTGCAGACCCAATTAAAGCTTTTTAGCCACTTTCACAGGCCTATTTGGGTCTTTCAAGGGCATCATCACCCAAAAGGGGTCTTCCATTGGTGACACAGCTTGTATCATTATTAAGGTTTTCATCAGTCCGTAGACAGGGGTCTCATTAGTCCGTAGATAAGGGTTTCATCAGTCCGTAGACAAGGGTTTCATCAGTATTGCCATCTGAATGGTGACAAAACCGGGTATTATCTTATCGACACCGTCACTTGAATGGTGACGAGCTCGGACAACAGCTTTAGTCTGGGAAGACCTCAGCCGGGTATATAATCTGTGGAGACCATTCTTCTTCTGTTCTGACTTTGCAAAAGCCTTTGCAATCTTCATCTGCCGGTACCGGCTTCATCTTCATCTCATGTTACATCTGTCAGTAAGCCGACATCTGACTTACCCTGACATATCATCCGTGGATTCTTGGACGAAATGGTAGTACAGCTCTCATTAAAGGGCTGGAAGGTCTCATCAGTCGAGTGACTGCTGCTTTATCAGCGCTGCCGTCTGAGTGACATTGGCACCGGGCATCAGCTTTGCCGACAAGGGTTTTAGCCGGGTAGACAGTTGATGAGCTTCATCATTGGTCTTTCACTGTTGGTCCGACCCTCTTTTCAATTATGTTTTCACCCTTGTTCATTTTCCAGGTGTCAACAAATGCCCCCCACCTGCAGGCGGCGTAAGCACAGAATAAGCGGCACGGGGCTTGCATGTGTCTTTCATCATTCGAGTGTATCTTCCTCAATTTGTTTTTAATCAGGTTCTCAGACCCGATCATCTTGATGCAACAATACTTTGCACACTTATCTTCCCTTTTCATATTTTCATTCTTCATATTTTCTTTATTTTCAGCAAGTTGGAGCTTCTCGGCACAGGGCCATAGGCTTCTCGGCATGAGCCTCTCGGAGCGAAGCTTCTCGGCGCGAGGGACCTCTCGGCGTGGAGCTTTTCGGCGCGGACGAAGGGGGCTCTCGGCCGGGGCTTCTCGGCGCGCCCTGGCGGAAGGGGGCCTCGGCCCGGGCTTCTCGGCCTGGGGTTCTCGGCGCGCCTTCTGGCCGACGGGGGCTCTCGCCTGGGCAGTTCTCGGCGCGCATTTGGCCGCGCCGAGAACCCAGGCCCTATATTAAGGCGCCGAGAGCCTTTTTTCTTCATTCTTGCTTCTTCTTTCTCTTTCCTCATTTTTCTTTCATCGGCGGGAGCTCCTTCTCCTCTCGGCCGCTCTCGTTCTTCTTCCCGTTTGGTTGGATTTCGCCCGGGTAGGATGCTATTTTGGGATTTAATCCCTTTTTATTTCGGGATCACCCCCTCTTGGTTGGTGACTCCCTATTCTCCTTGGGCAAACCCTGAATAAGGGGAGATGCTGCCGAAATTTTCATAGAGTCTCATGTTACAATCTTTATAAGACTGGCTTTTAATTCACACTTTTTCTCCGACTGCAGGCACTGTAATGGCTTCCAGCTCTGATGCTGCGTCTTCCGGAGCTGTTGGTGCTAGCTCATCGGCCCAGCCAGACATATCTCAGGCCACAGTAAATTGGCTGAATGTGCACAGCCTGGATTTCGGATACGATAGGATTGCTTCAGTCGATGAGTCGTCTGACTCAGAGACTGACACAATGTCGACGGCCCGGGTATACTCCACGGCGACCGAGACATGCTTCAGGCGGGATGGTGGCTATCGGCCAGACCATCCGAAGGACCGGCATTTGATGCCGTTCATCCGGACTTTCACAGTAGGCGGCATGCGAGACTACCGGATAGCTCGCGTAGTTGAAGCTGCCATCCTTGCTGAGCGAGATAGTCTGAAGGAATCAGTGTATCGCAGCAAGACCATCTATCTTCCTGGGGAAAAGCGCGACTGGGATGTCGTCCTCGACATATCGGAGCTGGAACCAGAGAAGAAGATGCTGGCCCGGGCCCCGAAATTCACACCTGCCCGGTGGGATAATGCTAGCGGCCGAGTTCATAGGGAGAAGCCCGGCTATGGCATGTTCTTGGCACCATTGAAGTGGGGATATCGCGAAGAGCCCTTCGTGCTGAATTGTTCGGCCGTTCAGTTCAAGTACCATCTGGCCGCTGGTTGGTTCGGGGATACCAAAATCACTGACGCGCACTTATTCCGAGTAGGATCAGTGGAGTTTACCGAGTTTGTTCTGAAGGAATATGCCCCTCTGCTGATCAGAGCCGGGGTGTATCACAGCGTCTTCGCTTCTAGATTCCGGTATCCCATATCCCGAGGGTTGTGCTGTGAAATGTTTGAAGTGTTCTGCCCTTTATTCAACACTTTCTATACAGCAGAGGGGGAGACATCCCTGGACCTCTGGAGTTTATCACAGCTCTCCGGCCTGCCCATTGATGGCGAGCCGTATGAGGAAGTTTGCTTGTCAGATTTCGAGAAGGATAGCTCTGATGGCGAGGGCAAGTATTCCATTGGCTTCTCATATCGATATCTGATGAAGGTATACCGCTCCATCTGTCTGGCGTATAGCAGAGGGTCCTCTAAAGGCTATCAACCCCGAGAGAAGGGCAGCAAACTGAGGGTCCGGATAGGGCAGTGGATCCAGTATTTCTTTGACGGTCCCCTGAAGTATGCAGACTTTCCTTCCATGGGTCCGGCTGCTAGCAAGCAGATAAGGGCCCCTCGCTATAAGTCGGCGCTGCCATCCTCATTGCGCCGTGCAGGCAGCGGTGGTCCTAACCCAGCAGTCGTAGACCCCATCACACACTGTGCGGCTTATTTCACATTTTGGCTGTGCACTTTCGCTCTCCCACAAGGGGATGAGACAGTTATTCGGCCAGAGGCCATATATCCAGCTTGTCAGATGGCATGGGGGATGAAGCTGTCGCTCTGCCCAGTGGCCCTGTGTTTGATATATAAATCTTTGGGGGACCTGTACAAGCATCGGACTCCCCGTTCTTTGAGTACCGTGGGTCCTTTTCATTTCTTCAACGCCTGGGTCTGCAGTATATTCCCTGAATTAGCTCCGAGAACCTTGCAGGCGGATACAGTGTTACCCAGGATGGTTGAATTTGCCAGCGCTCAGCCTGGTCCCTTTTATGATCAGCTGTTTAAAATAAGGAGCCGACTGATAAGGGTACCAGTGGACGCCCCTGGCAGCATACATTTCTGGAGCTTGGCGGCAGGTTCAACTCCTTTGATTGATCCTCAGAGAGAGTGCAAGCTGGAAGAGACAGAGACATATATCCATCCTGTCTCAGGAGTCAACACTGCCCGGCCAATCCTGGAACCGGAGCTGGTGAGATGGGCCATGGCAATTCGGCCCAGTGTTTTGGTCTACAGGAAGGGTGGCCTGCTTCTGTTGGAGCCATACTATCCGTTCCGATTTGGGCGAAACTTCGGCTACGACCAGCATATTCCTACCTCAGTTGCCCAGTTTCCCTTGGATAGCCGGGCCAAGCACGAGTCCATCATTGTTGGCGAGGGCCGGTTGTGGTGGGATTTCTATCATCGCCAGGATGATGTAGTTTTCAGGGTGCCCACTGTTTCTAACCGTGTTCCCCGGGTAACACCAGAATATATCAAATGGTGGAATATCCGGACCGATTTTTACAGGGACGGTAGAGGTGCCTTCTGGGATGTGGCAGAGCGCTCCTTCCTGAAACAGCAACCTGGGCCGGTGTTTGATATTCCTGAGGCCCACTTGAAGAAACTTTACTCACAGCACCCGAGGGAGGCAGAGAATTATCTGACTCAACGTCGGGCATTGAAGGAAAAGAGTTCTGAGCCGCTTGTCCCTGTCTTTGCTGCTATCAATGAAGACACTTTCCTGAAGACCTTGAAGCATTTATGCCGTGTGGGAGGCGCTCGCTTGGAGGAGCAGCAGTACCCATTCCCTGTTGAAGAGCCGCTCCATACAGCAGCTCCTTGGAAGGGTCCAATTGATAAATTTCATCCATATAGGATGTTTGTACGCCGAGAAGATAGAACTCAGACGTACTATAGGCAAACGTCCTGGCTGTTCATTCTGCTGAATTTGCATGGATTATCTGCAGAAAGCCCAATAGCTGGCATATTGAACAAGCCACTGTTTATATCATTTCATTATGTCGATGGTTGGGGCATGGACCATCTTGACTTATTTCGATGCCTTGACTCTCACGGCCATAATGATCTGGCAGCTTTAGTAGAGAAGTGCCAGATATTTGGTGATGTGTGCTGGCTCATCAAGGAGGCTGCTTCCCGCTCCAAGGAGGTAGCTTATCTGTAGTGGCCACTTTCTGTATTCTACGACGGCCCGGTAGGTAAGATTTCTTCTTTTCTGATTGCAATGTTTTCTGCTTAGCATCTGAATTTCGCACCCACTGATCCCATCTCCCTTCTGCCATTTTCAACAGACCGGCCTGATATAAAGTGGCAGGGGCTCTATAGAAAGATTATTGCGCAGGCCGAGAAGCCTACTTATTTTGAAGTCCCGGCTGCAGCACCGACCACTACTCCCCTGCCTCCTGGCAAGAAGAGGAAGGCTTCCGCAGTCAAGGCTGCAGTTGGGAAGGCTAGGAAGGCCAAAAAAGCCCATGTTCAGCAGTCGACTTCGGTGGCGATGGACACTGGGACCCCTCTCCCCGACATTCCTTCATTCGATGAGTTTGAGTTGCAAAGGGAGGCTGCTCAGACACCGGCTCAGGGTAACATAATTAGCTTGTATTTGCATTCTTCATCATCTTTTGCAGATTTCCAAAGAAGTCTTCGACTCTGACCCCTTCCCTTTTTGCGCAGCTCAAGAGCCAATTGTGGCACCCTCCGACGCAGAAACCAGGCTGCCTTCCCCCACGCCGGCTAGTGAGGCGGGGGGTAAGTGTGCTTTCTCATCTGTTTCACACTTCTATTGCTTTTTCTACTATAACCCTCAGAGATCGCTTTTCTGTTGAAATGGCAGCCGAGGAGCAGGCTGAGGTTGAAAGGATGATAGAAGAGCCGATTCAACCTCCGGAGGGTCACGAGACTCAGTCGAAGCGGGGTACTGTTCCGGCCAGGCGCATAATTACCCGGTCCACATCCCGACATGCTTTAGAGGCGTCCCCATAGCATGTAGCCAGGGTAGAAATATCATCGGGTAGCTCTACAACCGTCTCTGATGAGGAGGAAGTGGCTTTCAGCGGCAGTGAGGGGGATGCTCCTGAATCAGATGCCCCCGCCTGTACCTGCAAAAGGTGCTCTGTCTTTTCAGCCTGCTAAGCTGCTGGTGCCATCTTCCGAGGAGGAGTTGCAAGAGGAGTTTGCCGGGCTCGACACCGAGATCGACATATCTTCACTCTTTGTCGCTTCAACTTCGGAGTTTCCTCCTCTTTCGCCCCACTTCGAGGATGCGAACCCTGCTTCAAAGGTGGGTCCCCTTTCAGGCTTGCTGCTTCATCTGCATCTTCATTTAGTGCTGAAGGTTGTTTTGCTTTGGTCTCAGGGCCCTATCACCGTCAGCTCAGACACAACTGCAACTTTTATGGAGGCTTCTTCTGCAAACTGGGCTATTGTCTCTTTTCTACCTTTATCCTGCATGGGGGCTTCTGAGGTCATTCGCCCTGTTCCAATGCGAATACAGTATTCAACAGATTTAGCATCGTTGGACCTGGGGGCCTCAGGAGACAGATGCACTCTTATCAGGGCTTCAGATTTCAGATCCGAAGCTGATCTAGCCAGAAGTTCTGCTTTCATACCGGCCGCAGTGATGACCATCGCTCCCGAGTCAATAATTCCCACAACATCAATCATGGAGGGTGAACCTTTGCCTCTTCAGACTGTGGCCTCCGCGGCCTCGACGTTGAAGGAATTGGTCACCGAAGCGGAGATGGAAGAAGGAGAGGTAGCTGCTGCGGAACTGGGAGTATTGCCTGTAACCGCCCCAGATCCTATCTCCATACTTTCAGAATCTGAGGAGGAGGTGCCTGAAGTTGCATCCGGGAGTATTCAGACGGCCGCTTCCGAGGAGATGGAAGTGGAAGATCTCTTGGCCACGCCAGAGGTTGCAGGGAGAGCTCAGTTGGTACCTTCGGTAGACCTCCCATCTTCTTCTTCGCAGCCGGATATTACCCTATGGGTGGACATTGATAGTGAAGTAACCTTTGAAGTAGCTCCTCTTCCTATGCCTGGCTTTACTTCACCTGAGAGTTTTGTCTGGCAACATCTGGGCATGCTGCGCCAGCTAGTGGAGTCCAAGCCCGGACTAACCTATCCACAGTTGAAGGAGATAGCTGAGCGCTTCACCGCCGGCTTGCAGGCGATGGGATGTCCCACAGAAATATGGGCCCAGCGGATTCTTTTATTGTTAAAATTTGTTCATCGCCGGGATTTCTTGACACATATCATGTCTGACAAACTGGCGGCTTTGAAGTTGCAAAGAATGGAATGCAAATCCGAACTGGCGAAGACGAACTCTATTCTTCAGGAGCGGCAGTGCCAAATGCAGTCTTTGGCGGAGCGGGAGCAGCTTGTGCGCGACCGGATAACTACCCTGGAAGCTAAACTGTCCGATCTCCGAGCTGAGCTACCGCAGCTAACAACTTCTCTACCGCAGCTCGAGGAAGAAGCAGCTCTATTAGAGGGGCAGGTGGCGTCCTTTCAAGACGAGTCCGTTCGACTGCAGGAGGAGGAAGCTCGTCTTCATGAACTGGGAGCCGCCCCTTATGTGGGTCTTCTGGCTTTCGAAGATATCTTCAGGCAGCCATGAAACATCTTCTCTTTCTTTTTCTTTTGTACTCTTTTGCGATACAACGTCCCCTTGGGGCCCTGTATGTACTCACTTATTAATGAAAAGAAATCTTTGGCTTCACGCGTATCCATTTTCTTCTGCATGTGGTTTTATCACTTTGAGAAGTGGGGTAGCGGTTTTAGCAATTCCTCATGCGAATGGCCCGTACTTGGCAGGAGAGCGTCCACCCCCTCAGAGAAAGGATGGGGAACTCGCTCCACCGCGTGACGACATCCGGGGAGGTGCTTAAACCGGGTTCTGTTGGTAGCAGCAATCGTCCCTCTTGGCAATATGTGCCGCGAGGGAGACAATTTGCAGAAATGTGAAAGAAGAGGTTTCATCGGACTAGACGAAAGGTCTAGACTGGGTAGAGGTTATAGCAAATGGGACATTGAAAAAGGGTATGGGGTTTTCATTAGAACGAACATAAAGTACGAACTGGACAGATTGTATCATTGGCTGGGCGATGTACCGATCAGCCAACGGTTGACTTCATCATCGATATTGAGCTTATATCGATGCAAGGGGGATTTCATATGTTTTATCAGAATAGACGTAAGGTCTAAACTGGATAGGGTTTTATCATTGATCGGGCAAAGTGCCAATCGATCAACAGTTAGTTTCATCATCGATATTGGGTTTATATCGACGCAAAGAAGAGTTTCATCAGCATAAATGAAAGGTCTAAACTGGCTAGGGTTTCATCATTGATCGGGCATGGTGCCAATCGATCAACAGTGGGACGTCGGTAGAGGTGTAGGTCTCGTCAGGATAGACGTAAGGTCTATTCCAGTAGGTTTTATCGCAGGTGAGGCTTGCCAAGAAATGCGTAGGCTTCATCAGGACAGACGTGAGGTCTGAGCTGGACAGGCTTCATCAGAATGGTGATGGGTTTCATTGTTGGTGGGACGTTTGAAAGAGGGTATGTGAATTTTATCAGGATAAACGTAAGGTCTATCCCGGAAGGGTTTTATCATTGGTGGGGAATGAAGCCGACTGACCGACGGGAGATTTCATCAGTGAAAAGGAGGTAAAGGTAGCGTGCCTGTTGGCATGGAACTTTTGAATTACCACATTACTGACCCAAGTGCCCTTTCGGGTTTTCACCGGAGCCAGCCCCCTCTTGCTTTTGCCCACGCGCCCTTTCGGGTTTTCACGTGGCGGGGTACCCGATTTTGCCTGCAGTGCCCTTTCGGGTTTTCACCACAGCTGGGTTTTGGCCATTTTTGCCCTTGTCCGGGATATCCGAACAAGCCTGGCGGGGTATCTCTATTTTTAACCCCATTTTTTATTTATATATACGTATATATATTTCTTGAATTGGGACTTCAGCATGGATCAGGCGATGTGCTGCTCCATTAGTGACTACTTTTATCATCGGTATTGGGTTTATGCCGATGCAAGGATTTCATAGGCTTCATCAGGATAGACGTAAGGTCTAAACTGGGTGGATTTCATCATTGACCGGGCAGCGTACCAATCGATCAACAGCAGGTTTCATCATCGGTATTGGGTTTATACCAATGCAAGGATTTCATAGGTTTCATCAGGATAGACGAAAGGTCTGGCCTGGATGGGTTTCATCGTTGATTAGGCAGTGTGCCAATCGATCAACAGTTGGTTTCATCATCGATATTGGGTTTATATCGGTGCAAGGATTTCATAGGTTTCATCAGGATAGACGAAAGGTCTGGCCTGGATGGGTTTCATCGTTGATTAGGCAGTGTGCCAATCGATCAACAGTTGGTTTCATCATCGATATTGGGTTTATATCGGTGCAAGGATTTCATAGGTTTCATCAGGATAGACGAAAGGTCTGGCCTGGATGGGTTTCATCGTTGATTAGGCAGTGTGCCAATCGATCAACAGTTGGTTTCATCATCGATATTGGGTTTATATCGGTGCAAAGGATTTCATAGGTTTTATCGGCATAGACGTAAGGTCTAAGCTGGACAGGTTTCATTGCTGATCGGGTGAGTGTGCCCATTGATCAGCAGCAGGTTTCATCACGGTGGGACCTGGGACAAGGTATGAGGGCTCTTATCAGGATAAACGTAGGGCCTATACTGAGTGGGTCTAATCGTCGATCGGGCAAGGCGCCGGTCGATTGACGAGGAGTTTTATGGCGGGAGGTGAGGCTTTTCTTTGGGATTACCACATTACTGACCCAAGTGCCCTTTCGGGTTTTCACCGGAGCCAGCCCCCTCTTGCTTTTGCCCACGCGCCCTTTCGGGTTTTCACGTGGCGGGGTACCCGATTTTGCCTGCAGTGCCCTTTCGGGTTTTCACCACAGCCAGGTTTTTGGCCATTTTTTTTGCCCTTGTTCAGAATATCTGAACAAGACCGGCGGGGTATCACTATTTTTAACCCCATTTTTTTTTCTTTTCTTCTTTTTTTTATTTGGTATGCGGGCTGAGGGAGATGGTAGCTTGGGCAGGGCGAGATGCCACTGAACCAAGGAGAGGGTAGCTTGATCAGGGGGGAGTGCCATTGACCAAGATGAAGTGGCTTGATTAGGGCGGAGTGCCGCTAACCGAGGAATGGGTAGCTCGGCTAGGGCGGAGTGCCGCTAAACCAAGAAATGAGGTAGCTCGGCTAGGGTGGAGTGCCGCTAGACCAAGAAAGAGGTAGCTTGGTTAGGGCGGAGTGCCGCTAGACCAAGAAGGAGGTAGTTTGGCTAGGGCGGAATGCCACTAGACCAAGAAAGAAGGGTAGCTCGGTTAGGGCAGAGTGCCACTAACCCAAGAAAAGGGTAGCTTGGTTATGGCGGAGTGCCATTAGACCAAGGAGGAGGTAGCTTGGTTAGGGCGGAGTGCCACTAGACCAAGGAGAAGGGTAGCTCGGTTAGGACGGAGTGCCGCTAGACCAAGGAAGAGGGTAGCTTGGTTAGGACGGAGTGCCTCTAGGCCAAGAAAGAGGTAGCTCGGTTAGGACGGAGTGCCGCTAGACCCAGGAAAAGGGTAGCTTGGTTGGGGTGGAGTGCCGCTAGACCAAGGAAGAAGGGTAGCTTTTGGCCCGATTATTTGGAGAATGTCGATTGTGCAGCATGATACAGCTTTAGGTGCCTACCGTTGAGTGGTGAGAATTGAATCTCCCCTCGATGGTTGACAACCATATAGGCCCCACCTTCGTAGACCCTATGTATCACATAAGGACCTTCCCAATTAGGATTTAACTTTCCTTTTGGGTTAGACGCCATGACTTCTCTTTTCTTGACCATGACAAGGTCACCTTTCTTAAATTCTCGTCCTTTTACGAGTTTGTTGAATGCAGTGGCCATGCGGGCCTGATACATCTGGATATTCTTCTGAGCTTGGAGGCGCCTCCCCTCCAATTCAGCCAGTTCTTCTAATCTTCTTTCTGTATTAGTCTGTTCGCCAGGGGCTAGGTCATATTGGACCGCCACTCTGAGTGACGGGACTTCCAGCTCTAGTGGAACTACTGCCTCCGAGCCGTACACCAATGAGTATGGTGAGCACCCTGTAGGTGTTTTGAAGACGGTGCGGTATGCCCATAAAGCTTCATACATTTTCTCTTCCCAGTCCTTCTTGTTGGAACTGACGACTTTGGCCAGCAATGTACACAAGGTCTTATTAAAGGCTTCTGCCAATCCGTTTGCCTGTGGATTGTAGGGCGTGGAGGTTCTCCATTCAATCTTGTACTTCTCGGCATGCCGATAGATTTTCTGATTTCTGAAATGACTTCCATTATCAGATATTATTCGGTTGGGGATCCCGAACCGGAAGATAATGTTTTGCTTGATGAATCTGGAGACCAGCTCACCAGTCACTTCTCTTAATGCTATAGCTTCCGCCCATCGGGAGAAGTAATCTGTTATGGCCAGTATGTACTTATGTCCGGCCGAGGAAGTTGGCAATGGCCCGACTACATCAGTTCCCCATTGTGCAAACGGCCAGCTAGGGACTGTAGGGTGCAGAACGGCAGGTGGCCTTCTAGGCACAACAGCATGCTCCTGACATTTCTGGCATGACTTTGCAAACTTGCAGCAGTCTTCAAACATGGTGGGCCAGTAGTAGCCCAGCTTCTTAATCTCTATCTTCATCTTTGGACCGGCCTGGTGGGCACCTGCTGTCCGAGCATGTGTTTCTTTCATTGCTTGCCAAGCTTCCTCAGTAGACAGGCATCGGAGCAAAATCTTCTTGCGTGCATCTGCCATTATTCGGAACAGAGTTCCATTTCTGAATTCATAAGAATCTTTGATCCTTAGAAGTTTCATCTTTTCTTCTCTTTTCTGCGGCAGCTGTTGGTGTAAAAACCATTGTAGCAGGTGTTGTCTCCAATCAGATGCCTGTTCTATACTGATCGTGGCGACTTCTTCTTCTTCGGGGCACTCTTCTAGCATGCTGGGGACCTGCCGCCGGTTTATAACAACAATGTTCAGTGTTTCATTTGGTGGGACTGCTATTGAGCTGGCTAGCTTTGCCAGTGCATCAGCTTGGGCATTATGTCCACGGCCCACATGCTTGAGCTCAATATGATAGAATTTCGCCATGAGGCGCACAGCTTTTTGGTGGTAGGGGTTCAACTCCGGCTTTCACACTTCGAACTCCCCTTGGATTTGCTTTATTATCAACATTGAATCCCCGAATACCTGAAGCATCTGGATACCCATATTGAGGCTTATACATAGCCCGATTATCAGAGCTTCATATTCGGCTTCATTATTGGTGCAGGGCTTATTTATAGAACATGAAGTATGCACAACCTCCCCTTCTGGTGATCTTAGCACAATACCGGCTCCGGCCCGTATTCTAGTCTTTCCATCGGAGTCCGTCTCTGTTCTAGATGCTCCATCAAAGAATAGCTGCCACATAGTTGACTGAGCCTGGCAGGCTTCTAGTGTCTCATCATCGGGTAACTCAGTCCCCAACATATCATTCTCTGGCACAGGATGCTCTGCGAAGAAATCGGCCACGGCCTGTCCTTTTATTGCCCTCTGGGGTATATATGTGATATCGAATTCCATCAGAATTACTGCTCATTTGCCCAACCGGCCTTTCAGTACTGGCTGAGTCAATATGTATTTGAGTGGATCTGCTGCAGATATCAATCTGATTTCATGTGACAGCATATAGTGCCGGAGCTTTTTAACGGCAAAGACTAGTGCCAAGCATGTCTTTTCTATATAGGTGTAGCTTTCTTCAGTTCTAATCAGCCTCCGACTCAGGTAGTATAGAGCCTGCTCTTTGCCTTCTTCATTTATCTGTGCTAGCATTGCCCCCAGGGAACAGTGTGTGGCTGCAATGTACAGTATCAGGGGTCTGCCCTTAATAGGTGCCCCCAGCACTGGAGGGGTCTTGAGATATTCTTTCAGCTTCTCAAAGGCTTCCTGACAGCCATCGTCCCAGAGGAACGGTACATCTTTCATCATGAGCTTGTGAAAAGGGTGGCATCTCCCCGACAGATTTGATATGAATCGTCGGATATAGGCCAAACGCCCTTGTAGAGATCTCAGCTCGTGGAGATTCCTTGGTGGAGGGAGCTCCTGGATAGCTTTAATCTTGGATGGGTCGATCTCAATGCCCCTATGACGGACAATGAACCCAAGGAATTTTCCACTGGACACGCCGAAGGCACATTTCATAGGATTCATCTTGAGTTCATATTTACGCAGCCTCTGGAACACTATCCTCAGGTCTTGCAGATGATCTTCTCTTCTGCTGGTTTTCACCACCAGGTCATCAATGTAGCACTCTACCTTCTTGAAGAGCAAATAATCAAAGATCTTTGTCATAGCTCTCTGATAGGTAGCGCCGACATTCTTAAGGACGAACGGCATTCTTTTATAATGAAATATCCCCTTCGGGGTGCGGAATGCAGTGTGCACTCTGTCTTCTTCAGCAATCCAGATTTGGTTGTATCCGGATGACCCATCCATGAATGACAGGGCTTCATGGCCAGTGGTTGCATCGATCATGACTTCAGTGATCGGCACTGGGAAATCATCTTTCGGGCAAGCCTTATTCAGGTCCCTGAAATCTACACATATTCTGATCTGCCCATTTTTCTTCTTCACGGGCACTATATTGGCCAGCCATGTAGTATACTGGTTCTCTTCAACAAAGCCCACATCAATCAGCTTATCAACCTATTTGTTAATCTGATTTATCAGTTCGGGGCGCATTCTCCTGGAAGGCTGCTTCACAGGGCTTGCCTCTGGGTTTATCGCAAATCGGTGTTGTGCCACATCGGAACTCAGTCCTGGCATTTCATCATACGTCCATGCGAAGCAGTCTCGGAATTCTTTTAAAAACTGAATATACTGTTCTTTGACAGCTGGCTCCAGTAGTGCACTGAGGAATGTCGGCCTTGGCTCATCTGCTGACCCCAGATTTACTTCTATCAGCTCATCGACGGTGGCTTGGCCTCCGTCTTCAACTTCGGGCGGGGCTTCTTGCAAATCAATAAAGCCTCCCGGGATATAATCTTCTTCATTCTCATGATTTTCTGTTTCATCACATGGGTCATCAGCAGATGCTGGTGCATCGTATAAGGCCAATATGGCCGGATTCTGTTCAGTCTGCCCCGAGGACGTGACTGGCTCAGCGGAAAACTTCGAAGTGGAGTCTTCCGTGCTTAGAGGCTCTTCTGATGTGGGCTCCCCTGAGAGGTCATCATTATGTAGAGCTCGGAATTCTTCTAGAATGCGCCCAAACTCCAGGCACTCTTGCAGCTCTCTGGCTACTTGATCTTCATCCGGGGTTCCCGTATCAAATTGTGCTTCGGCCTGGAACAGATCCTCTTTGCAAGATGGATTCTCCCAGCACCAACCCTTCTTAGTCTCATCAGACATCCTTGGCTCCGGCTGGTTGTCTTGGGCTTCATTGTCTGTTATGGATTGATACATAATTTTTTCATCTTCAAAGGGGTATTGATCATATCCCACTTCAGGGGGATCTTCATTCTGGTAGAAGGCAGAGATGACATCCACCTCGGCTTCATAGTATTCTTGCAGGGTATAATCCAGTCCCGGGTGCTGTGTGATCTTCCTCAGTTCCTTGCTTTCTTCTGAGCAGCAGGCTACATCGATGGCATTTGCATCTTGGAGAACATTTGTGAAACCCGTTGGGTAGTGTAATCCAAGCCTGTAATCGGTACCATCAGGTCTGCAGCTTCTTCAGGGGCCATACAGTCTTGATCATCTTCTTCGACTGGCCCCCCGGTGTAGAATATAATAGGGGGTTCGCAGAAGCGAGGGATTTCCATAGTCTTTAGTGGCAGCACCGTCTGGTATTCTATGCTGGCTATGGGCTTGACTAGACCCTGAGGAACTTCCACCTGTGTGTATTTTTCTTTCATTTTTTTTTCAGTATCATCTGGGTGTATGCCAGGAGGAGTGATCCGAGCAAAATCACCAGCATAAGAGATGTGAGATACTCCATGCTTTTTAATGTAGCCTTTTGGCGACGGCGGAGACCAGTTTCTTGTCTTCGTCGCCGACTTTTTCTGGCTGACCACAGCTTCTTTTCCTTTATCCTTTTGTGACACCTCAGTGTAGTAGGATGCATCGAGCATATGGCATTCGAACACTTCGAAGGGATGTAGGTCTGCAAACACCCTTTCTTCTTTTCCTTCATGGCAGTATTTTATGCATTGGTGTAGTGTGGATGGCACTATCTGATATTCGTGCAGCCACGGTCTTCCCAGCAGGGCCTTATACGTGGTGTTGGAGTCGATTACATAGAATCGTACCACGGTAGCGAGGTCGCCCAGTGTGAGGTTGAAATCAGCCACCCCCAGAGGTGTTTCACATTTCTGATTGAACCCTGCAATCTTCATATCTCTGACCTTGGTAAGCTGCAGGTCAAAGTAGTATTTCTGATAGATGCGATAGGGAAGGATATTTACAGCAGCCCCGGGATCTATCAGTATCCTGCTCAGCGACTGACAGTTCAGGGAGCCCCTCATATACAGCGGTCTGTTGTGACCGGTATTTGGGATTAGCATATCATCTTCCGTGAAGGTGACCGATGGCCCAGCATTCACTTCTGCCAGGAGTGCTTCACATTGTGCCGGAGACTGCAGGGCATCCACGATTGCTTGGCGAGCTTCTTCGCTCAGAGAGAGAATTTCCCAGATGGAGAATCTGGTAGGGAGCTTCTTCAGCATTTTCATGACTCGACTGCCCACCCGGACATTAGATAGTCTCATCTCCTCTGCCCATCGGGGTCTTGGAGGTTCATGTGGTGCCTGTGGCCTTTGCTGCCCAGTCCCAATTTCATCTTCTTCATCGGTCTCCCGGAAGGCTTCTTCTGTAGCGACTGCCCCTGGTTTTGCTAGAGGGTTACTTTCTTCATTTTCTTCATGCTGTTTCTGCTTTCTAGCTACTGTCTGCTGGCATTTATTGCTTTTAGCTGGAGCAGTATGAGCCGGTTGCTCATTCTCTAAGCTGGACAGGAACTCCAGGAATGAAGGGGCTTCATCTGCCTTCTTCTTGTCTTGGTACAGACTGGCAGGGGGAGGAACCTGGGCACCTCGTATCTCTGGTTCTGGGATTTGATAGGGTTGCTCCCCTCTGAACATAATATTATGGTTGGCTGGTGGTGGGCGCCCCCATCTTCTCCCAGAACGTGTTGCATGGGCCGAGGTGAAGGCTTCGGCATGGTTAGCTTCTAGCGGGGCGTCGGATGCTTCTGGCTCATCATCCTCCCCGGGCAAGGAAAAGAGTACCGACAGAGTGTTACATTGTACTATCGTGACCTTCTTTCCTTTCTTGGACTTGGGTCGTCTCCTCTTCTTCTGGGAATTTGGCTTTGCTAGCTCCTGCCCTCAGAAGGGTTCATTCTCAGCTTTTTCTTGTTCTGCCTCTGGCTGCTCTTTGATTTTCAATTCTTCGAGCTGTTCCCAGGGTATGCAGTCTTTCATCAGCAGATGCTTGGGTTTCTTCTGCTCGTACTCATCAAGCTCATTAATATATTGCTGCAGACGCCGGGCTGCAGGGCTTACTTCTTTATGTGTAGGGAGGGGAGTTTGTCTCCTCCGGTTGTGAGTAGGGATCCGGATGACTGGTCCAGTCTCAGTTGTATGCCATATTGGCTTTATCGGAGGCGGCTCGGGCCTTGGGGTAACACCCCGGATAACTGCTCCGCTGGTACTGGCTGCAGGAGTCTTCTTTTTGCTTTTTATGGGTATCATCTGCCATCCTTCCTGATCTTTCTGTGGGGTGAGGAAGCAAGCTTCATAGGTGTGCTTGGTGCATTCTTCAACGGCTTCCTTGGGCAGCTGTTGGTAGACTGAGATCATATTGGCAGCCATTCTCCAGGGTGGAGGCTCATGTGGATGGGGCGGATTTACCTGGTAATCTCCCAGATGCATCTCACCTTTCTTGACCATTCCTTCCATGATATCTTTAAAGACATAACAATCTTCAATTGCGTGCCCCAGCGCACGGTGAAATGGACAGAACATCGGATCATCTTTCTTTGCTGCATCTGCTGGTCTTTTGGGTTCAGGCAATGTTACCTTATTGAACTTGTATGCCCAGTTGAACAGTGCGGCCTTCTTATCTTTTGGGAAGGAATATGCTTTTCTCATCTTGTCTCTCAGAGAGACTTTATCTTTTCTTTCTGCTGTATCTGCCAGCGGGGGAGCTTCATCTGCCCCTTTCTTCCCCTTCTGTTGCTCGAAGGTTCTGAAATCGACGGTGTTGGCCTCAGAGTGTGATGGTCGTCGCTCATTGGATTTTTCCTTCGGCATGGTGGGGACATTGGCGGTCAGACGCTTGGACAAGAACGTCTCGACTTCTGCCACTATATTGTTCAATCGGTCAAACGTTCTGACATCTGCACCGATCATTTTTTCTAGCACCTCCCTCCTGAGGCTCTGCTTGCATATTTACACCGCATCTTCTTGATGAGGAGGTCTTCGGCATCTCATGGCTAAGTTCCTCCACCTTTTGATGTAGTCCAGTGCAGTTTCATCTTGCTTCTGCCTGGTTGCATATAGCTCTGTTATCGTGATTTCCCTTTCCGTGACATGAAATCTGTCGCGGAATTTTCTCTGCATATCAGGCCAATCAACCACTGACCCAGCTGGCAGGCTTGAGTACCATTCAAAGGCCAACCCAGTGAGGGATGAGCCAAAGAACTTGAGCAGATAAGCTTCATCGACTGCTAGGTCGCCCATGATTATAGTGTAGTAGGCTATATGCTCCCTAGGGGAGCCTTGGCCATTAAATTTCTCGAACTTCGGCGGCTTACTGACGCCTGGGGGAAGTCTCTTGGCAACATACTGGGGAGGATACAGTACCTTGTACACATCATAGGTACCAGCATCACCACCAGTCTTTTCTGACAGCTTCATTTCTACAATTCTTTCAATCATCTGCTCGTGGGCTACAGCTGGATCTATGTCTTCTGGAAAGAAGTGAGCTTGTTGCTGGCTGTGAGGAGTTGTCACCACAGTGGCGCGCAAGATGGGCGCGGTAGGCTGTGTCTGAGACACAGAGGGTTGAGCTGCTGTTTGCTGTGGAACAGGTTGGCTCGGTGTCTTGCCCTTATCAGCTAGGAGTGGGTTAGCTGGGATAGCCGTCTCTGTTGAGCTGGATGTCTGCCCCGCAGGTTCAGCTTGCTTTGAGACTGACGTAGCTTCATGTCTCTCATTGAGCTGCCTTCGGAGAGCACTGATTTCCTGCTGGTATCTTCTGAACATCATCTGGACCATAGGATCCAAGGCTGATGGGATTTGCATATCTTCAGAAGTCCCTTCAGCATCATCAATAAGGGGATTGTCCTCATCCTCTGTCATCACCACATTGACTGTCATGGTGGTGATGTTGCGGGCTTCATCATATTTCTTCATCTTATCTTTTGCGGCCTGGCCTCTTCTTGTGACAGGACCAGGTCTAGTAGCCAACCTGAGCAGTTCATCCGGCCGAGTTGGTAGTATATCTTGCCCCCTGGCAAGTCCAGCCATGTTGCAGGCGAAGATTTGCATTTTTTCTTTCCGCCTGTAGACCTTTCTTTGAACCTAGTCAGGATATTTGAGCCGGTCAAAGACCGATATTCTTTCTTTGGCTTCTCCCCGGTACAGGTCTTCTTTGTCATATACGGCCCTGAGACCTTCTTCATAGTGATTTGAATCGGAGGAAGAGGCTCCGATCATCGTTTCTCGAAGTGTTTCTTCTTTTTCTTCACCTCTGGTGCCCAAGGCACGGGATAGTCTTTGTTGACCGAGGGCAGAGCTCCCCAGGTAGTGGAAGTAGTCTTGGACTATCTGCTTCATCTCTTCAGAATTGTGCCTCTGTGGCTCAGGTTGGAGCATTAGTCTTTCCTGGCTTCTCTGCTGATAGGCCAGTCTTGTTACCTGAGCATTCAAATGCTCGGCTTTGGAATATTTGAACAAGTCGACCTGTCTGGCACAGGCCCTCGGTCTTCTTGGGATGGCGACCGTGACTGGTTCGCTCATTCCCACATTGCCGTTTCGGCAGCAGTTGACAGCAGCATCATATTTCTTTCTTTGCCATCTTCTGCCCCCAGCCCTGGGACGGATGACAGTAAGGTCTTCCTTGCTCTCATCCCTTCTGCCCCTCATCATGGGGCGAGCAGCAGTCAAATTTCTTTCTTCATCATTTCTCTCATTTCTTCTGTCCCAGGCTTTGGGGCGAGCAGCAACAGCATTTCTTGTCTCTTTTCCCTCTCTTCTTCGGCTTTCTGCCCTGAAGCGGGCAACAGCATCTTCAGCAGCCTTCTCCTCATCTCGAGCTGGAACCCAGCTCTGAATCCTCTTCGGTCGCCAGACCTGTTTGTATTTCGCTGGCTTGGGCGCCAGCGGCTTCCTCTCAGCAGCCTCCCAATTGGCCTGCCTGGCGGCCAGAGTCTAGAATCTGTTGGCAGTGGGCACCATCGGGATGATCACGTCCGGCTTGACCTCCCTTGGGCAACCATTCATGTTTGCCCGGACACCTCCAATCATCATGGTCTTTCCGGAGTTGGAAAGACGGCGGTCAAGAGCATCATACCGGCTCCTCCGGTTGGTTCTTCTCCCCTTCTGAGCAGCAGCAAGGACCAGGCCCCTTTTTTGGACATGATGGACGTAGCAGGCGACGGCCGTGGGGACCGTTTTCTCTGGTAAGATATTCTTCTGGTCAGTGATCTTCACCGGGGCACTTGCAGCAGTGCCTTGCTCATTGTCATCGACCTGCAGAAGGTCAGTGAAGACGACGCCCAAGCAGTTGGGCAGCCCCACGGCAGGCGGCATCGATCCGAATGCGAGAGGTACCGCCAGGTAGCCTTCTCGCACATGCATGTCAATCGGCTGCTGGTCGAAGCAAACGGACATGATTCCGGCTGTCATTGTAGATTCCTGAAAATAAGGAAAGTACACAGAATCAGAATTTTGAGGGGGGCCCGCTGGGCCTCCTACTTTAGCGTAAAGATGAAGGGAGACTAAGTCCCACCGGGCGTGCCAGACTTGTGGACGCGGATTTTTATTTATCATCCTCTTATTTAAATCTTATCTGTTTATTATTTATTGATTTATTCATTTGTTGGTTTATTGGCGTGCCAGTCACCGGGGTGACAATTTTATTGTGCGCTCGATCTGACGTGGTCAGTTGATTGTGAAGTCCGAGTCGGGACCAGAAGTCCGTCATACCCTGAACGCTATGACGTTAATTACGTCCTCCCTAAGGAGGACAACCCTTGATTAAATGCTAAGATAGGAGGAGGACATCGGTAACACCACATGCTCAAAAGAAACGGAATTCATTCGTTTGCAAGACGCTAAATGGATTAGATGAAGCAGGGGTTCGTTATCTTAGGGGATAGCTCCGACGGCATATTCCCACCAGCTTGAACTATGCCAAGTGGGAAATAGGAAACTACCCGTGCGATGGCAGAGTAGGATCCAGAAAAGATCGGGCATAATTGACCCGGAGTCCGAATGGGGACCGGCGTGACATGGCACGCTCCATGTGGGTGCGATGGCACATCTATATCCCCCTTGGAGGGACCATCGGTGGGCATGCAAAGGCATAACTCCGTGGGCCGACGGGGTTGAGAGGGAGAACATCACAGTTACCCAATAGGATATGCATAAATTTTGGCAGCATGTCCGCTCAACTTGGATTATGCCAAGAGAGAATAGGTCATCATCCACGGAATGCCGGGATGACGACCGAACGAGGATGGGCACCGGGCCCCGGGACATCGCTTGCATTTATACCATCGATTAATATCCCCTTTAAGCCCCTCAGAACTCATGTAACGACGTGGCCCTTTGGGTTCATAAGGGTGAAATCCGGATCGGGAATGAGGACTGTAGGGGAGGTCTTCCCCATTACTGTGTCTTCTCAAGGCATCCATGACGATCTCTGAACATCCCCGGGGCCTATGTCTGAAGAGATCAGAAGGTTGACAAATGGTAGTGCAGGGATGGTCCCCTGACTGGGCTTCAATTGGCCAAGAAGAAGGGTCTCGGCGATGGCTTTAGTTGGCCGAAAGAGGGGGCTTCTCGGCGTGGGTTTATTGGCTTAAAAAGGGGATCTCGGCGTGGCCTCCTTAACCTAAAAAAGGGGGGATCTCGGCGGTGGCTTAGTCAGCCAAAAGAGGGGTTCTCGGCCAGGGGCTTCCCGGCGCGCTCCTGGCCGCGCCGAGAAGGTGGCGCCGGGAGCATGTAGACTAGGGGGGTTTGAATAGGCTTATAGGGAAGGGGTCTCGGCGTGGAGCTTCCCGGCGCGCTCCTGGCCGCGCCGGGAGCCTGGCGCCGGGAGGCTTGCATGGAGGCTCACGTGAAAAGGGTTTGAATGGCAGGGTTTGTCGTTTAGCTGGGGGGAGAGGGTCTCTCGGCGGGACAGCTCTCGGCGGGGAATTTTGCACGCCGAGAAGGTGGATTTACGGAAGGATTTCAGGGTTTTTCAGAGCTCAAACGGTACTCTGTTTCTGGGATTCCTGGGCTTTCTGACTGTGATTGAAGCCGGATTTGAAGTGCAAGAGGGGGATTTCAAGGATGCTTCTGTTAGGAAGGGCCAAGGGGGATCTGGAAGGTAGAATCGACGGAGAATCGAGACTATCATCTGGATCTTTGAAGACTTCATTTATTTCTGCCGTCGGCCGTCTGGGGATCAAGAGATGACTGTCTCTGATCCCCGGACGAACCTAATGGCATCTAAAAACTGGTGACGGAGGAACCTTTATCGCCGAAACTCCAGACCCTAGTCATCCAAGGGGTTAGAATGGAGGGTCGGGAGATCGAAATCGTCATTCGTTAGAATCTGAGGGATAGCAGTGGTCTGACATGTCCTCTCGTATAGCCGGCAGTTCAGGAATCCAAGAGATTGATGTCTCTGGTCCTGAACGGCACAAGGAGGAGACTTGAGGGGCCTTGTAAGAAAGCTCGCACGGACACGAGGGATTTGCCATTGAGACAGGAAGAGGGGAGGCGACAGAACCCAGTAACCTATTAGATAAGGTTAGGGGTTCTGTTCCTACGCCTCTGCAGAGAAGGTTCGTATGAACCATTAGCCATTTCCCATAAACGATGATCATACGAGGGGGAGCGGAGAGCAGATATTTCAGCCAAAGGGGGCAAACCTCTTAATCAGTAGATCCCCGAATGGGTCTCATTGATATTTCATTACATTGCTCGAAGCTTTACACTGGCTGTAAAAGAGAAATGCAAAGTGGAGAGACAGACGGAGCTCGAGACCTAAACCTCGCTAACTACGTCTGATGAATCGAGAAGAAAACTCGCTAGATTACATCAATAGAAAGAAAAGACAGCGTGGGGAGGGCGGAGCATTGACTCCTCTCCCTCCCCGGGACAGCCCACCTGAAGCTTGCTTCCTCTTCTCTTCTGCTTCTTCTCTTCTCTCAGCTGAGGGAGACTCTCTCTCTACTTTTTTTTTTCTATTCTTCTATCTTCTCTTTTTTTCTTATCTTCTCTTTTGGTGGCTCTCTCTTTTTCTGTTCGTCCCCCCTCAGTTGGTCCGCTCGCCAGCCATCCATCTGTTCGAAGGGAGAGGGTTTTTATACCCGTTTCCCCCCTTCTCGGCAGGCTTCATCTCGACGCGCCCCAAATGGGGCTTCCCGGCGCGATTGCAAGTGGCTCTCGGCGCCCTCTTTTGGGCTTCGGCAAGTGGCTCTCGGCACCATCTTTTGGGCTTCGGCAAGTGGCTCTCGGCGCCATCCTTTGCAGACCCAATTAAAGCTTTTTAGCCACTTTCACAGGCCCATTTGGGTCTTTCAAGGGCATCATCACCCAAAAGGGGTCTTCCATTGGTGACACAGCTTGTATCATTATTAAGGTTTTCATCAGTCCGTAGACAGGGGTCTCATCAGTCCGTAGACAAGGGTTTCATCAGTCTGTAGACAAGGGTTTCATCAGTATTGCCATCTGAATGGTGACAAAACTGGGTATTATCTTATCGACACCGTCACTTGAATGGTGATGAGCTCGGACATCAGCTTTAGTCTGGGAAGACCTCAGCCGGGTATATAATCTGTGGAGACCATTCTTCTTCTGTTCTGACTTTGCAAAAGCCTTTGCAATCTTCATCTGTCAGTACCGGCTTCATCTTCATCTCATGTTACATCTGTCAGTAAGCCGACATCTGACTTACCCTGACATATCATCCGTGGATTCTTGGATGAAACAGTAGTACAGCTCTCATTAAAGGGCTGGAAGGTCTCATCAGTCGAGTGACTGCTGCTTTATCAGCGCTGCCGTCTGAGTGACATTGGCACCGGGCATCAGCTTTGCCGATAAGGGTTTTAGCCGGGTAGACAGTTGATGAGCTTCATCATTGGTCTTTCACTGTTGGTCCGACCCTCTTTTCAATTATGTTTTCACCCTTGTTCATTTTCCAGGTGTCAACAGTTCTCGGCGTAGGCTAAAAGGGGGAAGAGGAGCTCTCGGCGTGAGGGTTCCCGGCGCGCTCAAGGCCGCGCCGGGAGCTGGTGGCACCGAGAGGCAGGTGCCGAGAAGGTGGGTGTTTGGGCGCCGTGAGGAGTTCAAGATTTTACGGTACCCTGTTTTTAGGATTTTGATAGTTTTCTGGGAATTATATAAAGTAGATTGGCTCTGGGGACTAGAGATGGGGTTTAACTGGCTTTAGTTGTATATGCTTCAAAGGAGGCTGAGAGCTGAGAGGGATTGGAGGGGAAGAGCCTCACACAGAGGTCCTTTTCACCATTACCATGCGGAGTCCAGAGGACGGCTTCAGTATTATCTTTCATCGGCCTGGAAGGATTTCAGCAGCACCTCCCCCGTACCTAGCGTATGCCAGGGAGTGATAGACGATCACCCACGGAGTGCCGGGATGAAAGCCAGAATAAGGGGGGTGTGGGACCCCTAGCCCGTGTATGTGATCACAGCACCAACTTAATATCCCTTTGAGGCCATTGAAACTTATGCAGTGGCAGAGTTTCTCTGGCTCGTAAGGTTATGTAGGGGAGTTATCCCCAATGATGTTTATCCCTTAGGTACATATGATGATCTGGGGTATCCTTCGACAGGATGCAAGGCTTGGTTGATCGGGCTTCAAAGGGCATCTGTGTGGTTCCTTGGCCTGTAGCAGGAAGGCTTTCATCCGAGGTTCAAGGAATAGAGGATTCACAGCATAAAGAAAGGGTGGCAGGAAGCGTAGTTCCCGGCGTAGGTTTCATTGGCCAAAGGGGGGAGCTCTCGGCGCAGGGGTTCTCGGCGCGGTAATGACCGCGCTGGGAACCCAGCGCCGGGAGGCCCCCGGGCCGGGAAGGCTGTATTGTAAGAGGCTTTGTCTGGCTTGCTAAAGGGGCTAAAGCAAGGGGGATCTCTCGGCGGAGTAGTTCTCGGCGGGGAAATGACCACGCGGGAAGGGGCTAAAGGGTTTATGGCTTAGTTGCGATACTCTGCTCAGGAGATTTCTGGGATTTCTGGCTTGGATTGAGGCAAGATCTGGGCTGCAGGAGGGGATTACATGGGGGTTAGCATCAGTCGAAGGGCAGATCATCCATTATTGAATCCTCGTGGGACGTATGGCATTTCCTCTACTCACCTGCTGCTCAGACGGTCAAGAGATTGATGTCTCTGACCCCGAACGAGATGGGAGCTCGATAGACATCTATAATATCCGGGAAAATCGTGATCCGAGGGGAAGGAAGAGGGGGGACAGAGCCCAATAACCCATTGAACAAGGGTTGAGGTTCCGTCTTCATCCTTCACCAGAGAACAGGCTAGGGAGGGGGCGGTCGAAACATGAATCGGAAAGCTGTAGCATCTGGGCAAACCGATATTCAGAAGAACAACCGATGCAAGAAGGGGAGAAAGACAGCAGACATTCCAATCAATCGAATGCTCAAACGAGCCATGTTAATCCTTCATTTCATTGCATCATCCCAAACCTATACAGATCGTAGAAGGTAAATGAAAGACAGAGATATGGAAATCGAGATCGGAATCCTCCGGCTACATTGATACATCGAGAAAGCCTCGCCAGATTACATCAGAAGAAAAGAAAAAAAAAGGAAAGCATGGGGGAGGGCGGAGCATTGACTCCTCTCCCTCCCCAGCTACCCACCTGAATCTCCCTTTCTTCTTCTTCTCTCAGCTTCTTCTTTCTTTCCCTCTCGGTCTCTCTTCTGGCTTTTTTCTATCTGGTTTTCGTTTCTACTGTTCCTCCTCCTTCTCCGTCTTCGAAGGGAAGGGGCTTTATAGCCGTCCATTTTTTTGCCTTCTCGGCAGGCACCTCACGGTGCGCCTCAGCTGAGGGCTTCCCGGCGCGCAGGCTCCAGCCTCTTGGTGTAGCCATTGGGCTTTGACAAGGTGGCTCCCGGCGCCACTATTACAGGCCCATTTAGGTCTCTTTGACCAGGCCTTTCATAGGCCCCTCACGTACATCAGTACCCAAGAGGGTCCCCCGTTGGTAATATATTTTGTATTGAGATCATTAGTAGGGTTTTCATCAGTCCGCAGACAGGGGTTTCATCAGTATTGCCATCTGAATGATGACAAAACCGGGCATCATTTTATCGATATCGGCACCTGAATGGTGACGAGATCGGACATCAGCTTTAGTCTGGAAAGACTTCATCCGGGTGTATAATCTGTGGAGACGATTCTTCTTGTGTTCTGACTTTGCAAAAGCCTTTACAATCTTCATTTGCCGGTACCGGCTTCATCTTTATCTTACATCACATCTGTCAATAAGCCGACATCTGACTTACCATGACATGTCATCTGTGGATTCTTGGATGAGGCAGTAACACAGTTCCTATTAAAGTGTGGTAGGAAGTCTCATTAGTCAAGCGACTACTGCTTTGTTAGTGTTGCCATCTGAGTGACATCGGCACCGGACATCAGCTCGGCCGACAAAGGCTTCAGCCAGGTAAATGGTTGACGAGCTTCATCATTGGTCTTTCACTGTGGGTATTATCTGCTTCCACCCTTGTTCATTTTCAAGGTGTCAACAAATGCCCCCCACCTGCGGGCGGCGTAAGCGCAGAATAAGCGGCACGGGGCCTGCAGGTGACTTTCATTATTCGAGGGTATCTTCCTCAATTTCTTTTCAATCCGGTCCTTAGACCTGATCATCTCGTTGCAATAATATTCTGCACACGTATCTTTCTTTTCTATCTTCGTATTGTTTGACTTTATTTTTAGCTTTTTGGAGCTTCTCGGCACGAGGCCATAGGCTTCTCGGCGCGTGAAGACCTCTCGGCGTGGAGACGGGGGTCTCGGCGCGCCTAGCTTCCCGGCGCGGAGGGCTTCTCGGCGCGCATTTTGGCCGAAGGGGGGCTCTCGGCCTGGGGGTTCTCGGCGCGCGTTTTACCGCGCCGAGAACCCTTCGCTTCGGGCTTCTATTTGAGGCGCCTAAAGCCTCCTGGCTTCTCATTATTCACAGCTCCTTCTCTCTCTTCACTTTCTTTTCTCTCTCGGCGGTGGCGGCGAGCTCCTCCCCTCCGACCATCCGGCTTCTTCCCGTCTTATTTGATTTCGCCCGGGTATGACGATCTTGGGATTTAATCCCTTTTGTTTTCGGGATCACCCCCTCTTGGTTGGTGACTCCCTATTCTTCTTGGGCAGACCCCAAATAAGGGGAGATGCTGCCGAAATTTTCATAGGGTCTCATGTTACAATCTTTAAAAGACTGCCCATTGTTCTAGGACTTTTAATTCACTTTTCTTCTTTGATTGCAGACACTGCAATGGCTTCAGGCTCTGCTGCGGCATCCCCTGGAGGTGTCGGGGCCAGTTTGTCGGCCCAGCCAGATATATCACGGGCCATAGTAGGCTGGCTGAATGTGCACAGCCTCGACTTCGGATACGACAAGATCGCTTCTGTTGATGAATCATCCGATTCTGATACCGATACGGTGTCAACATCCCGGGTATACTCCACTGCCATGGAAACATGCTTCAGACGGGGCACTGATTATCGCCCGGATTTCCCGAAGGACAAACACTTGCTGCCGTTTATCCGGACCTTCACCGTGGGTGGAATGCGGAACTACCGAATAGCTCGTACAGTTGAAGCCGCAATTCTGGTTGAGAGAGACAGCCTGAAAGATTCAGTATATCGCGGAAAGGCTATATATCTTCCCGGGGAGAAGTGTGACTAGGATGCAGTCCTTGGCATATCGGAGCTGGAGCGGGAAAAGAAAATGCTGACCCGGGCCCCGGAGTTCACACCTGCTCGGTGGGATAATGCCAGTGCCCGAGTCAATAGGGAGAAGCCCGGCTATGGTCTCTTCCTGGCGCCAGTGAAGTGGGGGTACCGCGAAGAGCCTTTTGTGCTGAATTGTTCGGCCATTCAGTTCAAGTATCATTTGGCCGCTGGTTGGTTTGGGGATACCAAGATCACTGACGCCCACCTATTTCGAGCAGGAGCCGTGGAATTTACTGAGTTTGTTCTGAAGGAATATGCCCCTCTACTGATCAGAGCCGGGGTATATCATAGTGTCTTTGCTTCCAGATTTCGATATCCCATATCCCGAGGGTTATGTTGTGGGATGTTCGAGGTCTTCTGCCCCTTATTCAACATATTTTATACAGCAGAGGGTGAGACATCTCTTGACCTCTGGAGTCTGTCACAGCTTTCCGGACTGCCTATTGACGGCGAGCCGTATGAAGAAGTCTACTTGGCAGATTCTGAGAAGGATAGCTCCGATGGTGAAGGCAGATATTCCATTGGCTCCTCATACCGGTACCTGATGAAGGCATATCGCTCCATCTATCTGGAGTACAGTAGGGGGTCCTCCAAAGGTTATCATCCCCGGGAGAAAGGCAGCAAGCTGAGGATCCGGGTAGGGCAGTGGATTCAGTACTTCTTTGACGGTCCCCTGAAATATGCTGACTTCCCTTCCGTGGGTCTGACTACTTGCAAGCAGGTAAGGGCTCCTCGTTATAAGTCGGCGCTGCCATCTTCATTGCGCCGTGCAGGCAGCGGTGGTCCCAACCCAGCAGGCGTAGACCCCATCACACATTGTGCGGCTTACTTCACATTCTGGCTGTGCACTTTCGCTCTCCCTCAAGGGGACGAGACAATCATCCGGCCAGAAGCTATATATCCGGCCTGTCAGATGGCCTGGGGAATGAGGCTGTCGCTCTGCCCAGTGGCCCTGTGTTTGATATACAAGTCTTTGGGGGATCTGTACAAGCATCGGACTCCCCATTCTTTGAGGACCGTGGGTCCTTTTCATTTCTTCAACGCCTGGGTCTGCAGTTTATTTCCTGAGTTGACTCCCAGAACTTTGCAGGTAGATACAGTACTGCCCAGAATGATTGAGTTTGCCAATGCTGAACTTGGTCCTTTCTATGATCAGCTGTTCAAAATAAGGGGTCGACTGATAAAGGTGCCGGTGGATGCCCCTGGCAGTATTCATTTTTGGAGCTTGGCGGCAGGTTCAGCTCCTTTGATTCATTCTCAGAGAGAGTGCAAGCTGGAAGAGGTAGAGACCTATATTCATCCTGTCTCAGGGGTTAACACTACTCGGCCAATCCTGGAGCCGGAGCTGGTCAGATGGGCCATGGCCATCCGGCCTAGTGTCTTAGTTTTCAGAAAGGGTGGCCTGCTCCTTCTGGAACCATACTATCCATTCCGCTTTGGGTGGAACTTTGGTTACGACCATCATATCCCCACAACGGTTGCTCAATTTCCCCTGGACAGCCGGGCTAAGCATGGGTCCACCATTGTCGGCGATGGCCGGTTGTGGTGGGATTTTTACCATCGCCAGGACGGTGCAGTTTTCAGAGTTCCCACAGTTTCTAACCGTGTTCCCCGGGTAACATCAAAATATATCAAATGGTGGAACATTCGAACCAGCTTTTACAGGGATAGTAGAGGTGCATTCTGGGACGTGGCCGAGCGTTCCTTTCTGAAACAACAGCCCGGGCCAGTGTTTGACATCCCTGAGGCCCACCTGAAAAGGCTTTATTCACAGCACCAGAGGGAGGCGGAGAACTATCTAGCCCAGCGTCGGGCTTTGAAGGAAAAGAATTCTGACCCGCCTGCTCCTGTCTTCGCTGCTATCAATGAGGACACTTTCATGCAGAGCTTGAAACATCTGAGCCATGTAGGGGGCGCTCGTTTGGAGGCGCAACAATACCCATTTCCTGTCGAAGAGCCGCTCCCGGCAGTAGTCCCTTGGAGGGGTCCGACAGATAGATTTCATCCCTATAGGACGTTTGTGCACCGGGAAGATAGAACCCAGACGTACTACAAGCAAACGTCTTGGCTGTTTATTCTGCTGAATTTACATGGGTTATCTGCAGAAAGCCCGATAGCCGGCATATTGAACAAGCCGTTGTTTATCTCTTTTCATTATGTCGACGGCTAGGGTATGGACCACCTCGACTTATTTTGGTGTCTTGACCTTCATGGTCATAGTGACCTGGCAGCTTTAGTGGAGAAGTGCCAGGTACTTGGCGATGTATGCTGGCTTATCAAGGAGGCTGCTTCCCGCTCCAAGGAGGTAGCTTATCTATACTGGCCGCTCTCTGTCTTTTACGACGGCCCAGCAAGTATGATCTCTTCTTTTCTGACTGCGGTGATTTCTGTTCAGTATTCACACTTTGCATCCACTGATCACATTACCTCTCTGACATCTTCAACAGACAGGCCTGATATAAAGCGACAAGGGCTTTATAGAAAAATCATTGCGCAGGCTGAGAAGCCTACTTATTTTGAAATCCCTGCAGCAGCACTGACTACTACTCCCCTGCCTCCGGCAAGAAGAGAAAGGCTTCCGTAGTTAAGGCTGCAGTTGGGAAGGCCAGGAAGGCCAAGAAGACGTATGCTCAGCAATCGGCTTCGGTAGCTATGGACACCGGGACCCCTCTCCCTGATATTCCCTCATTTGATGAGTTCGAATCTGAAAGGGAGGCTACTCAGACATCGGTTCAGGGTAACATCAATAACCTGCAATTGCATTCCTCATCCTCTTTCGCTGGATTTCAAAGAAGTCCTTGAATCTGACCCCTTCCTTTTGCACAGCCCAAGAGCCAGTTGTAGCACCTTATGTGGTGGAGACCAGGTTGCCTTCTCCCACGCCGGTTAGTGAGGCGGAGGGTAAGTGTATTTTCTCATCTGTTTCACACTTGCATTGTCTTCTTTGCTATATTCCTCAGAGGCTCCTTTTTGCAGCAGTGGCAGGCGAAGAGCAGACTGAGGCTATGATGACAGAAGAATTGCTTAAACCGCAGGAGGGTCACAAGACTCAGTCGAAGCAGAGTACTGTTCCGGCCAGGCGCATAATTACCCGGTCTACATCCTGACATGTTTTAGAGGTGGCCCCATAGCGTATAGCTAGTGTTGAAATATCCTCAGGTAGTTCTAAGACCGTCTCTGATGAGGAGGAAGTGACTTTCAGCGGCAGTGAGGGGGATGCTCCTGAATCAGAGGCCCCGCTTGTATTTGCAAAAGGTGTTCTGCCTTTTCAGCCTGCTAAGCTACTGGTGCTATCTTCTGAGGAGGAGTTGCAAGAGGAGTTTGCCGGGCTCGACACCGAGATCGACATAACTCCACCGTTTATTATTCCGACCACGGAGCTTCCTCCTCTTTCACCCCACTTCGAGGGTGTGGACCCTGCTTCAAAGGTGGGTTCCTTTTCATGTTTGTTGCTTCATCTGTTTCTTTCATCTAGTGTTGAAAGTTGCTTTGCTTTGGTCTTAGGGCATTGTCACTGCTAGCTCAGACACAACCACAGCTATCACGGACATTTCTTCTACAAACTGGGCTATTGTCCCTTTTCTGCCTTTAACTTGCATGGGAGTTCCTGAGATCATTCGCCCTGTGCCAGTGCGGATACAGTCTTCGACAGATTTAGCATCGTTGGACTTAGGGGCCTCAGGAGAGAGTTGCATTCCTATCAGGGCTTCGAATTTCAGAGTCGAAGCCGATCCATCTAGAAGCTCCGCTTTTATACCGGCTGCAGTAATGTCAATTGCGCCCGAGTCAGCAGTCCCTGTCATAGTGGCTATAGAGACTGGACTTCTGCCTTCTCCGACTATGGCAGCTTCCTCCCTGTCACCAGAAAGAGCAGCTGAAGATGAAGCCCCTATTCAAGAGACTCATGAAGAGGCAGCTCTATCCTTCATCGATTCTCCCCCTGTGGATGTTCAAGCTATAGCTTCCGATACAGCGATAGGGGAGGAATCTTCAGCTCAGCAGGAGAGCACAGAGAAGGACTGGCCAGCCCCTACAGCAGATCTGCCGTCTTCGTCCGCTCAGTCGGATGTTGCATTGTGGGAAGATATCGATGGCGAGGTGACCTTTGAAGTCATCCCCTCTGCCTCCTTCGGCTTCGCTTCCTCTGACAACTTTGTCTGGCAGCATCTGGACATGCTACGTCAGCTGGTAGAATCCCAGCCTGGCTTGACGTATCTGCAAATGAAGGAAATCGCCAATCGCTTCACTGCTGGCTTGCAGGCCATGGGCTGCCCTTTGGACATATGGGTTCAGCGGGTGCTGCTTCTACTGAAATTCATGCATCGGAAAGACTTCCTAGCACGGACTATGGTTGATAAGCTAACGGCGTTGAAGTTGTAGAGGTCAGAATATAAATCTGAGCTGGGGAAGCTGACGCTTATGCTTGATGGACGCCGAGCCGAGCTACAAGGTGCTATTCAGCGGGAAGAAGCTGTGCGGGACCGGATGGCCATCCTGGAGACGGAGCTCTTTGGACTTCGAGCCGAACTGCAACAATTATCCTTTATCCGGCCACGGTCTGAAGAGGAGGTAGCCTCGCTGGAGGGACGAGTGATGCCTCTCCAGGACATGTCCATTGGACTTCAGGAGGAGGAGGCGCGCCTTCATGAGCTGGGGGCCGCTCCTTATGTGGGTCTTCTAGCCTTCGAAGATATATTCCGGCGGCCATAAATTGTCTATCCCTTCTTTTTCTTTTTGTTCTCTTTTGTGATATGGTGTCCCCTCGGGGCCCTTTATGTACTCCCTTTTTAATGGAAAGGAATCTCTTGGCTTCATGCGTCTCCATCTTATTCTGCATGTGGTTTTATCACTTTGGAAGGTGGGGTAGCGATTTTGACAATCCCTCATGCGAATGGCTCGTACCTTGGCAGGAGAGCGTCCACCCCTTCAGAGAAAGGATGGGGAACTCGCTCCACCGCGTGACGGCATCTGAGGAGGTGCTTGAACCGAATTTTGTTGGTGGCAGCAAACGTCCTATTGGCCATGTGTGCCGTAAGGGAGACGATTTGCCGGAATGCAAATGAGGGGGTCTCATCAGAGTAGACGTATGGTCTAGGCTGGGTAGAGACTATTGCAGGTGGGACATTGAAAAGGATATGTGGTTCTCATCAGAACGGACATAAAGTATGAACTGGACAGATTGTATCATTGGCCGGGCGATGTACCGATCAGCCAACGGTTGACTTCATCATCGATATTAAGCTTATATCGATGCAAGGGGGATTTTAGAATAGACATAAGGTCTAAACTGGGTAGGGTTTCATCATTGATCGGGCAAGGTGCCGGTCGATCAATAGCGGGTTTCATCATCGATATTGGGTTTATATCAACGCAAAGGGATTTCATGAGTTTCATCAGAATAGACGTAAGGTCTAAACTAGATAGGGTATTATCATTGATCGGGCAAGGTGCCAATCGATCAACAATTGGTTTCATCATCGATATTGGGCTTATATCGATGCAAAGAATGTATTATAAGTTTCATCAGAATAGACGTAAGGTCTAAACTGGATAGGGTTTCATCATTGATCGGGCAAGGTGCCAATCGATCAACAGTTGGTTTCATCATCGATATTGGGTTTATATCGACGCAAAGGGATTTCATGAGTTTCATCAGAATAGACGTAAGGTCTAAACCGGACAGAGGATTTCATCATTGATCGGGTGAGGTGCCGGTCGATCAATGGTGGGACGTACGTGAAGGTGTAGGTCTCGTCAGGACAGACGTAAGGTCTATTCCAACAGGTTTTATCGCAGGTGGGGCTTGCCAAGAAATGCATAGGTTTCATCAGGACAGACGTGAGGTCCGAGCTGGACAGGCTTTAGCAGAATGGTGATGGGTTTCATTGTCGGTGGGACGTTTGAAAGAGGGTATGTAGATTTCATCAGGGTAAATGTAAGGTCTACCCCGGAAGGGTTTTATCATCGGTGGGGAATGGAGCCAACTGACCGATGGAAGGTTTCATCAGTGAAGGGGAGGTAAAGGCAGCGTGCCGGTTGGCATGGAACTTCGAATTACCACATTACTGACCCAAGCGCCCTTTCGGGTTTTCACCGGAGCCAGCCCCCTCTTGCTTTTGCCCACGCGCCCTTTCGGGTTTTCATGTGGCGGGGAACCCGATTTTGCCTGAAGTGCCCTTTTGGGTTTTCACCACAGCTGGGTTTTAGCCATTTTTGCCCTTGTTCAGAATGTCCGAACAAGTCTGGCGGGGTATCTCTATTTTTAACCCCATCTTTTTTATTTATTATATATATATATATGTATTTTGAATTGGGATTTTAGCACGGATCAGGCGATGTGCTGCTTCATCAGTGGCTGCTCTTATCATCGGTATTGGGTATATACCGATGCAAGGATTTCATAGGTTTCATCAGGATAGACGTAAGGTCTAAACTGGGTGGGTTTCATCATTGATCGGGCAGTGTGCCAATCGATCAACAGCAGGTTTCATCATCGGTATTGGGTTTATACCAATGTAAGGATTTCATATGTTTCATCGGGATAGACGTAAGGTCTAAATCGGACAGGTTTTATCATTGATCGGGCGAGGTGCCCATCGACCAATGGTAGGTTTCATCACGGCGGGACGTAGTGGGACATGCAAATTTAATCGGACGGGTTTCTTTATCGATCGGGCAGGGTGCCCATCGACCAAAGGTGGGTTTCATCATCGGTATTGGGTTTATACCAATGCAAGGATCTCATGAATTTCATCAGAATAGACGTAAGGTCTACACTGGACTGGTTTTATCGTTGATCGGGCAGGGTGCCAATCGACCAACAGCGGGTTTCATCATCGGTATTGGGTTTATACCAATGCAAGGATTTCATAAGTTTCATCAGGATAGACGTAAGGTCTAAATTGGAATAGGTTTCATCATTGATCGGACGAGGTGCCAATCGACCAACAGCTGATTTCATCATGGTAGGGCAGATGATAGGTGTAAGCTTAGTCGGAGTAGACGTAAGGTCTAAACCGGATGGGTTTAATCGTCGACCGGGCGAGGTGCTGGCTGGTTGACGAAAGGTGAGTTTCATTATCGGTATTGGGTTTATACCAATGCAAAGAAATTTCATAGATTTTGCCAGGAGAGACGTAAGGCCTAAACTGGAATGGGTTTCATCATTGATCGGGCAGGATGCCGGTCAATCAACGGTGAACTTCACCATGGTGGGACTTTGGACAAGGTATGAGGGTTTTATCAGGATAGACGTAGGGTCTATACTGGGTGGGTTTGATCGTTGATCAGGCAAGGTGCCGGTCGATCGACGAGAGGTTTATGGCGGGAGGTGAGGCTTCTTTAGGATCACCACGTTACTGACTCAAGCGCCCTTTCGGGTTTTCGCCGGGGCCAGCCCCCTCTTGCTTTTGCCCACGTGCCCTTTCGGGTTTTCACGTGGCCGGGTACCCGATTTTGCCTGAAGTGCCCTTTCGGGTTTTCACCACAGCTGGGTTTTAGCCATTTTTACCCTTGCTCAGAAAACCTGAACAAGATCGGCGGGGTATCTCTATTTTTAACCCCATCTTTTTTATTTATTTATTTTCATTCTTTTATTCTCTCTTCCCCTCTTTTTTGGGAGGGTGACAAGTCGGAATGCCATTAGATCATGATAAGGGATGGCTTGGTTAGGGCGGAGTGCCGCTATACCAAGAAAGGGTGTAGCTCGGCTAGGGCTGGATGCCACTAAGCCAAAGAAAGGTAGCTTGGTTAGGGCGGAGTGCCACTAATCCAAGGAAAGGGTGTATCTCGGCTAGGGCGGGATGCCACTAAGCCAAGGAAAGGGTGTATCTCGGCTAGGGCTGGATGCCGCTAGACCAAGGAAAGGGTGTATCTCGGCTAGGGCTGGATGCCACTAAGCCAAGGAAAGGTAGTTTTTGCCCGATTACTCGGGGAATATTGGTTGTGCAGCATGATACAGCTTGAGGTGTTTACCGTTGAGTGGCGAGAACTGAATTTCCCCTCGATGGTTAACAACTACGTAGGCCCCTCCTTCGTAGACCCTTTGTATCACATAAGGACCTTCCCAATTAGCATTCAGCTTTCCTTTTGGGTTGGACGCCATGACTTCTTTTTTCTTGACCATGACGAGGTCACCTTTCTTGAATTCTCGTCCTCTTACGAGTTTATTGAATGCAGTGGCCATGCGGGCCTAATACATTTGGATATTCTTCTGAGCTTGGAGGCGCTTCCCTTCCAATTCAGTCAGTTCTTCTAACCTTCTTTCAGCATTTGTTTGTTCGCCACGGGCCAGGCCATATTGGATTGACACTCTGAGTGACGGGACTTCCAGCTCTAGTGGAACCACTGCCTCCGAGCCGTATACCAATGAGTATGGTGAGCACCCTGTAGGTGTCTTAAAGACGGTGCGGTATGCCCACAGAGCTTCATACATCTTTTCTTCCCAGTCCTTCTTATTAGAACTGACAACCTTGGCTAGCAAGGTGCACAAAGTCTTGTTAAAAGCTTCTGCCAATCCGTTTGCCTGGGGATTGTAGGGAGTGGAGGTTCTCCATTCAATCTTATACTTCTCGGCAAGCCGATAGATTTTATGATTTCTGAAATGACTTCCATTATCAGATATTATTCGGTTGGGGATCCCGAACCGGAAGATAATATTCTGCTTGATAAATCTGGCGACCAGTTCACCAGTCACTTCTCTTAATGCTACAGCTTCCGCCCATCGGGAGAAGTAATCTGTCATGGCCAATATGTACTTATGACCGGCCGAGGAGGTCGGCAGTGGCCCGACTACATCAGTTCCCCATTGTGCAAACGGCCAACTAGGGACTGTAGGGTGCAGAGTTGTAGGTGGCCTTCTTGGCACGGTAGCATGCTCCTGACACTTCTGGCATGACTTTGCAAATTTACAGCAGTCTTTAAACATGGTAGGCCAATAGTAGCCCAGCTTCTTGATTTTTATCTTCATTTTGGGGCCAGCCTGGTGGGCGCCTGCTATCCCAGCGTGTATTTCTTTCATCGCTTGCCAAGCTTCCTCAGTGGACAGGCAGCGGAGTAGAATCTTTTTGCGTGCATCCGCCATTATTCGGAATAAAGTTCCATTTCTGAATTCATAGGAATCTTTGATTCTCAGGAGTTTCATCTTTTCCTCCCTTTTCTGTGGCAGCTGTTAGTGCAGAAACCACTGTAGCAAATGCTGTCTCCAATCAGACGCCTGTACTGCGCTGATAGTGGCAACTTCTTCCTCTTCGGGGCACCCTTCTAGCATACTGGGGACTTTCCGCCGGTTCATAACAACAATGTTCAGTGTTTCATCTGGCGGGACTGCTAGCGAGCTGGCCAGCTTTGCCAGTGCATCAGCCTGGGCATTATGTCCACGGCCCACATGTTTGAGTTCAATATGATAGAACTTTGCCATGAGGCGTACAGCTTTCTGGTGATAGGGATTTAGTTCTGGCTTCCGCACTTCGAACTCCCCTTGGACTTGTTTTATTATCAACATCGAATCCCCGAATACCTGAAGCATTTGGATACCCATGTTGAGGCTGATATTGAGTCCGATTATCAGAGCTTCATATTCGGCTTCATTATTGGTGCATGGCTTGTTTATAGAACAGGAAGTATGCACAACCTCCCCCTCTGGTGATTTCAGCACAATACCGGCTCCAGCCTGTATTCTGGTCTTTCCATCGGAATCTGTCTCCGTTCTGGATGCTCCATCAAAGAACAGTTGCCACATAACTGGCTGAGCTTGACAGGCCTCGAGTGTCTCATCATCGGGTAATTCAGTCCCCAACATATCATTCTCCGGCACAGGATGCTCCGCGAAGAAATCAGCCACGGCCTGTCCTTTTATTGCCCTCTGGGGTATATATGTGATATCGAATTCCATCAGAATTACTGCCCATTTGCCCAACCGGCCTTTCAGTACTGGCTGAGTCAATATGTATTTGAGTGGATCTGCTGCAGATATCAATCTGATTTCATGTGACAGCATATAGTGCCGGAGCTTTTTGATGGCAAAGACTAGTGCCAAGCATGTCTTTTCTATATAGCTGTAGCTTTCTTCAGTTCTAATCATCCTCCGACTTAGGTAGTACAGGGCCTGCTCTTTGCCTTCTTCATTTATCTGTGCCAGCATTGCCCCCAAGGAACAGTGTGCGGCTGAGATATACAATATCAAGGGTCTGCCCTTAACTGGTGCCCCCAGTACTGGAGGGGTTTTAAGATATTCTTTCAGCTTTTCAAAGGCCTCCTGACATCCATCGTCCCAGAGGAACGGTACATCTTTCATCATGAGCTTGTGAAAGGGATGACATCGTCCTGACAGATTTGATATAAATCGTCGGACATAAGCCAGGCACCCTTGCAGAGATCTCAGCTCGTGCAGATTCCTTGGTGGAGGGAGCTCCTGGATAGCTTTAATCTTGGATGGATCAATTTCAATACCCCTATGTCGGACAATAAATCTGAGGAATTTTCCACTGGACACGCCAAAGGCGCATTTCATAGGATTCATCTTGAGTTCATATTTGCGCAACCTCTGGAATACTATCCTTAGGTCTTGCAAATGATCTTCTCTTTTGCTGGTTTTTACCACCAGATCATCAATGTAGCACTCTACCTTTTTGAAGAGCAGGTCATCAAAGATCTTTGTCATAGCTTTTTGATAAGTAGCGTCGGCGTTCTTAAGGCCAAACGGCATTCTTTTGTAGTGGAATATTCCCTTCGAAGTGCGGAATGCAGTGTGCACTCTGTCTTCTTCAGCAATCCAGATCTGGTTGTATCCAGATGACCCATCCATAAATGACAGGGCTTCATGACCAGTAGTCGCATCGATCATCACTTCAGTGATGGGCACTGGGAAATCATCTTTCGGGCAAGCCTTATTAAGGTCCCGAAAATCAACACATATTCTAATCTGCCCATTCTTCTTCTTTACGGGCACTATATTGGCCAGCCATGTAGTATACTGGTTTTCTTCGACAAAGCCTACCTCAATCAGCTTGTCAACTTCTTTGTTAATCTGGTTTATCAATCCAGGATGCATTCTCCTGGAAGGCTGCTTTACAGGGTTAGCCTCTGGGTTTATTGCCAATCGGTGCTGTGCCACATCAGAGCTCAGTCCTGGCATTTCATCATATGTCCATGCAAAACAATCTCGGAATTCTGTCAAGAACTGTATATATTGTTCCCTGACATCTGGCTCCAGCAGTGCGCTGAGGAATGTCGGCCTTGGCTCATCTGTGGATCCCAAATTTATTTCTATCAGCTCATCGACGGTGGCTTGGCCTCCGTCTTCGACTTCGGGCGGGGCTTCTTGCAAATCAATAAAGCCTCCCGGGATATAATCTTCTTCAGTTTCATGCTCCTCTGCTTCATCATACTGGTCATCAGCGGATGCTGGCGCATCATATAGGGCCAATATTACCGAATCCTGTTCAGTCTGCTCCGAGGGTGAGACTGGTTCAGCAGGAAATTCAGAAGTGGACTCCTCCGTCCTTAGAGGCTCTTCTATTGTGGGCTCCCCTGAAAGGTCATCATTCTGTAGAGCCCGGAATTCTTCTAGGATGCACCCGAACTCCAGACACTCCTCCAGCTCTCTGGCTATTTGATCTTCATCCGGGGTTCCCGTATCAAATTTTGCTTCAGCCTGGAACAGATCCTCTTTGGAAGATAGGTCCTCCCAGTACCAAGCTTTCTTTGTCTCATCAGATGTCTCTGTTTCTGGCAGGTTGTCTGGGGCTTCATTGCTCATTATGGATTGATAAATGATTTCTTCATCTTCCGAGGGGTATTTGTCATATCCTACCTCGGGAGGATCGTCATGCTGGTAGGAGACAGATATGACGTCTACCTCAGCCTCATAGTATTCTTGGAGGGTATAACCCAATCCTGGGTCTTGAGTGATCTTCCTCAGTTCTTTACTATCTCGAGGCGGATCCCACAGTTCCTTGAATGCCTTCTTCTGAGCAGCAGGCTGCATTGATGGCATTTGCATCTTAGAGAACATTTGTGAAACCCGTTGGGTAGTATAATCCAAGCCTGTAATCGGTACCATCCGATTTGCAGCTTCTTTAGGGGCCATACAGTCTTGATCATCTTCTTCGACTGGCTCCCTAGTGTAGAATATAATAGGAGGCTCGCAGAAGCAAGGGATTTCCATAGTCTTCAGTGGTAGCACCATTTGGTACTCAAGGCTGACGATGGGTTTAAATAAACCCTGCGGCACCTCCACCTGAGTGTACTTTTGCTTCATTTCTTCATCGGCATTATCCGGGTGGACGCTAGGAGGGGTAACCCGAGCAAAGTCACCGGCATAAGAGATGTGAGATACATTATGCTTTTTAACATAGCCCTTTGGTGGCGGTGGAGACCAGTTCCTTATCTCTGTCTCAGGCTTTTTCTGGCTGACCACAGCCTCTTTCCTTTCGCACTTTTGCGACACCTCGGTGTAGTAGGATGCATCGAGCATATGGCACTCGAACACTTCGAAGGGATGCAGATCCGCAAACACCCTTTCTTCTTTTCCTTCATGGCAGTATTTAATGCACTGATGTAGCGTGGATGGCACTATTTGATATTCATGCAGCCACGGTCTCCCCAGCAGGGCCTTATACGTGGTGTTGGAGTCGATCACATAGAATCGTACCACTGTAGTGAGGTCTCCCAATGTGAGGTTGAAATCAGCTACCCCAAGAGGTGTCTCACACTTTTGGTTGAATCCTGCAATCTTCATGTCTCTGACCTTGGTGAGCTGCAGATCAAAGTAATATTTCTGATAGATGCGGTATGCGAGAATGTTCACAGCAGCCCCGGGATCTATCAGTATTCTGCTTATCGGCTGACAGTTCAGGGAGCCCCTCATATACAGCGGTCTGTTATGGCCGGAATTTGGGATTAGCATATCATCCTCTGTGAATGTGACTGATGGACCAGAATTCACTTCTGTCAAGAGTGCTTCATACTGTGCCGGCGACTGCAAGGCATCAATAATGGCTTGGCGAGCCTCTTCACTCAGAGAGAGGATTTCCCAGATGGAGAACCTGGTAGGGAGCTTCTTTAGCATTTTCATGATCCGGCTGCCCACCCGGACGTTAGACAGTCTCATCTCCTCCACCCAACGGGGTCTTGGAGGTTCATGTGGTGCCTGTGGCCTTTGCTGCCCAGTGCCGGTTTTACCCTCTTGATCTGTTTCCCGGGAGGCTTCTTCTACAGTAACGACCCCTGTTTCTGCTAGAGGGTTACTTCCTTTATTTTCTTCATGCTGCTTCTGCTTCCTAACTGCAGTCTGCTGGCATTTATTGTTTTTAGCTGGAGCCGTGTGAGCCAGCTGCTCATTTTCCAAACTGGACAAGAATTCCAGGAATGAAGGATCCTCTTCTTTTTCTTGGTACAAGCTGGCAGGGGGAGGAACCTGGACACCTCGTACCTCTGGCTCGGGGATCTGATAGGGTTGCTCCCCTCTGAATATAATATTATGATTAGCTGGTGGCGGGCGCCCCCATCTTTTCCCAGAACGTGTTGCATGGGCTGAGGTAGAGGCCTCAGCATGGTTGGCTTCTAGCGGGGCATTTGATGCTTCATCCTCATCATTCTCCCCGGGCAAGGAAAAGAGTATCGACAGGGTATTGCATTGTACTGTCGTGACTTTCTTTCCCCTTTTGGACTTGGGCCGTCTCTTCTTCTTCTGGGAATTTGGCTTTGCTGGCTCCTGCCCCCAGAAGGGCTCATTTTCAGCTTTTTCTTGTTCTGCCTCTGGTTGCTCTTTCATTTTCAATTCTTCGAGCTGCTCCCAGAGTATACAGTCTTTTATTAGCAGGTTTTTGGGCTTTTTCTGCTCATATTCATCAAGCTCATTGATATACTGCTGTAGACGCCTGGCTGCAGGACTTACTTCTTTATGTTTAGGTAGGGGAGTTTGTCTCCTCCGGTTGTGAGTAGGGATCCGGATGACTTGCCCGGTCTCAGCTGTACGCCATACTGGCTTTACTGGAGGCGGCTCAGGCCTTGGGGTGACACCCCGAATAGTTGCCCCACTGGTGCTGACTGCAAGAGTCTTTTTCCTGTTCTTTATGGGCTTCGTCTGCCATCCTTCCTGATCTTTCAGTGGGGTGAGGAGGCAAGCTTCATAAGTATGCCTGGTACATTCTTCAACGGCTTCCTCAAGCTGCTGCTGATAGACTAAAATCACATTGGCGGGCATCCTCCAGGGCGGAGGCTCATGCGGATGAGGTGGCTTCACCTGGTAATCACCCAACTGTAGCTCACCCTTTTTGACCATTCCTTCCATAATATCTTTGAAAACATAACAATCTTCAATTGCGTGCCCCAGCGCACGGTGAAATGGACAGAACAGCGGATCATCTTTCTTTGTTGCATCCGCAGGTCTCTTCGGTTTAGGCACCGTTACCTTGTTGAACTTATATGCCCAGTTAAATAGTGCTGATGTCTTATCTTTGGGAAAAGAGTAAGCCCTTCTCATTCTGTCTCTCAGAGAGGCCTTATCTTTTCTTTCTGTTGCACCCTCAGGCGGGGGAGCTTCATCTGCCTCCTTTTTCCCTTTCTGTTGCTCGAAGGTTCTAAAATCGACGGCGTTAGCCTCAGTATGTGATGGCCGTCGATCATTGGTTTTACCCTTCGACATAGTGGGAGCATTGGCGGTCGGACGCTTGGACAAGAATGTCTCGACTTCCGCCACTATATTATTCAGCCGGTCAAATGTTCTGACATCTGCACCGATCATCTTTTCTAGCACCTCTCTCTTGAGGCTCTGTTTACATATCTGCACTGCATCCTCTTGATGAGGAGGTCTTCGGCATCTCATGGCTAAGTTTCTCCACCTTTTGATGTAATCCAGTGCTGTTTCATCCTGCCTTTGCTTGGTTGCATATAGTTCCGCTATTGTAATTTCTCTTTCCGTGACATGAAATTTGTCGCGGAACTTTCTTTGCATATCAGGCCAATCAATCACTGATCCAGCGAGCAGGCTTGAATACCATTCAAAGGCTATCCCAGTGAGGGATGAGCCAAAGAACTTAAGCAGATAGGCTTCATCAGCTGCCAGGTCGCCCATAATTGTGGTATAGTAAGCAATGTGCTCCCTGGGAGAGCCCTGGCCGTTGAATTTCTCAAATTTCGGCGGCTTACTGACGCCTGGGGGTAGTCTTTTAGCAGCATACTGGGGATGATACGGTACTTTGTACACATCATAGGTACTTACACCGTCACCGGTCTTCTCAGACAGCTTCATCTCCACAATTCTTTCAATCATCAGCTTGTGGGCTAGGGCTGGATCTATCTCTTCTGGGAAGAAGTGAGCTTGTTGTTGGCTGTAGGGAGTCGTCATCACAGTCGCGCGGAAGGTGGGCGCGGCGGGCTGCGTCTGAGATGCAGAGGGCTAAGCTGCTGCTTGCTGTAGAACAGGCTGGCTTTTGCCCTTATCAGCTGGAAGGGGATTAGTTGGGACAGCCATTTCTGCTGAGCTGGAAGTCTGCCCCACAGGTTCGGCTTGCTTGGAGATCGGTGTGGCTTCATGCCTCTCATTTAGCTGTCTTCTGAGAGCACTGATCTCCTGTTGACATCTTCTAAACATCATCTGGATCATGGGATCCAGAGTCGATGGGATCTGTATATCTTCTGAAGTCCCTTCAGTATCATCAACGAAGGGATTGTCTTCTTCTTCTGCTGTCACCACATTGACTGTCATGGTGGTGATCTTGCGGGTTTCATCATCATTTTTTATCTTATCTTTTGCAGCCTGACCTCTTCTTGTGACGGGACCTGGTCTGGTAGCCAGCCTGAGTAGTTCATCTGGCTGAGTTGGTAGCATATCCTGTCCCCTGGCGATTCCAGCCATGTTACAGGCGAAGATTTGCATTCTTCCCTTCTGCTTGCAAACTTTTCTTTTTGCCTGGTCAGGGTATTTGAGTCGGTCGAAGACCGATACTCTTTGTTTAGCTTCCTCCCTATACAGGTCTTCTTTATCATATCCGGCCTTACGGCCTTCTTCATAATCATTTGAATCGGAGGAGGAGACTCCGAGCATCACTTCTTGAAGGGCTTCTCCTTCTTCTTCATCCACGGTGCCCAGAGCACGGGATAATCTTTGCTGACCGAGGGCAGAGTTCCCCAGGTAATGGAAGTAGTCTTGGACCACTTGTTTCATCTCCTCTGGATCGTGCCTTCGCGGCTCTGGTCGGAGTATCAATCTTTCCTGGCTTTTCTGCTGATGAGCCAGTCTTGTCATATGAGCATTCAAATGCTCGGCTTTGGAATATCTAAATATATCAGCCTGTCTGGCACAGGCTCTCGGTCTTCTTGGAATGGCAACCGTGACTGGTTCACTCATTCCCATATTGCCATCTTGGCAACAGTTGGCAGTGTCGGCATAATTCCTCCCTTCCCATCTTCTGCCTTTGGCCCTGGGATGGGTGACAGTAAGGTCTTCATTCTTTTCATATCTTCTGCCCCTCATCACGGGGCGAGTAGTAATCAGATTTCTTCCTTCATCATTTTTTTCATCTCTCCTCCCCAGAGCTTTGGGGTAAGCAGCAACATCATCTCTTCTGTAGTTTCTTTCTTCTCTTCTGCTTCCTGCCCTGAAGCAGGCAACAACATCCTCAGTAGCCTTCTTCTCATATCGAGCTGGGGCCCAGCTCTGAATCTTCTTTGGTCGCCAGACCTGTTTATATTTTGCTGGCTTGGGCGCCAGCGGCTTCCTTTCATCAGCTTCCCAGTTGGCCCTCCTAGCGGCCAGAACGCGGAACCTGTTGTCGGTCTGGACAGCCGGGACAATCCTGTCCGGCCGGACTTCTCTGGGGCGACCGTTGAGGTTCACCCTAACATCTCCCATCATCATTGTCTTCCCAGAATTGGAAAGACGACGCTCAGCAGCAGCATACCGGCTTCTTCGGTTATTTCTCTTTCCCCTCTGGGCAGCAGCGGGAACCGTGTCCCTCCTTTGAACTTGGTGTACATAGCAGGCGACGGCCGTCGAGGTCGTCTTCTCCGGTAAGCCAACCTTCTTACCAGCAGTCTTCATAGGGGCACCTGCAGCAGTGCCTTGCTCGTCGTTGTTGACCTACAGAAGGTCGGTGAAGACGAGGCCCAGACAGTTGGGCAGCCCGACAGCAGGGGGCATTGCTCCGAATGACAGGGGTACTGCCAGGTAACCCTCTCGCACATGCATATCGATCGGTTGTTGGCCGAAGCGTACAGACATAAGTCCAGTAGTCATTGTAGCTTCCTGAGAATAAGGAAAGCGCACAGGATCAAAAATTTGAGGGGGGCCCGCTGGGCCTCCTATTTTGGCGTAGAGATGAAGGGAGACTAGGTTCCACCGGGCGTGCCAGCTTGTGGGGATGGGTCTATCTGTATTTATTTTATGATTTTTTTATTTATTTTATTCGACTTATTTATTTGTTTTGTTTATTAGGCGTGCCAGTCACGTGTGTGACAATTTCATTGTGCGCTCGATCTGACTTGGTCAGTCGATTGTGAAGTCCGAGTCGGGACCAGAAGTCCGTCATACCATAAAGGCTATGACGTTAATTACGCCCTTCCAAGGAAGGACAACCTTTGATTAAACGCCAAAATAGGAGGCCTCGAGAGGCAATAATAAAAAAAGATATTCTTTTTATGTGCGCAGTTTGAATCTCATACCAGAGCCAGGAAGGCGGGCAAGATAATAGCATCGGTTGTAGAAACAGACGATATCGCTGAATCGACGGCTCGAAAAATAATCAGACTCAGGGGAAAGGTGAAACAGAGGATATCAATCGCGAACAGGATGAGCCGCGATCATGACGGAGGCTTAAAGCATCTGTTAACATTTCGGCGGCACTTCCCCATGGTCTGGATCATGCCCAGAGGGAAAATAGGCTATCACCCACGGAGTGCCGGGGTGAACGCCAAAAGAAAGAGAGAGGTCGGGCCTCTCCACGTTACACATGTATGCCCTAAGGCAATGTTTGATTCTTCCCTCACAGGAGCTGGTGGCACTCATGCATTGGCATGGCTCACCGGAGCTAAGAGGGAGGCGCGTCGTTGTGACTTCGACACGAATCGATGGAACATAAGGGAGTGTACCTCCCTTTAACTTTATCCTCGGGACACATCTGGTGATCCACGAATATCTCTGTGTAGGTTAGCTCTGGGCATTTGGGCTCACAGGGTGGCAACTTAGGCTCTCGGCATGACCACAGATGGAAGGCTAAGGCTCCCGACATGAGTGGCAAGAAGGTGGAGGTTCCCGGTGTGGCCGAAGGGAAGAGTCCAGGAAGCTCCCGGCGCCGACTTCCCGGCGCGCTGAAGATTCTCCAAGGGGGTTCTCGGCGTAGGCTAAAAGGGGGAAGAGGAGCTCTCGGCGTGAGGGTTCCCGGCGCGCTCAAGGCCACGCCGGGAGCTGGTGGCGCCGAGAGGCAGGTGCCGAGAAGGTGGGTGTTTGGGCACCGTGAGGAGTTCAGGATTTTACGGTACCATGTTTTTAGGATTTTGAGAGTTTTCTGGGAATTATATAAAGTAGATTGGCTCTGGGGACTAGAGATGGGGTTTAACTGGCTTTAGTTGTATATGCTTCAAAGGAGGCTGAGAGCTGAGAGGGATTGGAGGGGAAGAGCCTCACACAGAGGTCCTTTTCACCATTACCATGCGGAGTCCAGAGGACGGCTTCAGTATTATCTTTCATCGGCCTGGGAGGATTTCAGCAGCACCTCCCCCGTACCTAGCGTATGCCAGGGAGTGATAGACGATCACCCACGGAGTGCCGGGATGAAAGCCAGAATAAGGGGGGTGTGGGACCCCTAGTCCGTGTATGTGATCACAACACCAACTTAATATCCCTTTGAGGCCATTGAAACTTATGCAGTGGCAGAGTTTCTCTGGCTCGTAAGGTTATGTAGGGGAGTTATCCCCAATGATGTTTATCCCTTAGGTACATATGATGATTTGGGGTATCCTTCGACAGGATGCAAGGCTTGGTTGATCGGGCTTCAAAGGGCATCTGTGTGGTTCCTTGGCCTATAGCAGGAAGGCTTTCATCCGAGGTTCAAGGAATAGAGGATTCACAGCATAAAGAAAGGGTGGCAGGAAGCGTAGTTCCCGGCGTAGGTTTCATTGGCCAAAGGGGGGAGCTCTCGGCGCAGGGGTTCTCGGCGCGGTAATGACCGAGCCGGGAACCCGGCGCCGGGAGCCCCCGGGCCGGAAAGGCTGTATTGTAAGAGGCTTTGTCTGGCTTGCTAAAGGGGCTAAAGCAAGGGGGATCTCTCGGCGGAGTAGTTCTCGGCGGGGAAATGACCACGCCAAGAAGGGGCTAAAGGGTTTATGGCTTAGTTGTGATACTCTGCTCAGGAGATTTCTGGGATTTCTGGCTCAGATTGAGGCAAGATCTGGGCTGCAGAAGGGGATTACATGGGGGTTAGCATCAGTCGAAGGGCAGATCATCCATTATTGAATCCTCGTGGGACGTATGGCATTTCCTCTACTCACCTGCTGCTCAGACGGTCAAGAGATTGATGTCTCTGACCTCGAACGAGATGGGAGCTCGACAGACATCTATAATATCCGGGAAAATCATGATCCGAGGGGAAGGAAGAGGGGGGACAGAGCCCAATAACCCATTGAACGAGGGTTGAGGTTCCGTCTTCATCCTTCACCAGAGAACAGGCTAGGGAGGGGGCGATCGAAACATGAATCGGAAAGCTGTAGCATCTGGGCAAACCGATATTCAGAAGAACAACCGATGCAAGAAGGGGAGAAAGACAGCAAACATTCCAATCAATCGAATGCTCAAACGAGCCATGTTGATCCTTCATTTCATTGCATCATCCCAAACCTATACAGATCGTAGAAGGTAAATGAAAGACAGAGATATGGAAATCGAGACCGGAATCCTCCGGCTACATTGATACATCGAGAAAGCCTCGCCAGATTACATCAGAAGAAAAGAAAAAAAAAGGAAAGCATGGGGGAGGGCGGAGCATTGACTCCTCTCCCTCCCCGGCTACCCACCTGAATCTCCCTTTCTTCTTCTTCTCTCAGCTTCTTCTTTCTTTTCCTCTCGGTCTCTCTTCTGGCTTTTTTCTATCTGGTTTTCGTTTCTACTGTTCCTCCTCCTTCTCCGTCTTCGAAGGGAAGGGGCTTTATAGCCGTCCCTTTTTTGCCTTCTCGGCAGGCACCTCACGGCGCGCCTCAGCTGAGGGCTTCCCGGTGCGCAGGCTCCAGCCTCTTGGTGCAGCCATTGGGCTTTGACAAGGTGGCTCCCGGCGCCACTATTACAGGCCCATTTAGGTCTCTTTGACCAGGCCTTTCATAGGCCCCTCACGTACATCAGTACCCAAGAGGGTCCCCCGTTGGTAATATATTTTGTATTGAGATCATTAGTAGGGTTTTCATCAGTCCGCAGAGAGGGGTTTCATCAGTATTGCCATCTGAATGATGACAAAATCGGGCATCATTTTATCGATATCGGCACCTGAATGGTGACGAGATCGGACATCAGCTTTAGTCTGGGAAGACTTCAGCCGGGTGTATAATCTGTGGAGACGATTCTTCTTGTGTTCTGACTTTGCAAAAGCCTTTACAATCTTCATCTGCCGGTACCGGCTTCATCTTTATCTTACATCACATCTGTCAATAAGCCGACATCTGACTTACCATGACATGTCATCTGTGGATTCTTGGATGAGGCAATAATACAGTTCCTATTAAAGTGTGCTAGGAAGTCTCATTAGTCAAGCGACTACTGCTTTGTTAGTGCTGCCATCTAAGTGACATCGGCACCGAACATCAGCTCGGCCGACAAAGGCTTCAGCCGGGTAAATGGTTGACGAGCTTCATCATTGGTCTTTCACTGTGGGTATGATCTGCTTCCACCCTTGTTCATTTTCAAGGTGTCAACATGCACATACACCGCTTTGCTCAGACAGATTGATGCATTCCTTTTACTTACTTAGAATATAATTATGCATCGTTGTCTGACTTATACCATGATCATATTTCTATATATGTCAGAGCACATTGACCATTACTCATGTTTACAATCTGTTTGACAAAATGCTTTGTTCTGATTGACAAGAATTCAAGTCACTAAAGGACCCAAGATCAAATAAGTAAAAGGCAGCGTGCCTTACGCTTAGCACGGTCACGTGGTTCGAAGTCTTCAACTTAAAAAAGGGCACATGATCCAAGAAGGAGAGGCGCCTGGAGATTCTGCCACGTGGGCAACGCACATTTATCTCCTGACATGTGGAGCTTCAGCGGAGCACTCGACTTCGAATTTTTGGGAGGGAAATGTGTTTTCCACGTGCCCCTCTATCTCGAGCTTATTAATAGAGACCATGTCGCTCAGAGATTCGGGGAAGCATATAGAGAATAGAATAGAGAAGAGAAGAGAAAGGAAAATAAGAGTACACAGAGAGGGAGTAGGGCAGAAAGCTAAGGAGCAGCAGAGAGTGAAGATATGAGATAGGAACAGAGTATCAAAAAAATGGAGATTTACTCTAAGAGCTATGAGCGTTCAGGAGATCTGTAAGTGGAGTCAAGTTTGTATCGATCTCTAGATCAAATCCAGACATCGTTCTGCTCAAGTGAGCTACTGATCATCTTGATTCTTTTCATCTAATTTTGTTCTTGTCTTTTTATATTTCCTTCGATTTCTGTAAGCTGTGTATCAGTAGATTGTTAAGCTATGTGTCAGCGGCAAAGAAGTGAGTCCTTGGAAGCAAGCTGTGAGGCTCAGCAGAGCAAGCTGTGAGGCTCATCTATCTGGGATCTATTCCCCAAAGCTGTGGGTCAGCGGGTTGTAGGGATTCATTCCCCAAAGCTGTGGATCAGCAAATATTAAGCTGTGTGTCAGCGAAAGCCTTACTCAATTGAGTAAGGTGTGGATGTAGATCTCTGGACTGAGATCGAACCACCTTAAAAACCTTCTTGCAGTGTGTGTGTGATCTTATTGTGCTCTTCATTTTCCATATATTGCATCTTATTGAACACGCTTTATAGATATCTGATTTTTTGATAGTTCGTTCTGCTTGAACTTTCTACCAGTGATGTATATCAAAAGGTTCAGTCTGAAGGATAGGTTGCATCTATCTGGAATACTTAACCTTGTGTGGGGAGATTCTGATTCCAACCTCCACCCAATACAGCTCCGTCTGGTATACTGTTCCTTAAGTTTGAGTGATATTCGGTTAAATTGTTTATGTTAGACGTAGCATTTTAATTCCACATTTTAAGTGCTTTATATTGGCTAAGATTGGGGAAGATCTATTCACCCCCCCTCTAGATCTGTCAGTCATCCGAAACAACATGAGCTTCCAAGGGGCGAGCGCCCATGCTCCCCTAAAAATGACTGTGGTAGCTTCCGAGCTTCGAAGGGGCGAGTGCCCGCGCTCCCCTGAAAACGACCAGGTAGCTTCCGAGCTTCCAAGGGGCGGGCACTCATGATCCCCTGAAAATGACTATGGTAGCTTCCGAGCTTCCAAGGGGCGAGCGCACACGCTCCCCTGAAAACGACTGTGGTAGCTTCCGTGCTTCCAAGGAGCGAGCGCCCACGCTCCCCTGAAAATGACTGTGGTAGCTTCCATGGGGCGAGTGCCCACGCTCCCCTGAAAATGACGTGGTAGCTTCCGAGCTTCCAAGGGGCGAGCACTCATGCTCCCCTGAAAATGACTATGGTAGCTTCCGAGCTTCCAAGGGGCGAGCGCCCACGCTCCCCTGAAAATGACTATGGTAGCCTCCGAGCTTCCAAGGGGCTAGCGCCCGTGCTCCCTTAAAAACGACTGCAGTAGCTTCCGAGCTTCCAAGGGGTGAGCACTCATGATCCCCTCAAAATGACTATGGTAGCTTCCGAGCTTCCAAGCGGCGAGCAGCCGTGCTCCCCTGAAAATGATGAAGGAAGCTTCCGAGCTTCTTAGAGCCGAGCACCCAGCTCCCTTAGAAACAAAAGGGTGGCTCCCAAGCTTCTGAGAGGGAGCAATAATCCCGTCCTCTTCAGGAGATGGACGTACGCTCACCTCCAAAAACACAACCAGTGGCTTCTGAGCCTCCGAGAGGGAAGACATGAGCTCTCTTGAAGACAAACTGCAAAAGCCTTTAAGGAAAAGTGGAGACTTGAGTTACTTGGGGAATGGGCACACACACGCGACGGGGGAAAGCGGGTTGAAGCTGGCACACCAACTAGCAAGCTCAAGAGTTCGCACGAAAGAGGAAGGTATTTGCTCCAACTCAATACTGTTTTCAGAAAAGGAAGGCTTTCATTCCAAAACAAAAAGAAGGAATACATATTGGAGGGTGATTGCCCCGACACAACAACAGAAAGAAAACGAGAGCGATAGAAAAAAAAACAAAACAAGAAACAAAGAGTGGCGAGCACCCTCTTAGGAACTCGCCCGGCCAATGGCATCTTAGGGCCCTCGGCCTTGGCCCTTAATAGCACCCCCAGCACCGGCCGGGGGGAGGGGGTCAACAGTCAGGTCCACCAACTCTCCTCCCTTCGATGAGCCAGTCCCAGCTGTCTGCTCCCTAGCGCTCGGCTCCGCTATTCGCTCCTCGGCGTCAGCGGCCTCCTCTCCGAGCTCCTCACCGACACTAGCCTCAGGTTCAAACAGCATCGAGGGAGGATGCAAGGGAAGCTCGCCAACGCCTAAGCTCTCGGCCACCGCCTGGAGAGCAGTCGACCAACCCGCCTGGAAGCTGCGCTCTCTGGCCGGGCCATAGACCTCGAGGTCCGCCCCCTTCAGCTCGACCTGATCGGTCGATGACGAACGGAAACTCTCCATCGCCTCCGCACCGGCGACGAACATGGATGAGTGTAGGGTCTTGACCTGCACCTCCGCCGTCAGGGCTCGGAGCTCGGCGGCATCAACCAAGGCCTCCAAAGTAGACGATCGCTCCTCGGCCGCGTCAGCCTGCTTGGCCGACTCGCGAAGCGACTCTTCCAGGGCCTGAGCCCGGACGCGGAGAAAGTCCCGATCGCACTCCACCTCAGGGAGGGACTGCTCACGTGCCACCATCAGGGGCGCCTCGCGCAAAGCATGCAGTTGCAATCGCCAATCTGAGCAATGCGAGGAGACTATCCTCGGCATCATTAGCACGCCCTCGGGAGCTCGACTCTCGATTCCCAAAAAGAATGCTCGACAACCAAGAGTAGGGGGGCTAGTGAGGAGGGTAAAATTGGCTCTGCCCATATAAGGCCCACATCTGCCCGGACCGTCCCAGCCCGCAGCCCGTAGCGTGCCTGTCGGGACCCGCCAGCCACGGCCCATGACGAGGCCCAAAACACCACTGATTCAAACTCACTAGCGCGAGAAGAATTCTATGCAGGCGCAGCGACCGCTGAGAGCAAGGACGCCCTGTAACCACGCCCTACGATCGCCATAACACCCGCCAGGGGGTCAACCGGCTCCCGAGCCTAACCGCAGCCTTACCACCATTAAGAGGAAGCACGCCCTGCGGGCACGCCCGATGGACGCCGTAAGGTCCACCAAAGACGTAACCATCCGAAGGAGAAGGAATCGCCTGCCAGAGCGGCTGCCATCTGACATCGATCCCATGGCCCTGGCCTTGCCTCCATGAAGAAGCAAACCTTCGACATCAGGATAACCCCCTATAAAAGGGACTTTAACGGACAGGCGATAGAATGACAGACTCCACTTACCCTGAAGACTGGGAAGAAACTCCAGGGGTTCCACGAGAGAGAAACCTCACCCCAGAGAGGGACCGTCGCCAAGTGCGCCACCATCTTCTCCAGTCGAGGCCAAGAGCACCACCGTCCTCTCCGGTCGAGAGACAGGAGGAGCCACCCTGCGGCCAAGAGAAAGAACCTCCGCCACGCACCGACCGACCCTCGGGCACCCTTACCGCCCAGCGAGCACTCCCCAAGTGTCCGCTGGTCATGGTGAGAGCTCCCCCGGAAGCCGGTTCGCCCCAGTCAGACCCACTACGCCACTCTACAACTCTCTATCTCTCCCTAACTCTCCCCTCGACTTCTCCATTTTCTGATTGCTAACTTAAGCATCGGAGGGTTGTCGCCTGGGGTAACACCCGTGGCTCCTTCTGACGCCCCTCTCCCTAGTGATTGGAGGATTCCACGGGTGCCGGACGACTTCCCCGAACAACCAAATTCAAAAGTGTGGTACGAGGGCCAGGAACCAGTTTTTCGCCTCTACACTTTCCACCCTTAGATTTTACATTTGCATACGTGTGAGGGAGTTAACCTTAGTCAACCCAAAGTTTGGACCTTATTCCCATAGGATTCCTATCTTGAGAGAATTATTCTTAATTCAAAACATTAAAAGGTCCACTAAAACCCCTAAAAATCTCGTATCATATCAACTTGTTTCATCTTGGGAGAACCCTCTCACATTGTGTTGTTTGTGTTGTTTGGGCTTATTCAAGCCCGTTTGTGGTGTTGTGTGCTGCATTTTCTTTTCATATAGTCATTTGTGGTTAGGTTCATAGTCTGGTCCCATCATTCTAGGTCACATTTGCATTGTTCTCCATTTGCATAGGTCTGTCTGTCTCCCGCCTTCTCTCCTGCAAGTCTTGCCCTCTCTTCATCCTACGCCCTCTCCCCTGGCTGTATCCCCTTGATATCCTTGTATTAAGTCTCCACTTTCCCTCATAGAGCATTACTGTCATCCCTTGTACCCTTCTCCTTCCCAATCTTATTCCTATTCCCGTGTGGAATCTTCTTCCCACGCAGGTCCATCTCCTCGTGGTCCCTCTAACCCGTCTGAAGAACAAGCAAATCTCATGCCCCATCTATCATGCCTTGTTCGTCAGATGGACCCGACCCAGGCCCATAAACTCATTACAAATCATCTTAATGGGCCTTCTTCTCTTAATGGGCCTTCTTACTTTATGGGCCTCCTTCTTCTCCAGCTTATGTTGCTGGCCCGATTGGTCCTAATGTTCATGTTTCTTCTAGGCCCATGTACCCTTCCACTCCTGGAATGGGCCTTCCATATTCTTCTCAGCCCAGATCCCCTTATCCGGCCCATTATCTTAATCCTGGTCTGAATTCACAACCCCTTGCTCAATCTGGCCCACATTATTCTCGATCTCTCCCTACCCAGGAGATGATTGCTCAAACCCAACGCCAGCTTGATGAACTCCAATGCTAAATCAATCCTAAACCCTCTTTGAGTGTTCCATTTGCATTTCAAGATCTTCGGCTTCCACTACCTTTGCAAATTCCTGCATATCGCCGCTATGGTGGAACCGGCGACCCCTTTGTGCACATTAAGGAGTTTGTTTATGAGTCGGCCGAGTTTTGACATGACTAACACTTGATAGCCTATCTATTTGCTATGTCATTAGAAGGCCCGACCCGGGATTTGTTATTCTCCTTGCCGCAAGAGCAAGTTGTAAACTTAAAAGCTGTACAAGATAAGTTCATTCAGCAATATCAGGACTAGGCTGGGCCCAAGTTCTCCATCGTGGATCTGGCCCACGAGAAGATGAAGCCCAACGAGGAATTCTCCACCTTTGTCGACCGCTGGCGTCGCCTTACCGCATAAGTCCCGAGGCATATTTCGGAGGGAGAGCAGATTAAGATGCTTATTTCTAATGCAACGCCCGAGTATCAGTTCATCTTAGTCCTAAATGACATTACCTCCTAGCAACAGCTATACAGCCGAGCCCGCTTCATTCGCCAACAACCCCAAGATTCCCTTGACCCCGAGCCTTCTCCACCTTCCATGCCCACATACGCCTCGCCACCCTCATATACCCCCTTTGTACCCTCCACGAGTCAGCCTTTCGCCACATATCCCCTCTTGAGTCCACCCTCCACGAGTCAGCCATATACCTCCACATATTAACCCTCCATGAGTCCACCTTTTGCCATCCACAGTCAGCCTTCTGCCTCCTCACACCCGCATGTGTCTCCACCCCCTCCGGCCAAGGGGATACCACACCCCGAGCAGGTAGATGTCATCCACTACATACCCCCTCATCTCGCGCATATTTCTTTGCCTAGTCCTTCTGCTAGTTGCCATGCACCTTTGCCTACACAACCTCCACTTCCATCACCACAACCATCTTCATTACCTTCTCATAGCCCTCGGCATCCGCCTTGCCTAAAGCAGGCTCCTCATCCTCCATTGTCGGGGTGTTTTATCGATATTTTCAAGGCTTTGATGGCCACTTACACGTTGCCACTCCCTCCGGCTGTGCCTTACAGACCCGCGGTTGGGAATTTGCTTCAGTTTTGTGATTATCATCGCCAACAGGGGCATTTGGTCGAGGATTGCTCCGAGTTCCAGGAGTTTGTTTATGACCTGGAAGGCAAGAAGAGGGTCGACAGGCCTACCATTTATAAAGTTGTTCTCTATCTTCACATCCAGCAACAGCAAGCGCTGCCCAGGTAGCCGTCTCCATCACTACAAGGCTAGGGGCACCCCTGTGATTCTTCATCTGGCGCTGAGCCCGCTCCGTCACCTACGCCATCACCTACCCCATCCCCTCCATCTCCATCTCCATCTACCTCATTACCTTCGCCACCTCCTCTCCCCAAATCGCCTAACCCACTACCTCTGCCTCCGTCATCTACACCGCCACTATCTTCACCTACACCTTCTCTACCATCACCTTCGCCAGAGCCTGAGCAAGCCTCATCTTTACCTTTACCCTCACCCACACCTGAGCCTATCATTGCCATTCCGCCTTTGCCGCCGTTGCCAGAACCTTCAAGCCCTTCATTCTCACCTTTACCTTCACCTTTGCATCACTTGACACCATCATACCCACTGAAGCCTTCACGCCATTTGAACCTATTCTTATTCCCTCCACTTCTCCATCCACTTTCACCCCACGGAGCGGGTGTCCATTTCCTTTGGTGCCCCTTGGGTCTAGTCCACAGGGAGAAGATGAGCCAAGTTAGGATGCTTCTATGCCGGTTCTGCGTTTCAAGATTCAAGATTTTATTTGCAGCATGCTGATCTGTGTCCTGGTCCCTCGTTATTTTGGAGATGATGAGCCTGCACCTCCAATGGTGGTTGTCATGAAGGGTTCCCTCTCATTGATGCCAGTTTCTTCTCAAGCGAGACCGGTGGAAATCTCTTTGCTCGCTGGAGCTTTCGCAATTGATGTTGTTATCACCTCTCGCTCTATTGCTATTCAAATTGCTGGTCAAGAAGGGTTCTCTAGCCGTATTGTGCTGACTCGTATGGCTGTCAAAAATGTCAAGGATTCTATGTTCAAGGGGCATGTTGCTGTATCCTCAGCATTTTTCAAGGACATTTTGCACATTCTATGCCATCTCCTTCAGTTTATCAAGCCGGCCACGTCAACGCCGTGTATTGCTCTCCCTCAGTTTCATACTTCCCCCCTAGCAAGGGAGTTATGCTTCATGTCTGATTTCCGAGTTGAGATGTCGAACCTCATGCTCTTTGTGTCGGGTGACAAGACTTCATGGTTTTACAATTCTCATCTGTTTGAGGAGTCACCTGTTTAGGAATGTCCACCTGTTGTTAGCACTAGGTGTCTAGGGGAAACCGCCCTGGCGAAGCTGCATGTTCATAACTGGGCTAGGCCGTTTTCTAGATGGGCCCGTTATGTGAAAAGATATTTCAATACAAGACGCCCAAAGGTCCGAGCCCGTGCCAGGCAAGTCCATGTTCGAGAAATTACTGCTAAGAAGAGGCGGCGACGCAAGTTCAAGGGCCGCCAGTTGTGCACTCACGGAGTCACTCCTTCTTCATCTTTTCATTCATCTTTCCTTCTGCTAAGCTCCCACCCTTGGGTGGTGTACGTGCTTTCTCCTGATTCTATTCCCCCCTTTCTTCTTGGGTCCATGACCTGTCACGCCCCAAACCGACAGCAGCGGAACGTGTCTTTTGCTCGGAACGTGGCAGCTAAACAGTCGTGAATGATTAAGAGCAATGGCATGAGACCAAATGATTTAGAGTAACAATAAAAAAATCTTATTTCAGATATAAGTTTCTTACAAATTCAAACTTCAAAACTTGAAGACTCAGCTACATCACAATGAAAGAAAAGAAAATGACACTCTAACAGACTTAGCCAAGATAACTAAATAAAAGACACCACGCTAGACTCAAGAAAGACAAAAGACTCGGGTTCACTAGTTTCCGAAGCTCGCTTGCACACTTGTCCCGCCCATGTGAGTCTCGGTCTCGCTAGCCACCTGATTACCTGAAAAATGTTGGAATAAATTGGGTGAGCGAACGCTCAGTAGGAATTATATCTCAATAACTAGCAATGGGTTTAAGTAATTATAATTTTTCTCACATGTAAATGCAATATGGCTATGCATGTAGAAATAACCGAGCAAGTGAAAACTAACAATAGAATAACACGTCGTGCAAAACTTTCAAGTGAGTCTTAAACAAAAGGTATTCATGAGAGACTTTATAGATTATTGGCTATTTCATGCAAGTACTTTGCCCGTGTCGGGCCACGCTAGTAAAGTCACGCAAGTCAAGTCACGTACGAGAGAAAGAGAGAGAGTGTGTGGAATGTCAAAGATCAAGAGAGAAAGTACTTCGGTGCAATGCTAGACACCGTGATCATTATAACTCCCATGGGCACTAGTACTTTTGGGTGCTCCTCCCAGGACCAGATCAGGCCCTTATATGCACAGCATTAAAGATAGATCTAGACATCCACGATACTTTATAGCCAATAAGGAGTTTCAAGAACAAGCTTTAATAGGATGATAAGATAAGATTCTCATGGAATTCAAGGGCAAGGCCCTTGAGTAAGGACATTCTTGCGATAAAATCCACGCGAAGCATATAAACCATGACATGTCAATAAACTAGGTGGAATTGGTTCCCTAATTGGGTACCATGACAATTAAGTGTCCATATATAGATGGTCACCTATTTGATATAGAATTGAGGTCTACAAGAACAGCCTATTAATGGCATGATGTTCTTATCCCATCAAGAATATTCTCATGATATCCATTAGCATATCATAAGGGCCGGTATACCATGTTTCTATAGAGTGACATGGCAAAATAGTGTGAAAGATTTTTATGGTACAACCCGCTCAATCGGCCTTGAGGGAATCCAAGGCTATGAGGAGACTTACGGAGGTCCCAATGACTAACTTGCTAGTCCAAAGGAACGGAATGTCCAATGGAGAGCTTGTATGTCACCGAGAGTTAGTGGGTAAACGATAAACCATTGGAAAACATGGGACTATATTCATGGAGTGGAAATATAGTGCCGATAATATACTTGCACATATATATATATATATATATATATATATATATATATATATATATATATATATATATATATATATATATATATATATATATCGAACCCTCGGTTAACAGAAAAACGGGAAAAATAGTAACACAGGAAAATAGCCACTTAAGCTAAGTCATTACTTATCAAATTAACGTCTTTCGCAGGGGCGTTTATTTACAATTTGACGACTTATACAGCAGGCGTCCATCATATTTCTTCTATTTTGCATAATTTCTAAATTCTGGAATTTTAGTAGAATGCGCCTTAAACAGGGGCGTTACTTTCAAATTCGCGTCCTGGTTCAGGGCGTCACTTTTATAAGAGACGACATCATGCAGGTCGTTAATTCACTATCTTCCGTAATTCTGGATATTAACATGAACAGTGTAAATTTTCCAAATAATAAATTTCAGGAACCGAGGTACAGGGTCAGGACAAGAAAAATAGTAGGATTCAATAGGTATGATCATGCATCATATTAAACTCGTAGTTTCATAGATATTAAATTTTAAACACTGTTAATTAACAATTATGTGAAATTGACGACTCCTGGGCAGGGCGTCAAAACTCAAATTAGCGCCCTAGCCAGGGGCGTTATTTTCAAATACGCGCCCTTGTCAGGGTCGCTTCTTTTAAAATTTCACAAAAAACCTTTGAAACCACAATAAAACTATATGCATGCATGACTGATGGTATTATTTTGAACTTAAGCTAGTTTGGGCTACGTTCTTGAGAAAACCTACCTGATCTGAAGATTTTGGTGATGGTACGTGAAGAACTTGAAGAGAAAAAGAGGCTCTGTTCTATACGGATTCCTCCTACGAGCCCAATAATAGTAGCAGCTGAGGCAGGGATGACAAAGAGAAGGTTGATATGTGATGAGACTCCTATGCTCCGGATGTAGAGAAATCCCAGCTTGTTTCGAAGGAAGATGTAAGTTCAATGAAGAACCCTCGTTCTTCAGGAAGACAGGAGCTCCTTCACGTTACAGGCAACCTGCAATTGAAGAAGAAGATGAAGAAGCACTAGAATCATCATGCTTCTGTGGTTGAAGGTAATAACAAGAAGAACAAAACCTATCCTTTACGTATTTCAGCAGCACGATAGATCAGATCGCCAAAATAGCGATCTGGGTCGATTAGGAGGGTATTTATAGAGTTTTAGGAACCCTAATAGAGTTAGAGTTCGATTAAGGGTAGTATTTCCTTGATGGAGTCCTTACTATAATCTATCTAACACGTAGTAATCCAGAAACTTACCCTGGATAATGTCCCGGGTCGAACAGAACTCAAATCTAATTAACGCCTTAGGCTAGGTCGTTAATTTTTAATTGACGCCTTGCATCTCGTCGTTTTTAAAGAAATAACGCCCTTCCGTCGGGCGCTATTCACGATCTCACGTTAACTTAAGCTAGTTACTATATTTGAGAATTTTTTTTCTTTTTTTATTTGATAAGGTCTAGTTACAAAATTTTATGGGTAATATTTTTCCATTTTTCTTGATTTTTCCATATAATTAGTTTTTAAAAATTCCTTTAAATCAAAAGGTGGCACTATTCACTTTTTGAATTGACGACTTAGTTTAAGTCATCTTTTAGGAAATACACGCCCATGACCATGGCGTCATTTCCATTTGACATTTCTTTGAAGATGTAAAATTATGTTTATGCCCTAGAAATCCTTATCAATGTATCCTTTCTTATGCTATTTATACTTTATCTGATTTTTCTGATTAGAAGTAACGACTTGTTCAAAGTCGTTTCTTATAAAATGGACGCCCATCCACGATGGCGTCAATTAAATTTTTACTTTTCTTCTTAGCCTCCAAAAGACCGATATCGTGTATATGTCCATTCTTTTCTCTTTTAAGTTTTCTTAATTCATTTAAATCACATTAATGTATATTTCTTCCTTTTAATAAAAGTATAATGTAATAAATGTGAATATTAAATTTTATAAATTATTAATAAATTACTAATTGATATTTTCTTCGAGATTTATCGATTCTAAATTCACATAAAATTATATTATGCATTAAATGCCTAGAAAAAAATAACATGTTATTCTTAAATTTATTATAATACAATGGTAGGGTCCATGAGCTCTTTTTGTGAGATTTTCTTAGGATGTCAGGGGGTCGTGTACGTGTACCAAGTCTGGCCTTGATTATTTACGTTGTATTATATTTATTTATATTGCATTATATATATATAAACATATTTGTTATTTTCTAACCCTCATATACCTATTAATAATTTGTATGTATATAGGGATTTTATTCCTCATAATTTCTTTAACTTTTATTAGTCCTTGTCCTAGGTATCAGAGGCAGGTTCGACCCTATAGGAATATCACTTGAACATTATATACTTATAAGAGTATGTATATCATTATGTATATTTTTATTCCTATTCCAAAATTACTGGGCGTTACATCCTCCCCCACTTAAAAGAATTTGGTCCCCAAATTCACATCATCTTCCACTCCTAACAGAGAACTTATTATGAGATTATACAGAAGAAATCTTAAGTATGGAAAAAGAGCTAGTTTATGATTTCGGGTGAGGGGTACCTTCCTTCCCTTTGGCAAGTTTGGTTAAATCTCCTCTTGGAGGCTTCTTGGTTAGAATAGGGCATTTTGCTATCTTATGATCTAAGCGCCCGCAACGCAGACACGCTCCCGAACTCCACCAACACTTCTTCGATTTGTGACCATATCTTCCACAAGATTTACACTTATCTTGCGAGCGATCTGCCGAAGCTTCCTTATTACACTTCTTACATTTCTGGCATTTCTTACACCTTTTGAAATATCACCCTCGTTTATCATTTTCTTAGTAACGGTGAACTTTTCAGAGTCATCTGTTCGATCCTTCCCTTCAACTCTTTCTTTTTCTTCCACCATTTTCTCTAGCTCTTGAACTCTCTTGAGAAGGTCCGCGTAAGCTTGGATATCCACTAAGATCATCTCATGAACAAAGTTTGGCTTAGATGCTTCCATTTTATCTAGGTTCCTGCAAAGATGATTGGGGAAATAATTTATTTACTCAAGAATTAATATTATTGAAATGTAAATATTTTATCTTTCTTTTATAACTTTAACCCCAAGTTCTACCCATCTCTCACGAAATTCATATAGGATGACTGACAAGGATGACCTATCCTTGGGACCTAATAACTGGAGGATATGAAAGCCGAAGCTCTGATACCATCTCTGTCACGCCCCAAACCGATAGCAGCGGAACGTGTCTTTTGCTCGGAACGTGGCAGTTAAACAGTCGTGAATGATCAAGAGCAATGGCATGAGACCAAATGATTTAGAGTAACAATAAAAAAATCTTATTTCAGATATAAGTCTCTTACGAATTCAAACTTCAAAACTTGAAGACTCAGCTACATCACAATGAAAGAAAAGAAAATGACACTCTAACAGACTTAGCCAAGATAACTAAATAAAAGACACCACGCTAGACTCAAGAAAGATAAAAGACTCGGGCTCACTAGTTTTCGAAGCTCGCTTGCACACTTGTCCCGCCCATGTGAGTCTCAGTCTCGCTAGCCACCTGATTACCTGAAAAATGTTGGAATAAACTGGGTGAGCGAACGCTCAATAGGAATTATATCTCAAGAACTAGCAATGGGTTTAAGTAATTATAATTTTTCTCACATGTAAATGCAATATGGCTATGCATGTAGAAATAACCGAGCAAGTGAAAACTAACAATAGAATAACACGTCGTGCAAAACTTTCAAGTGAGTCTTAAACAAAAGGTATTCATGAGAGACTTTATAGATTATTGGCTATTTCATGCAAGTACTTTGCCCGTGTCGGGCCACGCTAGTAAAGTCACGCAAGTCAAGTCACGTACGCGAGAAAGAGAGAGAGTGTGTGGAATGTCAAAGATCAAGAGAGAAAGTACTTTGGTGCAATGCTAGACACCGTGATCATTATAACTCCCATAGGCACTAGTACTTTTGGGTGCTCCTCCCAGGACCAGATCGGGCCCTTATATGCACAGCATTAAAGATAGATCTAGACATCCACGATACTTTATATCCAATAAGGAGTTTCAAGAACAAGCTTTAATAGGATGATAAGATAAGATTCTCATGGAATTCAAGGGCAAGGCCCTTGAGTAAGGACATTCTTGCGATAAAATCCACGCGAAGCATATAAACCATGACATGTCGATAAACTAGGTGGAATTGGTTCCCTAATTGGGTACCATGACAATTAAGTGTCCATATATAGATGGTCACCTATTTGATATAGAATTGAGGTCTACAAGAACAGCCTATTAATGGCATGATGTTCTTATCCCATCAAGAATATTCTCATGATATCCATTAGCATATCATAAGGGCCGGTATACCATGTTTCTATAGAGTGACATGGCAAAATAGTGTGAAAGGTTTTTATGGTACAACCCGCTCAATCGACCTTGAGGGAATCCAAGGCTACGAGGAGACTTACGGAGGTCCCAATGACTAACTTGCTAGTCTAAAGGAACGGAATGTCCAATGGAGAGCTTGTATGTCACCGAGAGTTAGTGGGTAAACGATAAACCATTGGAAAACATGGGACTATATTCACGGAGTGGAAATATAGTGCCGATAATATACTTGCACACACACACACATATATATATATATATCGAACCCTCGGTTAACAGAAAAACGGGAAAAATAGTAACACAAAAAAATAGCCACTTAAGCTAAGTCATTACTTATCAAATTAACGTCTTTCGCAGGGGCGTTTATTTACAATTTGACGACTTATACAGCAGGCGTCCATCATATTTCTTCTATTTTGCATAATTTCTAAATTCTGGAATTTTAGTAGAACGCGCCTTAAACATGGGTGCTACTTTCAAATTCGCGCCCTGGTTCAGGGCGTCACTTTTATAAGAGACGACCTCATGCAGGTCGTTAATTCACTATCTTCCGTAATTCGGGATATTAACATGAACAGTGTAAATTTTCCAAATAATAAATTTCAGGAACCAAGGTACAGGGTCAGGACAAGAAAAATAGCAGGATTCAACAGGTATGATCATACATCATATTAAATTCGTAGTTTCATAGATATTAAATTTTAAACACGGTTAATTAACAATTAGGTGAAATTGACGACTCCTGGGCTGGGCGTCAAAACTCAAATTAGCGCCCTAGCCAGGGGCGTTATTTTCAAATACGCGCCCTTGTCAGGGTCGCTTCTTTTAAAATTTCACAAAAAACCTTTGAAACCACAATAAAACTATATGCATGCATGACTGATGGTATTATTATGAACTTAAGCTAGTTTGGGCTACGTTCTTGAGAAAACCTACCTGATCTGAAGATTTTGGTGATGGTACGTGAAGAACTTGAAGAGAAAAAGAGGCTCTGTTCTATACGGATTCCTCCTACGAGCCCAATAATAGTAGCAGCTGAGGCAGGGATGACAAAGAGAAGGCTGATATGTGATGAGACTCCTATGCTCCGGATGTAGAGAAATCCCAGCTTGCTTCGAAGGAAGATGTAAGTTCAATGAAGAACCCTCGTTCTTCAGGAAGACATGAGCTCCTTCACGTTACAGGCAACCTGCAATTGAAGAAGAAGATGAAGAAGCACTAGAATCATCATGCTTCTGTGGTTGAAGGTAATAACAAGAAGAACAAAACCTATCCTTTACGTATTTCAGCAGCACGATAGATCAGATCGCCAAAATAGCGATCTGGGTCGATTAGGAGGGTATTTATAGAGTTTTAGGAACCCTAATAGAGTTAGAGTTCGATTAAGGGTAGTATTTCCTTGATGGAGTCCTTACTATAATCTATCTAACACGTAGTAATCCAGAAACTTACCCTGGATAACGTCCCGGGTCGAACGGAACTCAAATCTAATTAACGCCTTAGGCTAGGTCGTTAATTTTTAATTGACGCCTTGCATCTCGTCGTTTTTAAAGAAATAACGCCCTTCTGTCGGGCGCTATTCACGATCCACGTTAACTTAAGCTAGGTACTATATTTGAGGATTTTTTTTCTTTTTTTATTTGATAAGGTCTAGTTACGAAAATTTATGGGTAATATTTTTCCATTTTTCTTGATTTTTCCATATAATTAGTTTTTAAAAATTCCTTTAAATCAAAAAGTGGCACTATTCACTTTTTGAATCGACGACTTAGTTTAAGTCATCTTTTAGGAAATACACGCCCATGACCATGGCGTCATTTCCATTTGGCATTTCTTTGAAGATGTAAAATTATGTTTATGCCCTAGAAATCCTTATCAATGTATCCTTTCTTATGCTATTTATACTTTATCTGATTTTTCTGATTAGAAGTAACGACTTGTTCAAAGTCGTTTCTTATAAAATGGACGCCCATCCACGATGGCGTCAATTAAATTTTTACTTTTCTTCTTAGCCTCCAAAAGACCGATATCGTGTATATGTCCATTCTTTTCTCTTTTAATTTTTCTTAATTCATTTAAATCCTATTAATGTATATTTCTTCCTTTTAATAAAAGTATAATGTAATAAATGTGAATATTAGATTTTATAAATTATTAATAAATTACTAATTGATGTTTTCTTCGAGATTTATCGATTCTAAATTCACATAAAATTATATTATGCATTAAATGCCTAGAAAAAAATAACATGTTATTCTTAAATTTATTATAATACAATGGTAGGGTCCATGAGCTCTTTTTGTGAGATTTTCTTAGGATGTCAGGGGGTCGTGTACGTGTACCAAGTCTGGCCTTGATTATTTACATTGTATTATATTTATTTATATTGTATTATATATATATAAACATATTTGTTATTTTCTAACCCTCATATACCTATTAATAATTTGTATGTATATAGGGAGTTTATTCCTCATAATTTCTTTAACTTTTATTAGTCCTTGTCCTAGGTATCAGAGGCAGGTTCGACCCTATAGGAATATCACTTGAACATTATATACTTATAAGAGTATGTATATCATTATGTATATTTTTATTCCTATTCCAAAATTATCGGGCGTTACATGAACCCCCACTTCCCTTTGAACTCGTCCAGATCCTCTGGATTTTCTTTATTTCTTCAATTCTAGACCTCGCCCTATGTCCTCTTTTCATCCCGATTTTGGGACATCATCTGATTCGTCTTCTCTAGAACTTCCAGTTTATGCCAATTCTCCTTCTCCGACCTTGTCGGATGACCATCATTATCCTTCTCCGACCTTGTCAGATAATCACTATTATCCTTCTTTGACCCCGTCAGATGATCATTCAGTTTCTTCACCTTTACAGCAGTCTAATCATTATTTTTCTATTCGTTCTTCATCTCCCTTTCGGGGTTCTTGCCCCTTTTCATGCTATTTTTGAGGCTTTAGTCCGCCTTGATCTCAGTTGATCTGGTTTCGTCTGTATGTTGTTCCATGTGATCAGGCTCTCTGTGCCCTAGCGAGGGAGTTCTAGCCCTCACCTCTCTTTCTTTTCATCCTTCTTCATCCAGTTTGGTGTCTGCTACTCCTCCGTGTAGAGGAATGTTTAATCCTTGTTATCCTTTCATCCTTGTCCTGTCAAGCAAGGAATATGAAGCTCGATGATTAAGATTGCTTCATGACGCTATTGTTACGCCATAGATTTGCAAGGTATCTTTATTTTGTGCAAGAATATGCTTTCATTTCCGTTGCTATTTCTATTATTCATGCGCATGGTTATAATGTTGTTTTCTTCTATTTCTCCCTCTTAGGCTGGGTTGTATCCCGGGTATGGCCTTAGTAGGGACACCGTTCTTTAGAGGTAGTTGGTTGTGGTGAGCCACCCTTACATGCACGCCTCGCTCAGGGGAAGTCTTTAATGCAAGAAGGGAAGAATGACCACTCCTAGCCAATAGTTTAAGCACATCTTGGGTGCTACAGAATGCTATGTTAAAAATGTGAAAAAAATCAAAAAGTTCAAAAAAATCCTAAAAAAATAAGATACTTCAAAATCCAAAAAAATCAAAAAGTTCAAAAATTCAAAAAAATCAAATATTATCAAAAATAAAAAAAATCAGATATTGTCAAAAATTCAAAAAACCAAATATTGTCAAAAAATAAAATAAAAATCAGAAAGTACAAAATCCCAAAAATATGCATCTTTTGTTCCTTTTTCCGTTTGTCTTGAGGACAGATATAATGTGTTTGTTAAGTGTGCAGGTTACAGGTGCTCAAGTTTCCTTGCTCTTTTTCTTTCGCTCTGCCTCCAGTTCACGTCTTTCAATCTGATCCTCTCTTCTTCAATCCACTCCCTCGATCTATTCTGAAGCTCATGCCCTTCTCAGCTTTGGCTTACCTCGCTTCATCATGTCTCCATGAGAGGGCTTTACCTCATGATTATGAACCCGGCGATGCTGCTTCATTTTGATCTTGGGCTTTGGTTGAAGAGCGTACTTGTTATGTTGTTGTCATCTCCCGTATTATTGTCATCACACGTACTGTCATCCCACGTGTCTTTCATCCCACGGTGTCATCTCCCGTATTGGTGTCGTCCCTCCATGAGTGTCGTCCCGCATGTCTCGCCCCGCGTGTCTTGTCCCACCATGCCACACGTCATTGTCCCACTGTGTGTCTTTTGTCACCCGTGTCATCTCATATCTCGCCGTGTGTTGTCCCACCGCGTGTACTGTCTTGTCCCACAGTGTTTTCAGTCCTACGCACGCTTATTGTCTGTTCTTCTGATGTGTTTGCTTCATTCATCTTTTCTATGCTTAGTTCGTATTTGTCTTGTTATGTTGCTTGTTCATTGTTATGATATGTTCGTCATTTTTTATGGTTGTCTTATATGAAAAATTCCATAAAAATTTGAAAAATTCCAAAAATTTAAAAAAATATCGTTTCGCTTGCACAGGTAAGTCAGGTATGGCTCTCCATCCCTACTTATTATTGCATTACTATATGTTATCTATGTTACTATAGCCTCTCAAGGACCGGCTGGTTGTCTGTGTGCTCTAGGATATGATGTTCCCCTTTACCAAAAATGATGATGATCTAGGAGCATACAGTTAATCGTTGGATAAGCCATTAGTTTTAGTCGGGTGGGGGACGATGGACTTTGTCTCGCACGCCGTAGTTGCAAGAAGACTATTGACCCCGTCCTGCTCAGTCTAGCAATAGTATCCTTGAGTACTTTCTATTTTTCTCTTTCTTTGCATTCGTTTTGATGATTTCTTTATTTTAGCCTAGTATGCATCATGTCATTTTTTTGAGCATTCACGCCTCGTGATTCTCTCAAAGTTTCTCCTCAGCAATGGTTAATTGCACTTCAATTCTCTTGGGTAAGAGATCTTATTCCACTTCAAATTTGATTGATTTCTCTAATCTACCCGCTCGGTCTGGTTGGCCAGCATGATTCATGTCTAGATTTTATCTCAGTTTTACTCTCCCTTTTCCAGCTTTTCAGCTGTGGCTCTTTCTGATCCCCTCACTAGCTCTAGATTGTCTCCCCATTGAGGTTGCTCATGTTTTCCTTTTCCTCCCTTAGTTAGTTAGCTCTCCAGACATGTCTCATCCGCGTCATCTGTTTCTTGTGGTTAGTTCGACATTTTCGGGAGAATTCTTATCGCTTGTTGGTTATGACGGGTGAATTTTACCTTGATGCCCTTCTTTCAGTTCTCTCCGCTTCATCTCTGCTTCAGCTCCATTTCACGTCGCTTTCACTTTCGCTCCATCTGTCACTCCCCGACCCTTTATTACAGCGGAAGACTCGCTCGGGGAACGCGAACAGCCGACATGGTAAGCCTCTTGCAAGCAAGAACGATCAGAGCGCGAGACAATCACACACATAAATACAATTGCATAATATTTAATCAAACTCCAACTTTATTTCATAAATGATTAATAGTCAAATACAATTATTTTTCCATCATCTTTCACTCTACTAGACTCAAGAAATACGAAATTACATTGGCTCGATCTAAACAATGTAGACTTCCTAAGTCTTCGCTCATTCTTTATTCACTCTCGGATCCGCTACTTGAACCTTTCGAATCTGAACCAGACTCACTTTCATTTCCTAAAAAATATTAGAAATAGGTAATGAGCACACTTGCCCAGTAGGTATCTTCGCATCAACATGAAGGCACTATTAAAGTAATTAACAATTTAACTCTAAAGAAGTAAGGCAAAATCATGCGAATGTGAATATCATGCAATTAAACAAAAGTAACACAATAATCATGTAAGATAGAGTGAACAAGAATGAACTAGCAAAAATGTAACAAGAACATGATATTTGGCCTTTCATGAACAAGAATGTAACGAGAATACACTTTCACTTTCACTTTCAATCATGTAGCAATTCACTAGATTTTCACGAGTGCTCATGGATTTCACTTATTTAAAAAGAAAGTACTCCCAGCGTAATGTGACGCCAATAGCATCATACCCCATGGTTTATAAAATAGTATGTTTCCGGCAATCAGCCGTGGGGACTAGCATAGAGCCCTTGGACACAATCAGCACCCGAACTGCATCTTCACGTATAAATCAAGCTACTTCCATGAGTGTAACAATAAAGTATGGCCAAGAATGTAATAAGTTCAATAACTCATGATAACAACAATCAATGAATGAATGCTTCAATTTAGAGTATGAGAGATCAAGAAAAAGACTTAAACAATGTCATGCTCACGGAAATAAATCGACAGCATAACGGTACATTCTTTTCTCTTTCCAATCATTATATTAAGTTTCTTGATCAATATTATAAGTTCTAGACTATCATTAGTCCATCTAGAACCTTTGGAATATCAACCCTTGGGTCAAACCTTGGGTTAAATACTTAAGCAATGTGACGGTCATTTACTGGGCCGTTACATCATGTAACGCACCAGCAGTGGGCCATGACAATGATCCGAGTCCAGAACAATAAAAATAGACTTAGAGAAAGGTGATGGTCATGCATTGGGCCGTTACATTATGTGACGGTCCAAGATTAGGCCGTTACATTAGTTCGAACCCCGAATCAAGAATTCAAACTCAGATGAATGTGACGTTCTTATATTGGGCCGTTACATGTGCCTGACGGTCCAACACAGAGCCGTGACATTACTGATAATCAGAAAACATCGATAGTGTTGTCTAATCAATGGGCTTTAATGGTACAACGAACTCGGCATCCTAGTGGGAATCCCAGGCTCGCGGAGAATTACGGAGGCCTTGAAACAAGATTTCCTAGTCCATTGGAAGGAATATCCAATAGAGAGGTCCTCACGTCCAAGAATAATGCTCCTATAGTGCAAAGTGAACTAATGGACAACATATCGGAATATATGCCATGTACTTAAAGAATGACTCTATTGATAAAGAGAGAAGGTGTAATGATGTGAAACCATGATAAAACTCCATTAATACAATTTTGGAAAATCATGATTTAAATACAAAACTATAGAATTTTGGCACATGAAATTAACATAACTTAAAATAGCTCAAGATGCCTAAGTCATGCAAATTTCAATATGAAACAGTAAGTAAACTTAAAACCATAATAAAATGTCAAAACTTAGCTATCTAGGTTTAATTATAAGTAAACTTAACTGGTTACTATTCTGTCATGAGTTGACAGAGCATAGCGTCTAACGGTCTAACAGGGGTGCGCCACAGTGTCTGTCGCGGTCTATCGAGGGGCCGTTCTATATATATGATTTTCAGACATGATGTGAGTTGAAACTTAGGTCATTATTATCTATTGTTGTCAGCAGAGGCTCTGACGGATCATGGTAGGACCGTCACATGCATGTAACGGCCTTATGAATATATATATATATATATATATATATATAACTTCCCACATGATAGAATGAAAGCTAAACTAATATCATGCATGGGTTCTAGTGAATTTCACAAGAATTTTCTTTTTTAATGTAGTTAGGGCTAAGAATAGATATGGATGCATGATTCTACTAAAACATGAAATTCATGAGCTAAAGTGCAAGTAATCAAACAAAATCAGAGGGCTTTTATCCTTGACATGTTGTTTTTGCCGTTCATGAGATAACCTACCTCTTAACTTGGTTTTAAACTTTCAATTTAGGGTTGAAAAACGTGCCCTAGCTCTCCTCTTCCTGTGACTTTTCAGCAACTTCCTTGGGCTCTAACTCCTTGGATGCTTGGTCTCCTAGCACGAAATTTGGAGAGCTATTAGTCTAATGTATTATAAACAAAAGTTTCTAAAGAACTTACCTGAAATTATGACTCCTTACCTTTTTTCCACGCGAGCAAAAGTAAGGGTTGCTCAGTTCAGAACTAGGTCCTATTTATAGGGTCTTGGCTAGAGTTTGAAGATTAGATCGATTCTAGAGTCCTTAATCTGCCAGAATCTAATCCCTAAGAGTCCTTAGTAATGTTATAACTCATCCCAAGTCGATCCCTAGTGGATAAGATCCCAAAGTTCTAATCTTTTTGGGAGTTCTTTGACTCACGGAACTTGCAGCATGTAACGGTCGTGTCTAGGCGCGTTACCTGGCTGTGGCGGTCGCCCGATGGACCGTTACAGTCAAGGTGTATAGAGTTTCAATTTAATAAAACTTTTTTATTCGTTTATCCATATAATTATCTTAGATAATAAGTATTTATCCTTAAAATATGTGAATAGACTTAATAACCTTCTAGAATATGGGCCAAACTTAATGGGCTTGGTCCTTAAACCTTTTGGACTTTATTTAAATGGATTTGGTTAATTATTTAACACAAATGGGCCTTATAATGACTTATTAATCTAATAACCCATTTATTAATACATTTAGGCCTTTATAAATTCTAGAAAATTATTTATAAATTCAAAAATTATTTACATAAATTCTGGGGTCTTACACCCTCCCCCGCTTAAGAGAATTTTGTCCCCAAATTCAATATATCGATTTTGGAGAGTGCACTTATTTTAATGTATTAAGAATTAATGTTAGGCGACTGGGTTTAAAGAGTACCTTTTATCATCTTACCTTCCTTGTCTAGAATGGCATTTAATCGACCTTGCTTCCCGCATCCGTTGTTATCCCTTGAAGATTGTCGGTTGATGAAAAGACATAGGGGCAGGCGATGTTCCCGGCTTCCACATTTGAGACAAGCGTCGAGACGCTTCCAACACTGTTCTGCCGAGTGCCCAAATTTTTCACAAAATGAGCAAGGTGCCACGGCTTGCTCCTTCTCTTCTTTAACTTTCTTATCCTTCCCGTTTCCATTCCCATTTCTTTTTCCGTTACCGTTCCTATTACGGGACCTCTAAATGTGACGGTTTTCGCCCTCATCTATTTATTTCTCTTCTTGCCTATCATGTTTTCGGCTTGACCTTTCTTCTCGGAGCCTCTCCACTTTCTCCATGGTTCTTTCACATAGATGCGCTCTTTGAACCATCTCGGTATAGGTGCGGATATTCTGAGTTCCAAGTTGTTGGATGAATCCGGGTCTTAAACCATCCATAAATCGGTTGGCTTTTAATAATTTCGTGCTAATAAGGTGTGGTGCATATGGTGCTAGTCTTGAAAACTGCAGCTCATATTCTGCCACCGACATCATCCCTTGACGAAGGGAGGCAAACTCCATGGCCTTTCTTTCCTTTACATGCTCAGAAAAATACTTGGTACGGAATAAAGTAAGAAAACCGTCCCATGTATGAGGTGCATCGGCCGGAGGTGCCGGAACCGACTTCCACCATGTACGGGCATCTTTATTTAGTTGAAATGTTGCCAGACGCACCTTTTCCTGATCGGTGCATTGGATAACATCAAAGATACGATTCATTTCATCGATCCAATTTTCTGCTTCATCCGGATTGGAAGAACCATAGAAACGTGGAGGGTTTAAACTCCGGAAATTGCGATGTAGATCGCCAGCCCGTGCTCCTGCGCCACCTTGCGCAATAGTTTATAATGCCTGTGTAAGGTTGGCAACTGTTTGTTGCATGCCATCCCAATCTACGCGATGAGCCATGATAGCAATAAGGTACCTGAGAGAAATATAACAACTTATTATTTCTCGTGAGACTGACAGAAAATCAATCTTAAAGCTAATAACTATCTCATCCCGGGCTCTACCCAATTCTCACGTGGGTATGAAATTTTCTTCCTTAGTTCATAGGTAGGGGTCCTTAAACCTTGGACTTATCCTATGACATGATTCTTTTCCCTAAGTCTTGAGACTTAGGCTCTTATACCAACTTAACTGTCACGCCCCGAGCCTTTATTACAGCGGAAGACTCGCTCGGGGAGTGCGAACAGCCGGCATGCTAAGCCTCTTGCAAGCAAGAACGATCAGAGCGCGAGACAATCACACACATAAATGTAATTGCACAATATTTAATCAAACTCCAACTTTATTTCATAAATGATTAATTGTCAAATACAATTATTTTTTCATCATCTTTCACTCTACTAGACTCAAGAAATATGAATTTACCTTGACTCGATCTAAACAATGTAGACTTCCTAAGTCTTTGCTCATTCTTTATTCACTCTCGGATCCGCTACTTGAACCTTCCGAATCCGAACCAGACACACTTTCATTTCCTGAAAAATATTGAAAATAGTTAATGAGCACACTTGCCCAGTAGGTATCTTCGCATCAACATGAAGGCACTATTAAAGTAATTAACAATTTAACTCTAAAGAAGTAAGGCAAAATCATGCGAATGTGAATATCATGCAATTAAACAAAAGTAACACGATAATCATGTAAGATAGAGTGAACAAGAATGAACTAGCAAAAATGTAACAAGAACATGAAATTTGGCCTTTCATGAACAAGAATGTAACGAGAATGCACTTTCACTTTCACTTTCATAACCATAAAGGTTACGCACGAGAACGTAAATCATGTAGCAATTCACTAGATTTTCACGAGTGCTCATGGATTTCACTTATTTAAAAAGAAAGTACTCCCAGCGTAATGCAACGCCAGTAGCATCATACCCCATGGTTTATAAACTAGTATATTTTCGGCAATCAGCCGTGGGGACTAGCATAGAGCCCTTGGACACAATCAGCGCCCGAACTGCATCTTCACGTATAAATCAAGCTACTTCCATGAGTGTAAAAATAAAGTATGGCCAAGAATGTAATAAGTTCAATAACTCATGATAACAACAATCAATGAATGAATGCTTCAATTTAGAGTATGAGAGATCAAGAAAAAGACTTAAACAATGTCATGCTCACGGAAATAAATCGACAGCATAACGGTACATTCTTTTCTCTTTCAAATCATTATATTAAGTTTCTTGATCAATATTATAAGTTCTAGACTATCATTAGTCCATCTAGAACCTTTGGAATATCAACCCTTGGGTCAAACCTTGGGTTAAATACTTAAGCAATGTGACGGTCATTTACTGGGCCGTTACATCATGTAACGCACCAGTAGTTGGCCGTGACAATGATCCGAGTCCAGAACAATAAAAATAGACTCAGAGAAAGGTGATGGTCATGCATTGGGCCGTTACATTATGTGACGGTCCAGGATTAGGCCGTTACATTAGTTCAAACCCCGAATCAAGAATTCAAACTCAGATGAATGTGACGGTCTTATATTGGGCCGTTACATGTGCCTGACGGTCCAACACAGAGCCGTTACATTACTGATAATCAGAAAACATCGATAGTGTTGTCTAATCAATGGGCTTTAATGGTACAACGAACTCGGCATCCTAGTGGGAATTCCAGGCTCGCGGAGAATTACGGAGGCCTTGAAACAAGATTTCCTAGTCCATTGGAAGGAACATCCAATAGAGAGGTCCTCATGTCCAAGAATAATGCTCCTATAGTGCAAAGTGAACTAATGGACAACATACCGGAATATGTGCCATGTACTTAAAGAATGACTCTATTGATAAAGAGAGAAGGTGTAATGATGTGAAACCATGATAAAACTCCATTAATACAATTTTGGAAAATCATGATTTAAATACAAAACTATAGAATTTTGGCACATGAAATTAACATAACTTAAAATAGCTCAAGATGCCTAAGTCATGCAAATTTCAATATGAAACAGTAAGTAAACTTAAAACCATAATAAAATGTCAAAACTTAGCTATCTAGGTTTAATTATAAGTAAACTTAACTGGTTACTATTCTGTCATGAGTTGACAGAGCATAGCGTCTAACGGTCTAACAGGGGTGCGTCACAGTGTCTGTGGCGGTCTATCGAGGGGCCGTTATATATATATGATTTTCAGACATGATGTGAGTTGAAACTTAGGTCATTATTATCTATTGTTGTCAGCAGAGGCTCTGACGGATCATGGTAGGACCGTCACATGCATGTAACGGCCTTATGAATATAAATAAATATATATATATATATATATATATATATATATATATATATATATATATATAACTTCCCACATGATAGAATGAAAGCTAAACTAATATCATGCATGGGTTCTAGTGAATTTCACAAGAATTTTCTTTTTTAATGTAGTTAGGGCTAAGAATAGATATGGATGCATGATTCTACTAAAACATGAAATTCATGAGCTAAAGTGCAAGTAATCAAACAAAATCAGAGGGCTTTTATCCTTGACATGTTGTTTTTGCCGTTCATGAGATAACCTACCTCTTAACTTGATTTTAAACTTTCAATTTATGGTTGAAAAATGTGCCCTAGCTCTCCTCTTCCTGTGACTTTTCTTCAACTTCCTTGGGCTCTAACTCCTTGGTTGCTTGGTCTCCTAGCACGAAATTTGGAGAGCTATTAGTCTAATGTATTATAAACAAAAGTTTCTAAAGAACTTACCTGAAATTATGACTCCTTACCTTTTTTCCACGCGAGCAAAAGTAAGGGTTGCTCAGTTCAGAACTAGGTCCTATTTATAGGGTCTTGGCTAGAGTTTGAAGATTAGATCGATTCTAGAGTCCTTAATCTGCCAGAATCTAATCCCTAAGAGTCCTTAGTAATGTTATAACTCATCCCAAGTCGATCCCTAGTGGATAAGATCCCAAAGTTCTAATCTTTTTGGGAGTTCTTTGACTCACGGAACTTGCAGCATGTAACGGTCGTGTCTAGGCGCGTTACCTGGCTGTGGCGGTCGCCCGATGGACCGTTACAGTCAAGGTGTATAGAGTTTCAATTTAATAAAACTCTTTTATTCGTTTATCCATATAATTATCTTAGATAATTAGTATTTATCCTTAAAATATGTGAATAGACTTAATAACCTTCTAGAATATGGGCCAAACTTAATGGGCTTGGTCCTTAAACCTTTTGGACTTTATTTAAATGGATTTGGTTAATTATTTAACACAAATGGGCCTTATAATGACTTATTAATCTAATAACCCATTTATTAATACATTTAGGCCTTTATAAATTCTAGAAAATTATTTATAAATTCAAAAATTATTTACATAAATTCTGGGGTCTTACACCCTCCCCCACTTAAGAGAATTTTGTCCCCAAATTCAATATATCGATTTTGGAGAGTGCACTTATTTTAATGTATTAAGAATTAATGTTAGGCGACTGGGTTAAAAGAGTACCTTTTATCATCTTACCTTCCTTGTCTAGAATGGCATTTAATCGACCTTGCTTCCCGCGTCCGTTGTTATCCCTTGAAGATTGTCCGTTGATGAAAGGACATAGGGGCAGGCGATGTTCCCGGCTTCCACATTTGAGACAAGCGTCGAGACGCTTCCAACACTATTCTGCCGAGTGCCCAAATTTTTCACAAAATGAGCAAGGTGCCACGGCTTGCTCCTTCTCTTCTTTAACTTTCTTATCCTTCCCGTTTCCATTCCCATTTCTTTTTCCGTTACCGTTCCTATTACGGGACCTCTAAATGTGACGGTTTTCGCCCTCATCTATTTATTTCTCTTCTTGCCTATCATGTTTTCGACTTGAGCTTTCTTCTCGGAGCCTCTCCACTTTCTCCATGGTTCTTTCACATAGATGTGCTCTTTGAACCATCTCGGTATAGGTGCGGATATTCTGAGTTCCAAGTTGTTGGATGAATCCGGGTCTTAAACCATCCATAAATCGGTTGGCTTTTAATAATTTCGTGCTAATAAGGTGTGGTGCATATGGTGCTAGTCTTGAAAACTGCAGCTCATATTCTGCCACCGACATCATCCCTTGACGAAGGGAGGCAAACTCCATGGCCTTCCTTTCCTTTACATGCTCAGAAAAATACTTGGTACGGAATAAAGTAAGAAAACCGTCCCATGTATGAGGTGCATCGGCCGGAGGTGTCGGAACCGACTTCCACCATGTACGGGCATCTTTATTTAGTTGAAATGTTGCCAGACGCACCTTTTCCTGATCGGTGCATTGGATAACATCAAAGATACGATTCATTTCATCGAACCAATTTTCTGCTTCATCCAGATTGGAAGAACCATAGAAACGTGGAGGGTTTAAACTCCGGAAATTGCGATGTAGATCGCCAGCCCGTGCTCCTGCGCCACCTTGCGCAATAGTTTATAATGCCTGTGTAAGGTTGGCAACTGTTTGTTGCATGCCATCCCAATCTACGCGATGAGCCATGATAGCAATAAGGTACCTGAGAGAAATATAACAACTTATTATTTCTCGTGAGACTGACAGAAAATCAATCTTAAAGCTAATAACTATCTCATCCCGGGCTCTACCCAATTCTCACGTGGGTATGAAATTTTCTTCCTTAGTTCATAGGTAGGGGTCCTTAAACCTTGGACTTATCCTATGACATGATTCTTTTCCCTAAGTCTTGAGACTTAGGCTCTGATACCAACTTAACTGTCACGCCCCGAGCCTTTATTACAGCGGAAGACTCGCTCGGGGAGCGCGAACAGCCGGCATGCTAAGCCTCTTGCAAGCAAGAACGATCAGAGCGCGAGACAATCACACACATAAATGCAATTGCATAATATTTAATCAAACTCCAACTTTATTTCATAAATGATTAATAGTCAAATACAATTATTTTTCCATCATCTTTCACTCTACTAGACTCAAGAAATATGAAATTACCTTGACTCGATCTAAACAATGTAGACTTCTTAAGTCTTTGCTCATTCTTTATTCACTCTCGGATCCGCTACTTGAACCTTCCGAATCCGAACCAGACTCACTTTCATTTCCTGAAAAATATTGAAAATAGTTAATGAGCACACTTGCCCAGTAGGTATCTTCGCATCAACATGAAGGCACTATTAAAGTAATTAACAATTTAACTCTAAGGAAGTAAGGCAAAATCATGCGAATGTGAATATCATGTAATTAAACAAAAGTAACACGATAATCATGTAAGATAGAGTGAACAAGAATGAACTAGCAAAAATGTAACAAGAACATGAAATTTGGCCTTTCATGAACAAGAATGTAACGAGAATGCACTTTCACTTTCACTTTCATAACCATAAAGGTTACGCACGAGAACGTCAATCATGTAGCAATTCACTAGATTTTCACGAGTGCTCATGGATTTCACTTATTTAAAAAGAAAGTACTCCCAGCGTAATGCAACGCCAGTAGCATCATACCCCATGATTTATAAACTAGTATGTTTTCGACAATCAGCCGTGGGGACTAGCATAGAGCCCTTGGACACAATCAGCGCCCGAACTGCATCTTCACGTATAAATCAAGCTACTTCCATGAGTGTAACAATAAAGTATGGCCAAGAATGTAATAAGTTCAATAACTCATGATAACAACAATCAATGAATGAATGCTTCAATTTAGAGTATGAGAGATCAAGAAAAAGACTTAAACAATGTCATGCTCACGGAAATAAATCGACAGCATAACGGTACATTCTTTTCTCTTTCCAATCATTATATTAAGTTTCTTGATCAATATTATAAGTTCTAGACTATCATTAGTCCATCTAGAACCTTTGGAATATCAACCCTTGGGTCAAACCTTGGGTTAAATACTTAAGCAATGTGACGGTCATTTACTGGGCCGTTACATCATGTAACGCACCAGTAGTGGGCCGTGACAATGATCCGAGTCCAGAACAATAAAAATAAACTTAGAGAAAGGTGATGGTCATGCATTAGGCCGTTACATTATGTGACGGTCCAGGATTAGGCCGTTACATTAGTTCAAACCCCGAATCAAGAATTCAAACTCAGATGAATGTGACGGTCTTATATTGGGCCGTTACATGTGCCTGACGATCTAACACAGAGCCGTTACATTACTGATAATCAGAAAACATCGATAGTGTTGTCTAATCAATGGGCTTTAATGGTACAACGAACTCGGCATCCTAGTGGGAATCCCAGGCTCGCGGAGAATTACGGAGGCCTTGAAACAAGATTTCCTAGTCCATTGGAAGGAATATCCAATAGAGAGGTCCTCATGTCCAAGAATAATGCTCCTATAGTGCAAAGTGAACTAATGGACAACATACCGGAATATGTGCCATGTACTTAAAGAATGACTCTATTGATAAAGAGAGAAGGTGTAATGATGTGAAACCATGATAAAACTCCATTAATACAATTTTGGAAAATCATGATTTAAATACAAAACTATAGAATTTTGGCACATGAAATTAACATAACTTAAAATAGCTCAAGATGCCTAAGTCATGCAAATTTCAATATGAAACAGTAAGTAAACTTAAAACCATAATAAAATGTCAAAACTTAGCTATCTAGGTTTAATTATAAGTAAACTTAACTGGTTACTATTCTGTCATGAGTTGACAGAGCATAGCGTCTAACGGTCTAACAGGGGTGCGTCACAGTGTCTGTGGCGGTCTATCGAGGGGCCGTTATATATATATGATTTTCAGACATGATGTGAGTTGAAACTTAGGTCATTATTATCTATTATTGTCAGCAGAGCCTCTGACGGATCATGGTAGGACCGTCACATGCATGTAACGGCCTTATGAATATATATATATATATATATAACTTCCCACATGATAGAATGAAAGCTAAACTAATATCATGCATGGGTTCTAGTCAATTTCACAAGAATTTTCTTTTTTAATGTAGTTAGGGCTAAGAATAGATATGGATGCATATTCAACTAAAACATGAAATTCATGAGCTAAAGTGCAAGTAATCAAACAAAATCAGAGGGCTTTTATCCTTGACATGTTATTTTTGCCGTTCATGAGATAACCTACCTCTTAACTTGGTTTTAAACTTTCAATTTAGGGTTGAAAAACGTGCCCTAGCTCTCCTCTTCCTATGACTTTTCAGCAACTTCCTTGGGCTCTAACTCCTTGGATGCTTGGTCTCCTCGCACAAAATTTGGAGAGCTATTAGTCTAATGTATTATAAACAAAAGTTTCTAAAGAACTTACCTGAAATTATGACTCCTTACCTTTTTTCCACGCGAGCAAAAGTAAGGGTTGCTCAGTTCAGAACTAGGTCCTATTTATAGGGTCTTGGCTAGAGTTTGAAGATTAGATCGATTCTAGAGTCCTTAATCTGCCAGAATCTAATCCCTAAGAGTCCTTAGTAATGTTAAAACTCATCCCAAGTCGATCCCTAGTGGATAAGATCCCAAAGTTCTAATCTTTTTGGGAGTTCTTTGACTCACGGAACTTGCAGCATGTAACGGTCGTGTCTAGGCGCGTTACCTGGCTGTGGCGGTCGCCCGATGGACCGTTGCAGTCAAGGTGTATAGAGTTTCAAATTAATAAAACTATTTTATTCGTTTATCCATATAATTATCTTAGATAATTAGTATTTATCCTTAAAATATGTGAATAGACTTAATAACCTTCTAGAATATGGGCCAAACTTAATGGGCTTGGTCCTTAAACCTTTTGGACTTTATTTAAATGGATTTGGTTAATCATTTAACACAAATGGGCCTTATAATGACTTATTAATCTAATAACCCATTTATTAATACATTTAGGTCTTTATAAATTCTTGAAAATTATTTATAAATTCAAAAATTATTTACATAAATTCTGGGGTCTTACACCCTCCCCCACTTAAGAGAATTTTGTCCCCAAATTCAATATATCGATTTTGGAGAGTGCACTTATTTTAATGTATTAAGAATTAATGTTAGGCGACTGGGTTTAAAGAGTACCTTTTATCATCTTACCTTCCTTATCTAGAATGGCATTTAATCGACCTTGCTTCTCGCGTCCGTTGTTATCCCTTGAAGATTGTCCGTTGATGAAAGGACATAGGGGCAGGCGATGTTCCCGGCTTCCACATTTGAGACAAGCGTCGAGACGCTTCCAACACTGTTCTGCCGAGTGCCCAAATTTTTCACAAAATGAGCAAGGTGCCACGGCTTGCTCCTTCTCTTCTTTAACTTTCTTATCCTTCCCGTTTCCATTCCCATTTCTTTTTCCGTTACCGTTCCTATTACGGGACCTCTAAATGTGACGGTTTTCGCCCTCATCTATTTATTTCTCTTCTTGCCTATCATGTTTTCGGCTTGACCTTTCTTCTCGGAGCCTCTCCACTTTCTCCATGGTTCTTTCACATAGATGCGCTCTTTGAACCATCTCGGTATAGGTGCGGATATTCTGAGTTCCAAGTTGTTGGATGAATCCGGGTCTTAAACCATCCATAAATCGATTGGCTTTTAATAATTTCGTGCTAATAAGGTGTGGTGCATATGGTGCTAGTCTTGAAAACTGCAGCTCATATTCTGCCACCGACATCATCCCTTGACGAAGGGAGGCAAACTCCATGCCCTTTCTTTCCTTTACATGCTCAGAAAAATACTTGGTACGGAATAAAGTAAGAAAACCGTCCCATGTATGAGGTGCATCGGCCGGAGGTGCCGGAACCGACTTCCACCATGTACGGGCATCTTTATTTAGTTGAAATGTTGCCAGACGCACCTTTTCCTGATCGGTGCATTGGATAACATCAAAGATACGATTCATTTCATCGATCCAATTTTCTGCTTCATCCGGATTGGAAGAACCATAGAAACGTGGAGGGTTTAAACTCCGGAAATTGCGATGTAGATCGCCAGCCCGTGCTCCTGCGCCACCTTGAGCAATAGTTTATAATGCCTGTGTAAGGTTGGCAACTGTTTGTTGCATGCCATCCCAATCTACGCGATGAGCCATGATAGCAATAAGGTACCTGAGATAAATATAACAACTTATTATTTCTCGTGAGACTGACAGAAAATCAATCTTAAAGCTAATAACTATCTCATCCCGGGCTCTACCCAATTCTCACGTGGGTATGAAATTTTCTTCCTTAGTTCATAGGTAGGGGTCCTTAAACCTTGGACTTATCCTATGACATGATTCTTTTCCCTAAGTCTTGAGACTTAGGCTCTTATACCAACTTAACTGTCACGCCCCGAGCCTTTATTACAGCGGAAGACTCGCTCGGGGAGTGCGAACAGCCGGCATGCTAAGCCTCTTGCAAGCAAGAACGATCAGAGCGCGAGACAATCACACACATAAATGCAATTGCACAATATTTAATCAAACTCCAACTTTATTTCATAAATGATTAATAGTCAAATACAATTATTTTTCCATCATCTTTCACTCTACTAGACTCAAGAAATATGAAATTACCTTGACTCGATCTAAACAATGTAGACTTCCTAAGTCTTTGCTCATTCTTTATTCACTCTCGGATCCGCTACTTGAACCTTCCGAATCCGAACCAGACTCACTTTCATTTCCTGAAAAATATTGAAAATAGTTAATGAGCACACTTGCCCAGTAGGTATCTTCGCATCAACATGAAGGCACTATTAAAGTAATTAACAATTTAACTCTAAAGAAGTAAGGCAAAATCATGCGAATGTGAATATCATGCAATTAAACAAAAGTAACACGATAATCATGTAAGATAGAGTGAACAAGAATGAACTAGCAAAAATGGAACAAGAACATGATATTTGGCCTTTCATGAACAAGAATGTAACGAGAATGCACTTTCACTTTCACTTTCATAACCATAAAGGTTACGCACGAGAACGTCAATCATGTAGCAATTCACTAGATTTTCACGAGTGCTCATGGATTTCACTTATTTAAAAAGAAAGTACTCCCAGCGTAATGCAACGCCAGTAGCATCATACCCCATGATTTATAAACTAGTATGTTTTCGGCAATCAGCCGTGGGGACTAGCATAGAGCCCTTGGACACAATCAGCGCCCGAACTGCATCTTCACGTATAAATCAAGCTACTTCCATGAGTGTAACAATAAAGTATGGCCAAGAATGTAATAAGTTCAATAACTCATGATAACAACAATCAATGAATGAATGCTTCAATTTAGAGTATGAGAGATCAAGAAAAAGACTTAAACAATGTCATGCTCACGGAAATAAATCGACAGCATAACGGTACATTCTTTTCTCTTTCCAATCATTATATTAAGTTTCTTGATCAATATTATAAGTTCTAGACTATCATTAGTCCATCTAGAACCTTTGGAATATCAACCCTTGGGTCAAACCTTGGGTTAAATACTTAAGCAATGTGACGGTCATTTACTGGGCCGTTACATCATGTAACGCACCAGTAGTGGGCCGTGACAATGATCCGAGTCCAGAACAATAAAAATAGACTTAGAGAAAGGTGATGGTCATGCATTGGGCCGTTACATTATGTGACGGTCCAGGATTAGGCCGTTACATTAGTTCAAACCCCGAATCAAGAATTCAAACTCAGATGAATGTGACGGTCTTATATTGGGCCGTTACATGTGCCTGACGGTCCAACACAGAGCCGTTACATTACTGATAATCAGAAAACATCGATTGTGTTGTCTAATCAATGGGCTTTAATGGTACAACGAACTCGGCATCCTAGTGGGAATCCCAGGCTCGCGGAGAATTACGGAGGCCTTGAAACAAGATTTCCTAGTCCATTGGAAGGAATATCCAATAGAGAGGTCCTCATGTCCAAGAATAATGCTCCTATAGTGCAAAGTGAACTAATGGATAACATACCGGAATATGTGCCATGTACTTAAAGAATGACTCTATTGATAAAGAGAGAAGGTGTAATGATGTGAAACCATGATAAAACTCCATTAATATAATTTTGGAAAATCATGATTTAAATACAAAACTATAGAATTTTGGCACATGAAATTAACATAACTTAAAATAGCTCAAGATGCCTAAGTCATGCAAATTTCAATATGAAACAGTAAGTAAACTTAAAACCATAATAAAATGTCAAAACTTAGCTATCTAGGTTTAATTATAAGTAAACTTAACTGGTTACTATTCTGTCATGAGTTGACAGAGCATCGCGTCTAACGGTCTAACAGGGGTGCGTCACAGTGTCTGTGGCGGTCTATCGAGGGGCCGTTATATATATATGATTTTTAGACATGATGTGAGTTGAAACTTAGGTCGTTATTATCTATTGTTGTCAGCAGAGACTCTGACGGATCATGGTAGGACCGTCACATGCATGTAACGGCCTTATGAATATATATATATATATATATATATATATATATATATATATAACTTCCCACATGATAGAATGAAAGCTAAACTAATATCATGCATGGGTTCTAGTGAATTTCACAAGAATTTTCTTTTTTAATGTAGTTAGGGCTAAGAATAGATATGGATGCATGATTCTACTAAAACATGAAATTCATGAGCTAAAGTGCAAGTAATCAAACAAAATCAGAGGGCTTTTATCCTTGACATGTTGTTTTTACCGTTCATGAGATAACCTACCTCTTAACTTGGTTTTAAACTTTCAATTTAGGGTTGAAAAACGTGCCCTAGCTCTCCTCTTCCTGTGACTTTTCAGCAACTTCCTTGGGCTCTAACTCCTTGGATGCTTGGTGTCCTAGCACGAAATTTGGAGAGCTATTAGTCTAATGTATTATAAACAAAAGTTTCTAAAGAACTTACCTGCAATTATGACTCCTTACCTTTTTTCCACGCGAGCAAAAGTAAGGGTTGCTCAGTTCAGAACTAGGTCCTATTTATAGGGTCTTGGCTAGAGTTTGAAGATTAGATCGATTCTAGAGTCCTTAATCTGCCAGAATCTAATCCCTAAGAGTCCTTAGTAATGTTATAACTCATCCCAAGTCGATCTCTAGTGGATAAGATCGCAAAGTTCTAATCTTTTTGGGAGTTCTTTGACTCACGGAACTTGCAGCATGTAACGGTCGTGTCTAGGCGCGTTACCTGGCTGTGGCGGTCACCCGATGGACCGTTATAGTCAAGGTGTATAGAGTTTCAATTTAATAAAACTCTTTTATTCGTTTATCCATATAATTATCTTAGATAATTAGTATTTATCCTTAAAATATGTGAATAGACTTAATAACCTTCTAGAATATGGGCCAAACTTAATGGGCTTGGTCCTTAAACCTTTTGGACTTTATTTAAATGGATTTGGTTAATTATTTAACACAAATGGGCCTTATAATGACTTATTAATCTAATAACTCATTTATTAATACATTTAGGCCTTTATAAATTCTAGAAAATTATTTATAAATTCAAAAATTATTTACATAAATTCTGAGGTCTTACACCCTCCCCCACTTAAGAGAATTTTGTCCCCAAATTCAATATATCGATTTTGGAGAGTGCACTTATTTTAATGTATTAAGAATTAATGTTAGGCGACTGGGTTTAAAGAGTACCTTTTATCATCTTACCTTCCTTGTCTAGAATGGCATTTAATCGACCTTGCTTCCCGCGTCCGTTGTTATCCCTTGAAGATTGTCCGTTGATGAAAGGACATAGGGGCAGGCGATGTTCCCGGCTTCCACATTTGAGACAAGCGTCGAGACGCTTCCAACACTGTTCTGCCGAGTGCCCAAATTTTTCACAAAATGAGCAAGGTGCCACGGCTTGCTCCTTCTCTTCTTTAACTTTCTTATCCTTCCCGTTTCCATTCCCATTTCTTTTTCCGTTACCGTTCCTATTACGGGACCTCTAAATGTGACGGTTTTCGCCCTCATCTATTTATTTCTCTTCTTGCCTATCATGTTTTCGGCTTGACCTTTCTTCTCGGAGCCTCTCCACTTTCTCCATGGTTCTTTCACATAGATGCGCTCTTTGAACCATCTCAGGTATAGGTGCGGATATTCTGAGTTCCAAGTTGTTGGATGAATCCGGGTCTTAAACCATCCATAAATCGGTTGGCTTTTAATAATTCCGTGCTAATAAGGTGTGGTGCATATGGTGCTAGTCTTGAAAACTGCAGCTCATATTCTGCCACCGACATCATCCCTTGACGAAGGGAGGCAAACTCCATGGCCTTCCTTTCCTTTACATGCTCAGAAAAATACTTGGTACGGAATAAAGTAAGAAAACCGTCCCATGTATGAGGTGCATCGGCCGGAGGTGCCGGAACCGACTTCCACCATGTACGGGCATCTTTATTTAGTTGAAATGTTGCCAGACGCACCTTTTCCTGATCGGTGCATTGGATAACATCAAAGATACGATTCATTTCATCGATCCAATTTTCTGCTTCATCCAGATTGGAAGAACCATAGAAACGTGGAGGGTTTAAACTCCGAAAATTGCGATGTAGATCGCCAGCCCGTGCTCCTGCGCCACCTTGCGCAATAGTTTATAATGCCTGTGTAAGGTTGGCAACTGTTTGTTGCATGCCATCCCAATCTACGCGATGAGCCATGATAGCAATAAGGTACCTGAGAGAAATATAACAACTTATTATTTCTCGTGAGACTGACAGAAAATCAATCTTAAAGCTAATAACTATCTCATCCCAGGCTCTACCCAATTCTCACGTGGGTATGAAATTTTCTTCCTTAGTTCATAGGTAGGGGTCCTTAAACCTTGGACTTATCCTATGACATGATTCTTTTCCCTAAGTCTTGAGACTTAGGCTCTTGTACCAACTTAACTGTCACGCCCCGAGCCTTTATTACAGCGGAAGACTCGCTCGGGAGCGCGAACAGCCGGCAAGCTAAGCCTCTTGCAAGCAAGAACGATCAGAGCGCGAGACAATCACACACATAAATGCAATTGCACAATATTTAATCAAACTCCAACTTTATTTCATAAATGATTAATAGTCAAATACAATTATTTTTCCATCATCTTTCACTCTACTAGACTCAAGAAATATGAAATTACCTTGACTCGATGTAAACAATGTAGACTTCCTAAGTCTTTGCTCATTCTTTATTCACTCTCGGATCCGCTACTTGAACCTTCCGAATCCGAACCAGACTCACTTTCATTTCCTGAAAAACATTGAAAATAGTTAATGAGCACACTTGCCCAGTAGGTATCTTCGCATCAACATGAAGGCACTATTAAAGTAATTAACAATTTAACTCTAAAGAAGTAAGGTAAAATCATGCGAATGTGAATATCATGCAACTAAACAAAAGTAACACGATAATCATGTAAGATAGAGTGAACAAGAATGAACTAGCAAAAATGTAACAAGAACATGATATTTGGCCTTTCATGAACAAGAATGTAACGAGAATGCACTTTCACTTTCACTTTCATAACCATAAAGGTTACGCACGAGAACGTCAATCATGTAGCAATTCACTAGATTTTCACGAGTGCTCATGGATTTCACTTATTTAAAAAGAAAGTACTCCCAGCGTAATGCAACGCCAGTAGCATCATACCCCATGGTTTATAAACTAGTATGTTTTCGGCAATCAGCCGTGGGGACTAGCATAGAGCCCTTGGACACAATCAGCGCCCGAACTGCATCTTCACGTATAAATCAAGCTACTTCCATGAGTGTAACAATAAAGTATGGCCAAGAATATAATAAGTTCAAAAACTCATGATAACAACAATGAATGAATGAATGCTTCAATTTAGAGTATGAGAGATCAAGAAAAAGACTTAAACAATGTCATGCTCACGGAAATAAATCGACAGCATAACGGTACATTCTTTTCTCTTTCCAATCATTATATTAAGTTTCTTGATCAATATTATAAGTTCTAGACTATCATTAGTCCATCTAGAACCTTTGGAATATCAACCCTTGGGTCAAACCTTGGGTTAAATACTTAAGCAATGTGACGGTCATTTACTGGGCCGTTACATCATGTAACGCACCAGTAGTGGGCCGTGACAATGATCCGAGTCCAGAACAATAAAAATAGACTTAGAGAAAGGTGATGGTCATGCATTGGGCCGTTACATTATGTGACGGTCCAGGATTAGGCCGTTACATTAGTTCAAACCCCGAATCAAGAATTCAAACTCAGATGAATGTGACGGTCTTATATTGGGCCGTTACATGTGCCTGACGGTCCAACACAGAGCCGTTACATTACTGATAATCAGAAAACATCGATAGTGTTGTCTAATCAATGGGCATTAATGGTACAACGAACTCGGCATCCTAGTGGGAATCCCAGGCTCGCGGAGAATTACGGAGGCCTTGAAACAAGATTTCCTACTCCATTGGAAGGAATATCCAATAGAGAGGTCCTCATGTCCAAGAATAATGCTCCTATAGTGCAAAGTGAACTAATGGACAACATACCGGAATATGTGCCATGTACTTAAAGAATGACTCTATTGATAAAGAGAGAAGGTGTAATGATGTGAAACCATGATAAAACTCCATTAATACAATTTTGGAAAATCATGATTTAAATACAAAACTATAGAATTTTGGCACATGAAATTAACATAACTTAAAATAGCTCAAGATGCGTAAGTCATGCAAATTTCAATATGAAACAGTAAGTAAACTTAAAACCATAATAAAATGTCAAAACTTAGCTATCTAAGTTTAATTATAAGTAAACTTAACTGGTTACTATTCTGTCATGAGTTGACAGAGCATAGCGTCTAACGGTCTAACAGGGGTGCGTCACAGTGTCTGTGGCGGTCTATCGGGGGACCGTTATATATATATGATTTTCAGACATGATGTGAGTTGAAACTTAGGTCATTATTATCTATTCTTGTCAGCAGAGGCTCTGACGGATCATGGTAGGACCGTCACATGCATGTAACGGTCTTATGATATATATATATATATATATATATATATATATAACTTCCCACATGATAGAATGAAAGCTAAACTAATATCATGCATGGGTTCTAGTGAATTTCACAAGAATTTTCTTTTTTAATGTAGTTAGGGCTAAGAATAGATATGGATGCATGATTCTACTAAAACATGAAATTCATGAGCTAAAGTGCAAGTAATCAAACAAAATCAGAGGGCTTTTATCCTTGACATGTTATTTTTGCCGTTCATGAGATAACCTACCTCTTAACTTGGTTTTAAACTTTCAATTTAGGGTTGAAAAACGTGCCCTAGCTCTCCTCTTCCTGTGACTTTTCAGCAACTTCCTTGGGCTCTAACTCCTTGGTTGCTTGGTCTCCTAGCACGAAATTTGGAGAGCTATTAGTCTAATGTATTATAAACAAAAGTTTCTAAAGAACTTACCTGAAATTATGACTCCTTACCTTTTTTCCACGCGAGCAAAAGTAAGGGTTGCTCAGTTCAGAACTAGGTCCTATTTATAGGGTCTTGGCTAGAGTTTGAAGATTAGATCGATTCTAGAGTCCTTAATCTGCCAGAATCTAATCCCTAAGAGTCCTTAGTAATGTTATAACTCATCCCAAGTCGATCCCTAGTGGATAAGATCCCAAAGTTCTAATCTTTTTGGGAGTTCTTTGACTCACGGAACTTGCAGCATGTAACGGTCGTGTCTAGGCGCGTTACCTGGCTGTGGCGGTCGCCCGATGGACCGTTACAGTCAAGGTGTATAGAGTTTCAATTTAATAAAACTCTTTTATTCGTTTATCCATATAATTATCTTAGATAATTAGTATTTATCCTTAAAATATGTGAATAGACTTAATAACCTTCTAGAATATGGGCCAAACTTAATGGGCTTGGTCCTTAAACCTTTTGGACTTTATTTAAATGGATTTGGTTAATTATTTAACACAAATGGGCCTTATAATGACTTATTAATCTAATAACCCATTTATTAATACATTTAGGCCTTTATAAATTCTAGAAAATTATTTATAAATTCAAAAATTATTTACATAAATTCTGGGGTCTTACACCCTCCCCCACTTAAAAGAATTTTGTCCCCAAATTCAATATATCGATTTTGGAGAGTGCACTTATTTTAATGTATTAAGAATTAATGTTAGGCGACTGGGTTAAAAGAGTACCTTTTATCATCTTACCTTCCTTATCTAGAATGGCATTTAATCGACCTTGCTTCCCGCGTCCGTTGTTATCCCTTGAAGATTGTCCGTTGATGAAAGGACATAGGGGCAGGCGATGTTCCCGGCTTCCACATTTGAGACAAGCGTCGAGACGCTTCCAACACTGTTCTGCCGAGTGCCCAAATTTTTCACAAAATGAGCAAGGTGCCACGGCTTGCTCCTTCTCTTCTTTAACTTTCTTATCCTTCCCGTTTCCATTCCCATTTCTTTTTCCGTTACCGTTCCTATTACGGGACCTCTAAATGTGACGGTTTTCGCCCTCATCTATTTATTTCTCTTCTTGCCTATCATGTTTTCGGCTTGACCTTTCTTCTCGGAGCCTCTCCACTTTCTCCATGGTTCTTTCACATAGATGCGCTCTTTGAACCATCTCGGTATAGGTGCGGATATTCTGAGTTCCAAGTTGTTGGATGAATCCGGGTCTTAAACCATCCATAAATCGGTTGGCTTTTAATAATTCGTGCTAATAAGGTGTGGTGCATATGGTGCTAGTCTTGAAAACTGCAGCTCATATTCTGCCACCGACATCATCCCTTGACGAAGGGAGGCAAACTCCATGCCTTCCTTTCCTTTACATGCTCAGAAAAATACTTGGTACGGAATAAAGTAAGAAAACCGTCCCATGTATGAGGTGCATCGGCCGGAGGTGCCGGAACCGACTTCCACCATGTACGGGCATCTTTATTTAGTTGAAATGTTGCCAGACGCACCTTTTCCTGATCGGTGCATTGGATAACATCAAAGATACGATTCATTTCATCGATCCAATTTTCTGCTTCATCCGGATTGGAAGAACCATAGAAACGTGGAGGGTTTAAACTCCGGAAATTGCGATGTAGATCGCCAGCCCGTGCTCCTGCGCCACCTTGCGCAATAGTTTATAATGCCTGTGTAAGGTTGGCAACTGTTTGTTGCATGCCATCCCAATCTACGCGATGAGCCATGATAGCAATAAGGTACCTGAGAGAAATATAACAACTTATTATTTCTCGTGAGACTGACAGAAAATCAATCTTAAAGCTAATAACTATCTCATCCCGGGCTCTACCCAATTCTCACGTGGGTATGAAATTTTCTTCCTTAGTTCATAGGTAGGGGTCCTTAAACCTTGGACTTATCCTATGACATGATTCTTTTCCCTAAGTCTTGAGACTTAGGCTCTTATACCAACTTAACTGTCATGCCCCGAGCCTTTATTACAGCGGAAGACTCGCTCGGGGAGCGCGAACAGCCGGCATGCTAAGCCTCTTGCATGCAAGAACGATCAGAGCGCGAGACAATCACACACATAAATGCAATTGCACAATATTTAATCAAACTCCAACTTTATTTCATAAATGATTAATAGTCAAATACAATTATTTTTCCATCATCTTTCACTCTACTAGACTCAAGAAATATGAAATTACCTTGACTCGATCTAAACAATGTAGACTTCCTAAGTCTTTGCTCATTCTTTATTCACTCTCGGATCCGCTACTTGAACCTTCCGAATCCGAACCAGACTCACTTTCATTTCCTGAAAAACATTGAAAATAGTTAATGAGCACACTTGCCCAGTAGGTATCTTCGCATCAACATGAAGGCACTATTAAAGTAATTAACAATTTAACTCTAAAGAAGTAAGGCAAAATCATGTGAATGTGAATATCATGCAATTAAACAAAAGTAACACGATAATCATGTAAGATAGAGTGAACAAGAATGAACTAGCAAAAATGTAACAAGAACATGATATTTGGCCTTTCATGAACAAGAATGTAACGAGAATGCACTTTCACTTTCACTTTCATAACCATAAAGGTTACGCACGAGAACGTCAATCATGTAGCAATTCACTAGATTTTCACGAGTGCTCATGGATTTCACTTATTTAAAAAGAAAGTACTCCCAGCGTAATGCAACGCCAGTAGCATCATACCCCATGGTTTATAAACTAGTATGTTTTCGGCAATCAGCCGTGGGGACTAGCATAGAGCCCTTGGACACAATCAGCGCCCGAACTGCATCTTCACGTATAAATCAAGCTACTTCCATGAGTGTAACAATAAAGTATGGCCAAGAATGTAATAAGTTCAATAACTCATGATAACAACAATCAATGAATGAATGCTTCAATTTAGAGTATGAGAGATCAAGAAAAAGACTTAAACAATGTCATGCTCACGGAAATAAATCGACAGCATAACGGTACATTCTTTTCTCTTTCCAATCATTATATTAAGTTTCTTGATCAATATTATAAGTTCTAGACTATCATTAGTCCATCTAGAACCTTTGGAATATCAACCCTTGGGTCAAACCTTGGGTTAAATACTTAAGCAATGTGACGGTCATTTACTGGGCCGTTACATCATGTAACGCACCAGTAGTGGGCCGTGACAATGATCCGAGTCCAGAACAATAAAAATAGACTCAGAGAAAGGTGATGGTCATGCATTGGGCCGTTACATTATGTGACGGTCCAGGATTAGGCCGTTACATTAGTTCAAACCCCGAATCAAGAATTCAAACTCAGATGAATGTGACGGTCTTATATTGGGCCGTTACATGTGCCTGACGGTCCAACACAGAGCCGTTACATTACTGATAATCAGAAAACATCGATAGTGTTATCTAATCAATGGGCTTTAATGGTACAACGAACTCGGCATCCTAGTGGGAATCCCAGGCTCGCGGAGAATTACGGAGGCCTTGAAACAAGATTTCCTAGTCCATTGGAAGGAATATCCAATAGAGAGGTCCTCATGTCCAAGAATAATGCTCCTATAGTGCAAAGTGAACTAATGGACAACATACCGGAATATGTGCCATGTACTTAAAGAATGACTCTATTGATAAAGAGAGAAGGTGTAATGATGTGAAACCATGATAAAACTCCATTAATACAATTTTGGAAAATCATGATTTAAATACAAAACTATAGAATTTTGGCACATGAAATTAACATAACTTAAAATAGCTCAAGATGCCTAAGTCATGCAAATTTCAATATGAAACAGTAAGTAAACTTAAAACCATAATAAAATGTCAAAACTTAGCTATCTAGGTTTAATTATAAGTAAACTTAACTGGTTACTATTCTGTCATGAGTTGACAGAGCATAGCGTCTAACGGTCTAACAGGGGTGCGTCACAGTGTCTGTGGCGGTCTATCGAGGGGCCGTTATATATATATGATTTTCAGACATGATGTGAGTTGAAACTTAGGTCATTATTATCTATTGTTGTCAGCAGAGGCTCTGACGGATCATGGTAGGACCGTCACATGCATGTAACGGCCTTATGAATATATATATATATATATATATATATATAACTTCCCACATGATAGAATGAAAGCTAAACTAATATCATGCATGGGTTCTAGTGAATTTCACAAGAATTTTCTTTTTTAATGTAGTTAGGGCTAAGAATAGATATGGATGCATGATTCTACTAAAACATGAAATTCATGAGCTAAAGTGCAAGTAATCAAACAAAATCAGAGGGCTTTTATCCTTGACATGTTGTTTTTGCCGTTCATGAGATAACCTACCTCTTAACTTGGTTTTAAACTTTCAATTTAGGGTTGAAAAATGTGCCCTAGCTCTCCTCTTCCTGTGACTTTTCAGCAACTTCCTTGGGCTCTAACTCCTTGGTTGCTTGGTCTCCTAGCACGAAATTTGGAGAGCTATTAGTCTAATGTATTATAAACAAAAGTTTCTAAAGAACTTACCTGAAATTATGACTCCTTACCTTTTTTCCACGCGAGCAAAAGTAAGGGTTGCTCAGTTCAGAACTAGGTCCTATTTATAGGGTCTTGGCTAGAGTTTGAAGATTAGATCGATTCTAGAGTCCTTAATCTACCAGAATCTAATCCCTAAGAGTCCTTAGTAATGTTATAACTCATCCCAAGTCGATCCCTAGTGGATAAGATCCCAAAGTTCTAATCTTTTTGGGAGTTCTTTGACTCACGGAACTTGCAGCATGTAACGGTCGTGTCTAGGCGCGTTACCTGGCTGTGGCGGTCGCCCGATGGACCGTTACAGTCAAGGTGTATAGAGTTTCAATTTAATAAAACTCTTTTATTCGTTTATCCATATAATTATCTTAGATAATTAGTATTTATCCTTAAAATATGTGAATAGACTTAATAACCTTCTAGAATATGGGCCAAACTTAATGGGCTTGGTCCTTAAACCTTTTGGACTTTATTTAAATGGATTTGGTTAATTATTTAACACAAATGGGCCTTATAATGACTTATTAATCTAATAACCCATTTATTAATACATTTAGGCCTTTATAAATTCTAGAAAATTATTTATAAATTCAAAAATTATTTACATAAATTCTGGGGTCTTACACCCTCCCCCACTTAAGAGAATTTTGTCCCCAAATTCAATATATCGATTTTGGAGAGTGCACTTATTTTAATGTATTAAGAATTAATGTTAGGCGACTGGGTTAAAGAGTACCTTTTATCATCTTACCTTCCTTGTCTAGAATGGCATTTAATCGACCTTGTTTCCCGCGTCCGTTGTTATCCCTTGAAGATTGTCCGTTGATGAAAGGACATAGGGGCAGGCGATGTTCCCGGCTTCCACATTTGAGACAAGCGTCGAGACGCTTCCAACACTATTCTGCCGAGTGCCCAAATTTTTCACAAAATGAGCAAGGTGCCACGGCTTGCTCCTTCTCTTCTTTAACTTTCTTATCCTTCCCGTTTCCATTCTCATTTCTTTTTCCGTTACCGTTCCTATTACGGGACCTCTAAATGTGACGGTTTTTTGCCCTCATCTATTTATTTCTCTTCTTGCCTATCATGTTTTCGGCTTGACCTTTCTTCTCGGAGCCTCTCCACTTTCTCCATGGTTCTTTCACATAGATGCGCTCTTTGAACCATCTCGGTATAGGTGCGGATATTCTGAGTTCCAAGTTGTTGGATGAATCCGGGTCTTAAACCATCCATAAATCGGTTGGCTTTTAATAATTCCGTGCTAATAAGGTGTGGTGCATATGGTGCTAGTCTTGAAAACTGCAGCTCATATTCTGCCACCGACATCATCCCTTGACGAAGGGAGGCAAACTCCATGGCCTTCCTTTCCTTTACATGCTCAGAAAAATACTTGGTACGGAATAAAGTAAGAAAACCGTCCCATGTATGAGGTGCATCGGCCGGAGGTGCCGGAACCGACTTCCACCATGTACGGGCATCTTTATTTAGTTGAAATGTTGCCAGACGCACCTTTTCCTGATCGGTGCATTGGATAACATCAAAGATACGATTCATTTCATCGATCCAATTTTCTGCTTCATCCAGATTGGAAGAACCATAGAAACGTGGAGGGTTTAAACTCCGGAAATTGCGATGTAGATCGCCAGCCCGTGCTCCTGCGCCACCTTGCGCAATAGTTTATAATGCCTGTGTAAGGTTGGCAACTGTTTGTTGCATGCCATCCCAATCTACGCGATGAGCCATGATAGCAATAAGGTACCTGAGAGAAATATAACAACTTATTATTTCTCGTGAGACTGACAGAAAATCAATCTTAAAGCTAATAACTATCTCATCCCGGGCTCTACCCAATTCTCACGTGGGTATGAAATTTTCTTCCTTAGTTCATAGGTAGGGGTCCTTAAACCTTGGACTTATCCTATGACATGATTCTTTTCCCTAAGTCTTGAGACTTAGGCTCTGATACCAACTTAACTGTCACGCCCCGAGCCTTTATTACAGCGGAAGACTCGCTCGGGGAGCGCGAACAGCCGGCATGCTAAGCCTCTTGCAAGCAAGAACGATCAGAGCGCGAGACAATCACACACATAAATGCAATTGCACAATATTTAATCAAACTCCAACTTTATTTCATAAATGATTAATAGTCAAATACAATTATTTTTCCATCATCTTTCACTCTACTAGACTCAAGAAATATGAAATTACCTTGACTCGATCTAAACAATGTAGACTTCCTAAGTCTTTGCTCATTCTTTATTCACTCTCGGATCCGCTACTTGAACCTTCCGAATCCGAACCAGACTCACTTTCATTTCCTGAAAAATATTGAAAATAGTTAATGAGCACACTTGCCCAGTAGGTATCTTCGCATCAACATGAAGGCACTATTAAAGTAATTAACAATTTAACTCTAAAGAAGTAAGGCAAAATCATGCGAATGTGAATATCATGCAATTAAACAAAAGTAACACGATAATCATGTAAGATAGAGTGAACAAGAATGAACTAGCAAAAATGGAACAAGAACATGATATTTGGCCTTTCATGAACAAGAATGTAACGAGAATGCACTTTCACTTTCACTTTCATAACCATAAAGGTTACGCACGAGAACGTCAATCATGTAGCAATTCACTAGATTTTCACGAGTGCTCATGGATTTCACTTATTTAAAAAGAAAGTACTCCCAGCGTAATGCAACGCCAGTAGCATCATACCCCATGATTTATAAACTAGTATGTTTTCGGCAATCAGCCGTGGGGACTAGCATAGAGCCCTTGGACACAATCAGCGCCCGAACTGCATCTTCACGTATAAATCAAGCTACTTCCATGAGTGTAACAATAAAGTATGGCCAAGAATGTAATAAGTTCAATAACTCATGATAACAACAATCAATGAATGAATGCTTCAATTTAGAGTATGAGAGATCAAGAAAAAGACTTAAACAATGTCATGCTCACGGAAATAAATCGACAGCATAACGGTACATTCTTTTCTCTTTCCAATCATTATATTAAGTTTCTTGATCAATATTATAAGTTCTAGACTATCATTAGTCCATCTAGAACCTTTGGAATATCAACCCTTGGGTCAAACCTTGGGTTAAATACTTAAGCAATGTGACGGTCATTTACTGGGCCGTTACATCATGTAACGCACCAGTAGTGGGCCGTGACAATGATCCGAGTCCAGAACAATAAAAATAGACTTAGAGAAAGGTGATGGTCATGCATTGGGCCGTTACATTATGTGACGGTCCAGGATTAGGCCGTTACATTAGTTCAAACCCCGAATCAAGAATTCAAACTCAGATGAATGTGACGGTCTTATATTGGGCCGTTACATGTGCCTGACGGTCCAACACAGAGCCGTTACATTACTGATAATCAGAAAACATCGATAGTGTTGTCTAATCAATGGGCTTTAATGGTACAACGAACTCGGCATCCTAGTGGGAATCCCAGGCTCGCGGAGAATTACGGAGGCCTTGAAACAAGATTTCCTAGTCCATTGGAAGGAATATCCAATAGAGAGGTCCTCATGTCCAAGAATAATGCTCCTATAGTGCAAAGTGAACTAATGGACAACATACCGGAATATGTGCCATGTACTTAAAGAATGACTCTATTGATAAAGAGAGAAGGTGTAATGATGTGAAACCATGATAAAACTCCATTAATACAATTTTGGAAAATCATGATTTAAATACAAAACTATAGAATTTTGGCACATGAAATTAACATAACTTAAAATAGCTCAAGATGCCTAAGTCATGCAAATTTCAATATGAAACAGTAAGTAAACTTAAAACCATAATAAAATGTCAAAACTTAGCTATCTAGGTTTAATTATAAGTAAACTTAACTGGTTACTATTCTGTCATGAGTTGACAGAGCATAGCGTCTAACGGTCTAACAGGGGTGCGTCACAGTGTCTGTGGCGGTCTATCGAGGGGCCGTTATATATATATGATTTTCAGACATGATGTGAGTTGAAACTTAGGTCATTATTATCTATTATTGTCAGCAGAGGCTCTGACGGATCATGGTAGGACCGTCACATGCATGTAACGGCCTTATGAATATATATATATATATATATATATATATATATATATATAACTTCCCACATGATAGAATGAAAGCTAAACTAATATCATGCATGGGTTCTAGTGAATTTCACAAGAATTTTCTTTTTTAATGTAGTTAGGGCTAAGAATAGATATGGATGCATGATTCAACTAAAACATGAAATTCATGAGCTAAAGTGCAAGTAATCAAACAAAATCAGAGGGCTTTTATCCTTGACATGTTATTTTTGCCGTTCATGAGATAACCTACCTCTTAACTTGGTTTTAAACTTTCAATTTAGGGTTGAAAAACGTGCCCTAGCTCTCCTCTTCCTATGACTTTTCAGCAACTTCCTTGGGCTCTAACTCCTTGGATGCTTGGTCTCCTAGCACAAAATTTGGAGAGCTATTAGTCTAATGTATTATAAACAAAAGTTTCTAAAGAACTTACCTGAAATTATGACTCCTTACCTTTTTTCCACGCGAGCAAAAGTAAGGGTTGCTCAGTTCAGAACTAGGTCCTATTTATAGGGTCTTGGCTAGAGTTTGAAGATTAGATCGATTCTAGAGTCCTTAATCTGCCAGAATCTAATCCCTAAGAGTCCTTAGTAATGTTATAACTCATCCCAAGTCGATCCCTAGTGGATAAGATCCCAAAGTTCTAATCTTTTTGGGAGTTCTTTGACTCACGGAACTTGCAGCATGTAACGGTCGTGTCTAGGCGCGTTACCTGGCTGTGGCGGTCGCCCGATGGACCGTTGCAGTCAAGGTGTATAGAGTTTCAATTTAATAAAACTCTTTTACTCGTTTATCCATATAATTATCTTAGATAATTAGTATTTATCCTTAAAATATGTGAATAGACTTAATAACCTTCTAGAATATGGGCCAAACTTAATGGGCTTGGTCCTTAAACCTTTTGGACTTTATTTAAATGGATTTGGTTAATTATTTAACACAAATGGGCCTTATAATGACTTATTAATCTAATAACCCATTTATTAATACATTTAGGCCTTTATAAATTCTTGAAAATTATTTATAAATTCAAAAATTATTTACATAAATTCTGGGGTCCTACACCCTCCCCCACTTAAGAGAATTTTGTCCCCAAATTCAATATATCGATTTTAGAGAGTGCACTTATTTTAATGTATTAAAAATTAATGTTAGGCGACTGGGTTAAAAGAGTACCTTTTATCGTCTTACCTTCCTTGTCTAGAATGGCATTTAATCGACCTTGCTTCCCGCGTCCGTTGTTATCCCTTGAAGATTGTCCGTTGATGAAAGGACATAGGGGCAGGCGATGCTCCCGGCTTCCACATTTGAGACAAGCGTCGAGACGCTTCCAACACTGTTCTGCCGAGTGCCCAAATTTTTCACAAAATGAGCAAGGTGCCACGGCTTGCTCCTTCTCTTCTTTAACTTTCTTATCCTTCCCGTTTCCATTCCCATTTCTTTTTCCGTTACCGTTCCTATTACGGGACCTCTAAATGTGACGGTTTTCGCCCTCATCTATTTATTTCTCTTCTTGCCTATCATGTTTTCGGCTTGACCTTTCTTCTCGGAGCCTCTCCACTTTCTCCATGGTTCTTTCACATAGATGCGCTCTTTGAACCATCTCGGTATAGGTGCGGATATTCTGAGTTCCAAGTTGTTGGATGAATCCGGGTCTTAAACCATCCATAAATCGGTTGGCTTTTAATAATTCCGTGCTAATAAGGTGTGGTGCATATGGTGCTAGTCTTGAAAACTACAGCTCATATTCTGCCACCGACATCATCCCTTGACGAAGGGAGGCAAACTCTATGGCCTTCCTTTCCTTTACATGCTCAGAAAAATACTTGGTACGGAATAAAGTAAGAAAACCGTCCCATGTATGAGGTGCATCGGCCGGAGGTGCCAGAACCGACTTCCACCATGTACGGGCATCTTTATTTAGTTGAAATGTTGCCAGACGCACCTTTTCCTGATCGGTGCATTGGATAACATCAAAGATACGATTCATTTCATCGATCCAATTTTCTGCTTCATCCGGATTGGAAGAACCATAGAAACGTGGAGGGTTTAAACTCCAGAAATTGCGATGTAGATCGCCAGCCCGTGCTCCTGCGCCACCTTGCGCAATAGTTTATAATGCCTGTGTAAGGTTGGCAACTGTTTGTTGCATGCCATCCCAATCTACGCGATGAGCCATGATAGCAATAAGGTACCTGAGAGAAATATAACAACTTATTATTTCTCGTGAGACTGACAGAAAATCAATCTTAAAGCTAATAACTATCTCATCCCGGGCTCTACCCAATTCTCACGTGGGTATGAAATTTTCTTCCTTAGTTCATAGGTAGGGGTCCTTAAACCTTGGACTTATCCTATGACATGATTCTTTTCCCTAAGTCTTGAGACTTAGGCTCTTATACCAACTTAACTGTCACGCCCCGAGCCTTTATTACAACGGAAGACTCGCTCGGGGAGCGCGAACAGTCGGCATGCTAAGCCTCTTGCAAGCAAGAACGATCAGAGCGCGAGACAATCACACACATAAATGCAATTGCACAATATTTAATCAAACTCCAACTTTATTTCATAAATGATTAATAGTCAAATACAATTATTTTTCCATCATCTTTCACTCTACTAGACTCAAGAAATATGAAATTACCTTGACTCGATCTAAACAATGTAGACTTCCTAAGTCTTTGCTCATTCTTTATTCACTCTCGGATCCGCTACTTGAACCTTCCGAATCCGAACCAGACTCACTTTCATTTCCTGAAAAATATTAAAAATAGTTAATGAGCACACTTGCCCAGTAGGTATCTTCGCATCAACATGAAGGCACTATTAGAGTAATTAACAATTTAACTCTAAAGAAGTAAGGCAAAATCATGCGAATGTGAATATCATGCAATTAAATAAAAGTAACACGATAATCATGTAAGATAGAGTGAACAAGAATGAACTAGCAAAAATGGAACAAGAACATGATATTTGGCCTTTCATGAACAAGAATGTAACGAGAATGCACTTTCACTTTCACTTTCATAACCATAAAGGTTACGCACGAGAACGTCAATCATGTAGCAATTCACTAGATTTTCACGAGTGCTCATGGATTTCACTTATTTAAAAAGAAAGTACTCCCAGCGTAATGCAACGCCAGTAGCATCATACCCCATGATTTATAAACTAGTATGTTTTCGGCAATCAGCCGTGGGGACTAGCATAGAGCCCTTGGACACAATCAGCGCCCGAACTGCATCTTCACGTATAAATCAAGCTACTTCCATGAGTGTAACAATAAAGTATGGCCAATAATGTAATAAGTTCAATAACTCATGATAACAACAATCAATGAATGAATGCTTCAATTTAGAGTATGAGAGATCAAGAAAAAGACTTAAACAATGTCATGCTCACGGAAATAAATCGACAGCATAACGGTACATTCTTTTCTCTTTCCAATCATTATATTAAGTTTCTTGATCAATATTATAAGTTCTAGACTATCATTAGTCCATCTAGAACCTTTGGAATATCAACCCTTGGGTCAAACCTTGGGTTAAATACTTAAGCAATGTGACGGTCATTTACTGGGCCGTTACATCATGTAACGCACCAGTAGTGGGCCGTGACAATGATTCGAGTCCAGAACAATAAAAATAGACTTAGAGAAAGGTGATGGTCATGCATTGGGCCGTTACATTATGTGACGGTCCAGGATTAGGCCGTTACATTAGTTCAAACCCCGAATCAAGAATTCAAACTCAGATGAATGTGACGGTCTTATATTGGGCCGTTACATGTGCCTGACGGTCCAACACAGAGCCGTTACATTACTGATAATCAGAAAACATCGATAGTGTTGTCTAATCAATGGGCTTTAATGGTACAACGAACTCGGCATCCTAGTGGGAATCCCAGGCTCGCGGAGAATTACGGAGGCCTTGAAACAAGATTTCCTAGTCCATTGGAAGGAATATCCAACAGAGAGGTCCTCATGTCCAAGAATAATGCTCCTATAGTGCAAAGTGAACTAATGGACAACATACCGGAATATGTGCCATGTACTTAAAGAATGACTCTATTGATAAAGAGAGAAGGTGTAATGATGTGAAACCATGATAAAACTCCATTAATATAATTTTGGAAAATCAGGATTTAAATACAAAACTATAGAATTTTGGCACATGAAATTAACATAACTTAAAATAGCTCAAGATGCCTAAGTCATGCAAATTTCAATATGAAACAGTAAGTAAACTTAAAACCATAATAAAATGTCAAAACTTAGCTATCTAGGTTTAATTATAAGTAAACTTAACTGGTTACTATTCTGTCATGAGTTGACAGAGCATCGCGTCTAACGGTCTAACAGGGGTGCGTCACAGTGTCTGTGGCGGTCTATCGAGGGGCCGTTATATATATATGATTTTTAGACATGATGTGAGTTGAAACTTAGGTCATTATTATCTATTGTTGTCAGCAGAGGCTCTGACGGATCATGGTAGGACCGTCACATGCATGTAACGGCCTTATGAACATATATATATATATATATATATATATATATATATATAACTTCCCACATGATAGAATGAAAGCTAAACTAATATCATGCATGGGTTCTAGTGAATTTCACAAGAATTTTCTTTTTTAATGTAGTTAGGGCTAAGAATAGATATGGATGCATGATTCTACTAAAACATGAAATTCATGAGCTAAAGTGCAAGTAATCAAACAAAATCAGAGGGCTTTTATCCTTGACATGTTGTTTTTGCCGTTCATGAGATAACCTACCTCTTAACTTGGTTTTAAACTTTCAATTTAGGGTTGAAAAACGTGCCCTAGCTCTCCTCTTCCTGTGACTTTTCAGCAACTTCCTTGGGCTCTAACTCCTTGGATGCTTGGTCTCCTAGCACGAAATTTGGAGAGCTATTAGTCTAATGTATTATAAACAAAAGTTTCTAAAGAACTTACCTGCAATTATGACTCCTTACCTTTTTTCCACGCGAGCAAAAGTAAGGGTTGCTCAGTTCAGAACTAGGTCCTATTTATAGGGTCTTGGCTAGAGTTTGAAGATTAGATCGATTCTAGAGTCCTTAATCTGCCAGAATCTAATCCCTAAGAGTCCTTAGTAATGTTATAACTCATCCCAAGTCGATCCCTAGTGGATAAGATCCCAAAGTTCTAATCTTTTTGGGAGTTCTTTGACTCACGGAACTTGCAGCATGTAACGGTCGTGTCTAGGCGCGTTACCTGGCTGTGGCGGTCGCCCGATGGACCGTTACAGTCAAGGTGTATAGAGTTTCAATTTAATAAAACTCTTTTATTCGTTTATCCATATAATTATTTTAGATAATTAGTATTTATCCTTAAAATATGTGAATAGACTTAATAACCTTCTAGAATATGGGCCAAACTTAATGGGCTTGGTCCTTAAACCTTTTGGACTTTATTTAAATAGATTTGGTTA